>PVKB01000094.1:750700-1211920 GCA_004027205.1 Ctenodactylus gundi | reverse complement strand
CCCCCCCCCCCATTTCACTTTGTTTTTTGCTTTAAGTTCCATAATAGTTGTGATCTGGGACTCTCATATCAGAGAGACCATTCGATGTTTCACCTTCTGCTTCTGACTCACTTCACTAAGCATGATGTTCTCAAGCTTCTTCCATTTGCCTATAAAAGCCTCCATGCTGTAGGACTTTATTGACGTATAGTATTCCATTGTGTATAAATACCACAGTTTGTGTATCCATTGGTCTGTTGATGGGTATGTTGGTGACTCCCAAATTTTAGCTATTGTTAGTTGTGCTGCTATGAACTTGAGTACATATATCTCTGCTATGTGTTGTTTTGGCTTCTTTTGGATATATTCCTAGGAGGGGTGTCGCCAGATCAAAGGGGATATTTATTTCCAGTATTTTGAGAGCTCTCCATACTGCTTTCCAGGGTATCTGTACAAATTTCCATTCCCACCAGCAGTGTAGGAGGGTTCCTTTTTCCCCATATCCTCACCAGCACTGATTTCTATTTGACTTGTTGATGTAGGCCATTCTCTGGAGTGAGATGGTATCTTAGCATTGTTCTGATTTGCATCTCTCTTATGGCTATAGATGTTGAACATCTTTTCATGTATCTATTGGCCATTTGTACTTCTTCGTGTGTGAACTGCCTCTAAGGTTTCTATTGCCTCTAAGTACCACTGAAGGCTGGAGACTGAACTTTTAACATATGGCCTTTAGGATTAAAAACAAAATCGAGATCCAAATGACAGTATTCTTCATCTGACGTGGCTCTAGGGGTCTATTATAGAACTTTCTAGGAGAACGCTAGGCTTGGCACCTCTTGGTGTTCCTGTGTTGTAACTGCTCCACTGGACTTCTCCACCATTCCTCCATTGCACAGAGCTTGGCTTCCTGTGTACAACCTTGTCTTAGGAATAGCTAGGCCTTCATTCCTTACCAGCCATGAAAAACTTCCTGGCTTTGACATCCCTGACAAGTCTTAACAACTTTCACAGGCCCCAATATAACAATTCTGCTGGACCTGCCAATTGGCCAAGTGATGATGAAAACTCTGGCCCCTCATTAGCAACCTGTTTCTCTTAACCCATAGCCCACTTGTCTGCTCTCCTAGCCTATCGGGCTCTTCTGCCCAGTCTCTGACCAACACACCACCTAAACTGTCCAGTCCCCGACCTTCACTCTACCTAATATACCCACACTAAACAAAAGCCCAATCACTGTTTCTCAATACCAGGAGTCTGCAAAAGTCAAAAACTAGGAAAGGAAATTAGTACTAGAGCTGCCATTCAACCTTGTGAGCAGCTGATAACTTCAATTCCCCAAATCATAAATGTAGGTGTGTCTTATCGTTCTCAACCTGTACTTTTGTCCCACAGCAGAAAATCACTAGTTAGTAAAGAATTTGTTTCAAAACAAAGGAAAGACCATTTGAGACTTTAATAATTACATTTTCTCATGAATGAAACTACTGTTCAAGGTAATCTTTTATCACCTTATTTTTTATTTGTTGTATTTAGAAGTTAATTTCCCCATCCATTCCCACCCCAAATTTTTAAAATTTAAATCCTGTCATTCACAGGTCTCAGATTTCTTCACCCTCAGGTTCATCTATCAGGAAAGCACCTGCTTCCACCAAGAAGAGGCCCACACCTTCCAGCCTATACATCCCTCCTGAAAATGGATATGGGCTCCCTCACATCCTCAGCAGCCTACCTCTTAGGTCATGGAAATTCATTTTATTTCACTCTGTCTACTCCATGGGAATTCTCAAAAGTCAGCCCTCTGCATCTGTGGGCTCTGGGTCCACATATTAAGCTATACTTGCATTGAAAATACTCAGAAAAAAAACTGCATCAGTATTGAACATGTACTGACTATCCTCCTGGTTTTCATTTTCTAGCGATAGAGAAAGCAATGTAGGTGACATTTTCATTGTATTATAAATCATGTAAAAATGATATATAGGAGGTGCATGTGTTCTATGCAAACACATAGCATTTTACATAAAGCACTTGAGCTTTATGGGTTGGGGAATCCTAGAATCAACACCTGCAGAAGCCAAGGTACAACTTTAACCATTTGAGAATTAGTGTCTGTTTTTGTGACTTAGATTATACTTGACAACATGGACTCTCATATCCTCTGAACACTTTAGGAAAAAATAAAAGATCATTACAGGTACACAACAGTAGAAAACGTGTCCTTTTTTGATAAAAAATAAAGTTAAGTCAGGCATTTTTTAAAATTACCATTAAAATCTTTCATTATCTCTAATCATTCTTTCAGCTTCTCTTGCAACTGGAAATTTCCTCTTGTATGTAAAAGGAGGGGGAGCTTTAAAAAGAAAAACGTCTTGTTTTGGTGGAAAAATTTCAAATGAATCTCAATCCTATTCTCTAACACTGGCCATTTGTCTCTCTTTCTATAAAGATCAAATTCAAAAGCAGTGAAGAAAATTTATCATAGTGAATCAACTCAAAACACCCATTGTTGAAAGATGTTTCCCTTATGTTCAGAGGTATAAGCTGTTCCCAAACTTTTCTTTGTGTACAAAACCTCTCATTACCAACCTAGAATTCTCTTTATAATTAATGTAAAACTCCAGAGTTTCCATCAACAGAAAAGTGAATTCTAGTACTGGGCGGGTGACATGGCTAATTTAGCTTTGTAATGACATAAAGTACGTAATCAGATGGCCACAGATAAACTTGGGCAGCCAGACCCTGGGAAACATCCTGATTCCTGACTGTGGTCTTTTTGGGATTATCTCATGGGCCCTCAGCAGCACAACAAGGAGCCCCCAACAGCCACTGACCCAGGTCAGGAGTCACCCCCTCCTCCGCCCTGGCTAGAACACTAGTGGGAGAATTGCCATACCAGAACCTCTGACAAAACATGTACACACTGGTGTGTAGGCACAAGAGTCATGGACCCTGGGCTGAGGCTGAAGGTGAGGAGCTGTGCAGCTGGAGTCAACCTGTCCTGGTAGCCAGGTAGATGTACACACGCTGGCTCTCAAGGTGAGAATTTGGTAAAAGGGGCCCTGGAAGAACCGTGGAGCCCCACTGCATGGGAACCGAGTGAGGGAAGACATGCATGCGTGAGCAGTGTGCAAATCAGAGTTCAACATTATGGCTCAAAGCCACTGTAGACATTGCAGAAGGAAGGAAATTGCCACCTTAATTCCAAAGACCAGGATGGGCCATTCAAGCTGTGAAGAGGAAGAGTAGGCTTTTCCCTTGAGGAAAGAGGCAAATTCATGCAGAAATAGGTTCCAACAGAGAACCATGAACACCAACAGAAACTTCAGATGGTATTCTGATCACAAACAATTTTAGAGAAAAGGCACCAGCTATCTAACCCCAGGCTATTCAGCCAGGTGGCCCCCCAGGCACTTGGAAGAGACCATGGCTATTCCAGCCATTTCACCGCCTGCAGGGCACCTGTTTTCACCTTCTCCTCACCTGTTCTAGTGTGCCAGCCCTGCCTGTGCCCAGGGACCACTTAGTTTTGTTTAAGCCCTTTGCACTCACCTTCTGGCCTGTCCCCTCTTCATCACCTGAACACCGCCCCCCTTCTCCCTCCAGTATGCGTCCTGCTATGGGTTCAAGTGCTCTGGCTTCTGTGATTTGCTCCTAAAGTTGCAGTAGGAATGAGATATACCTGCAGATGAGCCCTAACTCTTTGGGAGTGCAGCCAGAGGGGCAGGGGAAATATACGAAGCGTGTGAACTGTCCTCTTCTTTGGGCATCGCAAACATCCTCATGGATGTCCAGATGACACCACACTCAAAGCTGGTCTGAACCTAGTCCTGGACATGGGGGTTGGTCTGAACCCGGGGTGTTTAGAATACAACCCACAACCTAGGTAATGGATGTAAAGCCAGGAGAACTCCAGAGACCAAAGAGAGCAAGAAAACCACAGCCAGCTGCCACCATCCTGGGATGGGTAGAAAAACCCAAGTGTCCATGGGAATGGAAGTAAGAAGGTGTCAGGCAAGCAGCAAGCAGCCTCAAACACATAGGAGCACCAGGATGGTTCACTAAAAAAGCATTAACGGGGAAGGGGGAGAGTGGTTAAGGTGCAGATACAGAAAGTGCCCATTTTTTGGTCTATCTAGGCCTTGTCTGCTAAAATGCCAGTCTTACAGGGCACAAAGGCAAACCTCTTCAATCAACGTGCCCGTCATGTTTGGCTTCCTTCCTAAGCCTTAAAATTTCAGAAGACTGTACAAAGTTCCTGGGCAAGTATGACATTCTGGAATATTCCCTGTAAATCTCTAACAAGGCTAACATTTTGAAAGCTTCTCTTGATTCTATATCCTCAGGATGTCATCCAGGTAGTGAACAGAGCATAGACTCAGGATATATTTTTCAAAACATGTAACTGTGTAATACATATGTATAGAGTTACATATATATTATAGGGGAGTTACATATAGGATACATATGTAACTCTCTCTCTCTCTCTCCCTCTCTCTCTCATTTTGGAAATCCATGAGATATTTTTAGCTAGTTTCAGGATATACTAGTTTGAGTGAATTTTTCACTTCAGATATTCGTATCAAGCCATTAATTTCTACTGATTCCTCTGCCCTCCTTTTCTCCTTCTCATTTCCTCTTGCTCCACTCCCAGCTCGCCAGCATCTTCACAGATTTCCCTTCATAAAGTCACCAAAGATGCCCAAGAAGCAGAGTTGTACAATTTTTCAGTGAAAAGCCACCAGCTCGTTAGTCTTCCTTGTAAAGGTTGAAGAAATTGGAGTGCAGACAAGAAATGCAGGGCAAATAAAAAATAATGTGTTGTCTCACCAAAACGTGTTTTAGAAATCACTGTACAGGTTACTTGCAAAGTCAGACCTTAGCATTGTCTTTAAAGATGTTATCATTGATGACCAGTTACGGGGAAGGGAGTGTGGTGTGTAACATTTGAGACAGGGGCATGAAAGAACATGAAATTAAACAAGCCTTGAATGAGTGCCATTCTCTGATGGAATTTACAAAGTAAAAATATCAAAGCCAAAAGCTTGAAGAGCGTAATGTTCTACATGAAAGACTTTAAGTAACAAAAGAATGCTCATTACTATAATTAAGGGGATAAGAAAAATACACCATAGTGAATTTTCATTGCTTGTTCAACAAATCACCAGAAACACAAGAAAGAGTGATAATTTTTAACTAATTATTATAATGAAGTGTATTACAACCAAATCGTTAACATCTGAGACAAGTGACATCTCATTCAACATGTGCCTGGATGATTCAACAAGAAAAATCCCATTTTTGTTTTCTCAGCGAACCACTAAAGAGTGTGCCAAGAAATTGAAAGATGTGGGCTCCAGGAAACGGGATCCAGTGCAGAAGGTAAAGGAGATGTGTAGGATTGGGACAGAGAGAAGCCGAGGTGAGCGACTGTGCCCAGAGAGCTCTTGGTGGAGCGTGGTGCCAGACCAGGGAGAACCTGGGCTAGGAGGCTCTGCCAAGCAGTGGGGTAAGAGATTCTGCTGGTGTCCGACATGGGAACCAGCCACCAAACATTGAAGAAGTTTGCAAACCAGTTATCAGAAATAGCTATATATTAATAACTCATGTAAGCACAATTAAACATATTAGAAACAAGAGTAATAAATACTTCAAGTTCACCTCTTCCTAATTCTTACATTACATTTTCTAGTATTGATGGTCCTGAGATCACTTACATACAGTGGTTCCTTTACCCAACGGTTTGCTTTCCATGATCTCAGTTACCCTCGTCAACCAGAGCCTGAAAATATTAAATGAAAAATTCCAGAAGGGGATGGAGGAATGGAACAGCAGTTAAGCACTTGCTTTGCAAGTACAAGGTCCTGAGTTGGACTTCCCAGCACCACATAAGCCTGGCATGGTGGTGCATGTGTGTAATCCCAGCACTCAGGAGGCTGAGACAGGAGGATTGCCCAGAGTCCAAGGTCAGTCTGGGCTACACAGCGAGTTCAGGACCAGCTTGGGCTATGGAGTGAGATCCTGTCTCAAAACAAAGTTTCAGGAATAAGTAATTTAAGTTTTAAATAACTTGTACTATAATGTATCATTATAATTGTTCTGTTTTCTTAGTCGGCAATGTTAATCTCTTACTATGTTTAACTTATAAATTAAACTTGATCACAGGAGTGTGTGTGTGTGCGTGTGTGTTATATGTAAAACAGTTCAGTATTATTTTAGGTTTTAGGCACTCACTGAGGGTCTTGGAACATACCTCCCTAGGATGATGGGAGGCTCCTGTATTTATATGGTGAGGGCACAGTGCACACACCTCTTGCCCCCTCCATGTTCAGTAACCTCACATCATCGGTAGCTCAGTATTGGCCAGGGTGGGTGTACTTTCACCATGAAAATCAACAAAAGCTGCCAATCAGAGATTGATTACTGTAATAACGTAAAGGACTAAAGAACTGATTAAAAATACGATTATAAGTGTATGGTCGTGGAAGTGTAGAAGTTCTTCTATGATTGGGGATGTGGCGTCTTGAAATCCTAGATTATCCAAAAAATAAAGATGCTAATAATACAGATCAAATTCTAAAGTGTGTTGTGTCTGAAGCCATTACATTGTGCACAGCAGGAAAAAAAAGGTAACATTCATCAAATATTCCAAAATTTTAAAATCAGCAACAAAGTTGCTAACTTGATTGATGAGCAAAATACAAATTGAAAAACATGTTTAACAATTTTGACTCATCAACATGGCTGAAAATATCAATTATAATTATGTGAGAACCCCACTTATTTGTTGTAGATACAAGAATTGGGCAAGAAACAATGAAAATGTTCTGTGAGAAATGGATGTGTACAAGTTACAATAAATAGCACTGCATGTTTTACCATTAATTGCAAAGACTGTTATACATGTCCTTGATGTCCTTAATACTTATAAAGAGCCTAATATACAAGTAAATGCACAAACTTTATTTCAGAGAGCCAATTGTTAAACATTTTCTGCTCACCACTGGTTCTAGTTTAAAAAAAAAAATAAAAAGACAGAAAAAGAACCCAACCATGAGCATGAAACTGGCACCATGTGCAATGTGCTTGCCCTTAAGGGACTTGGAATGTTTGCCCAAGATTCGGTTTAGGCCAAAAGAAATAAAACAAAATAATGCTTAGGGAACAAACAAAGATTGCACAAGACAGGAAAAACAACATCTATTACTTGGATGGGCTCTCATTAAGTCAAATAACAAATATTCATAGAACCAAATGTCAACATACAAGTACTACATGTCGCTGATTGTATGTTAACACCACAAAGAACAAAAGAGCTGCTAGTTAGTGTACTTGATTGCCACATCCTATTTTCATGCATCTTTAAACATAAAAAAGTACATGACTTACAGCAGTGTAGCAGATACAGAATGAATGTGTAAGAAATCTGAATTTAAAATTTTAAATTGTCAAGTAAAACACTTAACAAAGAATTGCCAGCTTTGATAGTACCAGATTTAACCTTGAGAGTACTAGATGCTTCCAATATTTCTATGAAGAAAATGTTTGTGTTACATGCATATAACATTGTAACATCATCATTAAATAAAAATTGTCTCTAACCACACTCCTCTCAGCTGCCTTCCTGGCAGGAGCGGAATTCTGGAAATCTAATCAACAGAGATCAACCAAGGTTTGAGCTTACTGTGCCTCCAAGTCCTAAGCACAAGCTCAGACACTGACAATACCTTGGCTCATAACTTTTCACAAGGGGGCAGATCTGACTCTTACTATATCACAAAGTCAAACAACACAGGTTTGTCTTGTGACACAGCTTGCTCTTCCTCACAGCAGAGCTTTGACTCTGCTCCCCACAGGAGGCCTTAGGGGTGGCCAGGAGCTGGGTGAGCCCACCCCCACCAGCGGACTCCAATCTCCTAATGACATCATCTTCTGCTCTGTGTGATCTTGGTAATTCTATCCTCCCTGTGCTTTCACTGAGAAAAATAAATTAAAGCAAGGCGCTCTGAGTAGTCCCCAATCTACTTAATTGTCCTGCCTTCACAGTCTTTGTTTGACAAACAGTCCCTGTGTCTTAAGACCCTTCAAGCATGTATCTGTCCTTCCATGGTTATTCCTGGAATTTCTTTGAAACTCCATTCAATGTAGAAAATAATATTTTCTATCTCACTGTGCTTGGTCCACACTTAGTGGAGTTTCTGCCCTCCTTTTACAGAGGCCAACTTGAGCCTTTCCCACAAACGTTGTCTGAGCCCCGCTACCTGCCAGCAGACCAAGAAGACTTGCAGAAAACAGGGAGGGCTTGGGTTTACAGCAAGAGATGTGAGTGCCCTACAGGAAAAGCAAACAGATCTCACAGATGCCCCACTGCAGTCCGGACTAGAGTCCAGCATCCTAGCACCTCCTTTGGCCTCACCCAAGTTCAGTTTGGAGTCACCTGCAGCCACACACTCTGAAATCACCTCTCACTGTGGCTAAAGCTTGCCTCCTGCAGTGACTGTGGGAAAAAGTACAGTATCTGCATGGATTGCTTTTAGCTTTTCAATTATATCAGGACAGTATTCATTTTTCTGATCCCTCATGAGGGATTATCCCATCCCGGGCCAGCCCTGTTCTGGGAACAACACCCATTAGTGAGTCAGTGTGGCTTATTTGCATCCTTCTTAAATCTGTATCAAGAATCAGATTTTAACCCCTTTTTTTTTGTGCACGCAGAGGTGAGTGGCTTCCTAGGATGGCCACTGTCTGCTTAGCTTCCTGCCAAAACTCTGAGTCCTGCTTCAGTGATATTTGCAACCCCAGCCAGCCCTAGATCCTCTGAGTAAAAGAGACAAATTACATGGACCAATTTATGAGACCAGAGAAGAAATCAAGGAAGAGTCATTTTAAGAGCAGCCACCAGCAGCAAGATTAAGATGGTCTGAGATTTTTGGATTCAGACCAATCAGGTGAAAAGGACAGAGAGCCAAGATTAGAGATGAGTCAGGAGGCTGAGGTAGAAATGAACGGGTTTCCTTTCATGACCTCAGACAACACACTTAGAACAGAGCTGAGTACACGGTAAATGCTCAGTAAATGTTAGATGGTATTTTTGGTTGTTTTGAAGTTTTGTATTTAAATTTATACACAGTATAGTCAATGTTTATTTGGTGTGCTGTTCTATAGTTTCAACACTTAAGTAGGGTTGTGTTATCACCCCCCCCCATTAGTAGATTACAAAAGAGCTCCATCGCTCTCAACGACTCCCCCTCGCTGTCCCATTATAGCCAAACTTTTTTCCCACCCTACCCTTTAGAACCACGCTATGGTTTGGATCTTGAGTGTTCCTCATGTATTTGGAACTGTGTGTTATTGGGAGGTAGGGTGTGGCTGCAAGGGGCAGATGCTCAGGGCTTGACCTGCAAAGATGGTGCCAACTTGTTAAGATTGTGGGCAGAGCTTTCAGGTGTGTGTTGTTGACTTGCAAGCCAGGAAGTGAAGGAGGGGCATCCACCCTGATGGGGACCCAGCACCAAGTGGTAGCTTCAAGTTAACAAAGGAAGAAGAAAAAACATTGCTGCAGCTTCTTCCTGGAAAGGCTCTAGCCTTGACAGAGTCTGCAAACTTCACTGGGCTCCTGCTTTGACTTGGCATCTATTTGCAAAGGGATGAGCAGCTCTCCAGCCCCTGCCATGTGCTTCCACCATTGCTGGCAACAATGAACAGACTGTGCGAGACCTTCTGAAACTGTTAGATAAAAATAAATCTCTCCTCCCTTAAATTGTAGATCTGCTGGAACAGAAACAAACTTAATCTGTTCTCCTTCCTATAATTTTTCCTTTTCCAAAACATCATATAAATATACTCATTCATACAGTAAGTAGACTTTTGAGACTAGTTCCTTTAATTTCACATAAAGCCTTTCAAACTCATACATCTCATCCTATATATCAATAGTTTGTTCTTTTTGCTCTCTGAATAGTATTCTATGGTAGAGTGTTTACACAAAAGGTTTGAGCTACTCATCCAAAAACATTAGGGTTGTTTCAGTTTGAGGCAATATTGCATCAGCAAACAATCATGGAAAGGTTTTTATGTGACTATGTTTTCATTTCTGTAGAACAACTTCCTAAGAATAGGAATTTGGTCACAGGGTAAATATACGATTAAATTTATATGAAACCAATAGCTTTCTATTAGAGAGCAGCTATATCACTTTTATTTTCCTTCAATATATATAAATGATGTGCCAATTGATATTGTCAGTGTGCTGTTATTTTAGCCATTCTAGTAGGTAGAAATAACATCTCATGGTAGATTTAATTTGCATATCCTTAAGTGGCTGGTGATGTTGAGAATCTCTTTATGCGTTTGTTTGTGCATTGAGGCATTAGATTCTCATAAAGAGCATGCAACCTAGATTCCTTGATTGCACAGGGCACAGTTGGTTCATAAGCCTATAAGAATCTAATGGTACTGCTGATCTGATAGGAGGAGGAGCTCAAGCAATAATTGAAACTATGGAGAGCAGCAGTAAATACATTTGAAACGTTATGTGCTGGCCCACCCTTCACCTCTGCTGTGTGGCCCTTTTCCTAACAGTACCAGTTCACAGACCAAAGGTTGGAGATCCCTGTGCTAAGAAAAAGCCATCACTGGCTCCCAGGTGATCCTTCTCCAGACCCTGCTGAGGAAGAAACGTCTATGTTTTTCCATACAAACAAGGGAGGTCCCTCACCCAGTCTGGTTAGTAGTCAGATGCACACACTCATAAAGTGAATTGAACGCAGCTGCACTTGATTCTGGTTCTCGGCATTACAGAATATGCCTGGTGTACAAGTGTTCGTGGACGTGTGTGCACTCGCAGGGTGTGCACAGGCCCATTCCTTCTGGTCTTCGCCAGAGCAGACCCCTCATGGGAGCCGCATTCATGTGAACAATTTACCCCAGTGACTTCGGGACCGCAGAAACTCATCTAACAAAAGAGCTCATTTACTTTCTGACATGGTTAATGTCCTGATGTAATGGCCCTCTTATATCATACTCAGCACCTAAATTATAGGGCAGCCCAGGCAATTACTGTGCAGGATCTCAGACTGCACCTCTACCCAGAGCTGCCGCACCAGGTCATTGCACAGCTGCTCGTGTGTGTGTGTGTGTGTGTGTGTGTGTGTGTGTGTGTGTACGCGCACGTGTACGTTTGTTTATGTAAGCAGCCAGAAGAAGGCTTTTGGGAGATGCATGCCCTGGCCCTGGTTCTCATTCAAATCATTGTTTGCACCACCCTGCTACTTGAGACCACTGTGCCCTGAGATTCTCAGCCACAGGAAATATTACTCTGAACATATAACTGCACATGCAATTACCAAAGGAGCACAGTCAGTGTTTCTTGATTGTGTGTTAAAGAACAAAATTTCCCGTCTCCGTGGTATGCTCTAAAATGTCTCTGCTATGAGAGATCATTTTTCATAATGACTCTTTGGAGAGAAGTATTATGATCAGGATTTCAAAAACAGGAGCCCCAGACTTACTTCTAAGCACAGCCGATTGTAGAAAGCTGCTGATGAGGCATCTTAGCGCCTAACAAAAATTCTCTTCTGCGTTTAAGAGCTTATTTACAACCTTGACATTAATTATAAGGTGAATCACAAGATAAAACACTGATACCCAGAGCCCAGGTTCAATGTTCTGTATCCAAAAAAGCTGATGGTGACTTGCTGAATGAGACTCATTCAGCAAGTCATTCATCAGCTCTGACTTATTATTCCTCAGCAAATAATGACCAAAGAGTAAACTGAACAGTTAAAAATGAAAATTGTCCATGAATGGACATTTACTTTTAAAAATAAGGTCACATTCTAAAAACTTATATCCTGCTTTACAAATCCAAGAAATGAATTATTCCAATGAGACAAAATAGTTATAAAAATTAACATTCATAACAAGAAAAATGTGGAAAATGAAAAATTTTAGTGAGACAAAATAGGGAAATATAGGTCATAGAACTACCATTCATTAAAAGAAAAAATATCTAGCAATATCTAATTCCAACAATGTGATCGATTTCAACCAAGGAGATGGCAAATCCTCCTGAGAAAGAGGAAAGGCAGGAGGGTACTTACCGACCGGCGTCGCACTTAATCCTAGTATGAGTCTTCAGACCCCTTGCCAGACTCTGAAAAGTGGGTCCTCCCCATCTGGCAGAAAAGATTGGGAAGCTTTACAAAAGCCCTTAGGGAAGAAGCTTGCTGTGGTCCACATGACACTGCAACCATCAGTGAGCGTAGGGTGGCAGCTTTACCTCGTTCTCACCTTAGATCAGGGGTGGGGAACCTTTTGTTGCCAAAGTCCGTTTGCCTATCTATGACATCATTCTAGGAACACCATGCAGAAGTATAGACTTCAAAATTAGCCTTCTATATTTAGTAAAACATTTAACTAACTCACTCCCAACATCATGGCTGAAATTGTTTCTCTTTGGTGAGTCCTTGGCTGGGCTGGACCAAGTGACTTCAGCTCATGGACTGGACATTCCCCACCCCGGCCTTAGAAGAATTAGTCACTCTCTGAGCCTCAGTTTCCTACTCTGTAAAATGGAAATAAAGCTCCTACCTCAATTGATGTCAATTAAGGCACTTAGGGAGTCCTGCATATGCAGTGAGAAATTCAACACAATTTAACAAATATTATTGTCATGATGGCAATTAGGAAATGGTGCATTGTTTCATGATGAACTGACTTCAGTGCCAAGTTCCACGCACACTCTTGCACACACACACATATTATGAAACTAAATTTCACTATAAGCTATTAAGCATTTTAACACCCTGGGTTTTTTTTGGCTTACAATTACGAAAAACAGTAATTACTATAAAATTGTTATTCTGAATACATGACTCTGAAGACAAATACTGATGAAATTTATATGGGATGTGAATATACTCTCTTGAAATCCACAGACAGCTGTGTTTGCTTTACAGGAAAGGAACTTTGAAAAAAGAAAAAGACAAGACAATAAAGGGGGGAGTAAAAGAAAGAAATGAACTGGAAAGTCCTTTACCTGTACTCCAAGCCAACAGGTTGAGAGGACAGAGGCCATTCCCTCCACCTCAGCAGAAGGAACTCTTGGCTCACAGGGCAACATAATAGGAAACATCCCTCGGCTTTGTGGAAATGCAACCCACTATAGTTGATAGCATATAATACAAAACACATTTGTCATTTTTCCTTATACCTAAATAAATAAACACCCAGGGGAAGGGGAAGCTCACTACAGTAATCTGATTTGGTGATGTGTCTAGAGAAAGAGTGCACACCCAAGGGCTGGCGTGTGAGATGTGGAAAGCTATCAGCCAAGTGAAACAATGGGAGAGACCCACCACATTGGGACAGGGTGGAAAATGGCAAAGAGTGCGGGCAACAGAACAACCGAATCTCATGAGAATTATATCGTTTTCATCAGATTGAGTCATTGTGGGAAGATTTGGGGGAACAAATCAAAATCCATTACTTAAGGAAGCATTTGGGCTATCATCACAGTTATATAGGTTGTGTGTGAATATTCATAAAAGCCATGTTGGGTTTTATGTGTTATCTTTCTGAATGATTGGAAGCAACACCTTGCCGTTGAGACACTTGGCAGCGCGGGAAGAGCCTCCTGTTGCATGGCTGTTGGAGGGCCACTTGACCCCTACAGGGGCCACACGGAAAAAACATAGGGTGGGGTGTGGCAGCTCTGAAGGCAAAGGTTGAGGGAGGCCAAGGGCATCTGCTCGGACGTTGTTGGCTAGATCCTCAGTTAGCTGGAAAAGGGGCTACGGATGCTGCCCACTCCCTACCTTAAATGATATAACTATCCCTTCCTTCGTGGTATCAGAGGACCCGTAATATTTCTCTTGGGGATTTCAAGAGCATCCCAGGTTTGTGATGAGGTTGAAAGTACTTCCCAAGTTACAGAACTCACAGATTTGGAGCATGATTATTATCATTTCTTTTTCCCCTTTATGTCTTCTATGTCTTTATTATTACACTTTTTCCTCCTGAATTTTCAATGAGCATAAACAAGTCTGTACAATATCTCAAAATAATATGAGCTAATTGGGTGGTGCAATTCTTTTTCCTGAAAGTTCAGTGCTACACTATATAAATTGTAAAAGTGAAATTAAATAAGCTAGCAATAGTTTTTCAAGACGTGGGGAGACATGGAGGAAATGAATAGAGTTCTGCTTTATCTAAGTTTGACTGTCATAATCATATAAAATATTCAAGAACAGAAATGAATTACCAGTGGTGGTTTATCTATATGGCTGATTGACTTTTTACAAATAAATATAATCAACTTAGCAACTGTTTTTAAAAGCAACAAGTGCTTGAAATTTTTAAAATTTTATCTTATAGATCACAAGTCCAAAATGAAATAGAAAACAAGCTATAGAATATTAAAAAATAAAATTATCCATAGTAGAAAATGTGTGATACTCCTGAAGTAACATTCTGAGGAAATTTCATAGTCTTTATTACTTAACAATCACTCAACTAAATAAAGGAGAGAGAAAAAGGATTTGAAGATACTTCAAGGAGATAGTAAAAGCAAAAGAAAAAAGAAAAAACAAAAGAACTTCTATACAGCCCAAGAAGTATGCCCCCCAGCAAAAGGAGCAGGCTAAATAATTAAGTAATATTTAAATGAGTAAATTATCAACATTCAATAAAATATACTATTAACCAAAACAAAGAAAAGAGGGAGAGAAACCACAAGAAGAAAGAAAAACATGGGAAATACTTAGGTACAAGGGGAAATTTAAAATAACAAATAACTGTCTTGTTTAATTACATAAAAATAAATGAAAACCACATGCTTCTGTAAGAAAATAGAAATTACCTGAACCATGGCTTGAACGAGAAGAATGCAGTAAAAGACCAAGGCCAATCCCTCCACCAATGGAGCAACCTAAGGAGTTCAACCAGTGGAGTTCAACCTAAGATACGAGAATGTTCCAACTTTGGCAATCTATTAGTATACACAGAGTGGGTCAAAGCAGAAAATTTAATGTATTCACAGATATCATAAAGGTATATCTTAGTAAAACAGAAAACCACTTGTCATGATTTTTTGTATACATACGTGCACTAGCATTTTGCTCAGTGACAAAGCACTGAAAGAACTGCTGATGACGAGAATTAGTTAAACTTACACTAGGATTGCTAGCCAATAGTAATAGAGAACATAAAGACTGAGAAGCAAATTCTTCATTCTTTTCAGATAGCACAATATAGTCTCCTCCCACATATGGAAGAATCAACTAGAAACTATTATGTACTATAGGGAGACTGCAGTAAGGTGGATGGGGACAAAATTATACCAAATTCAGTAGATTTTTCTCGCTGTAAGCAATAACTTATTACAAAAGTATAAAAGGGAGAGAGAATAATGGCTCATACTTAATAAGAAATGCACATGTCCTAAGTAAATACACTTCTGAGGATGATACCAATGGATATAGAAGAAGGCAAAAGATGAGAAAATCTATTATTGGGTAGAAAAACTCAAAGTTGTAATGTTCTTAACTTGTGATATTAATAGAAATAACAACATGCTTCCCTCCTTTCTTGACTATATAAGCTAATGCTGAAATCATGCAGAATGAAATGATTATTTTCAGGAAAATTGTGAAAACTCAAGAGCCACAAGAAAAGACTGGTTTTAGCACACTTACAGTATTACTTGTTATTGTTTGGTTTTCATGTATGAAGACAACAAATGTCAATGGGATCATGCAGCAAGTACAGGAATCACAGGCCAACAGCATGTGGAGAGCTGGGAGTGCAGATCAGGGGTACTGCTTATGCGTGACATGTGAGAGACATCAGAATTAAGCTCTGGCACTGAAAAAAGACAAAAAGCATGTGAGAATTTTGTATATGATCAAAACTACATTTCACATCAGCGCATAAAGGTAAACTTTTCAAGTATGGAACTGGGATTGCAATATATTGTGTAATATAAATAAATGTGTATAAATACTTATTATGTTTGTAATCTTCATTTATATTATCTATATAATCTTTATCTCACCCTACTTAACCAAAACCTTCCAAATAACTGAAATATTTAAATACATGCAAAAATAAAACTGCCAAAGCATTAAAATAAAACATAAATATTTTAAGAATATTCTTGAATATTATTGGGAGGCCTTTCTGCATAAGACACAAGATCCTAAAATAGTAGGAATAATGAATTTGATCACATAATTCTATTTAAGAAAAATAATCAAGTACAGAATAAAGTTACCATGTGGGTAGTCATAGATTAGACAGAGAAAGAATTGCTTTCCATAATATGTAATGCTCAGTTGAGATTCAACAAGAAAACAAACCAGGGAAATAAGTAATGCTATTTTCATGTAAAAGAAATAAAAATGACCATGCAATCAATCATAAGTAAACAGAATTTATTTAATTTAAAAGTATAAAATGTTGGTCTTTCAAAATGGCAATGGTGAAGAAAAATCTGACTTTGCCCCCACTCTTTTAAAGTAGGACTCTTGTTCAATAACCATACCAGGCGTGAAGGGCGGCACAGGCTATCCTCTAACTCAGTTGCCCTAGGATTTTAACCTTCAGAATACTCATAAAGGTAAGTGTGTGTGTGTGTGTGTGTGTGTGTGTGTGTGTGTGTGTGTGCATGCGCGCGCGCACGTGCGTGCCCAAAGCTACGCACAGAAGAAAATTCATGGTAATCATATTTGTGACAGTAAAATAAATGATCCAAACAACTTAGATGCCCTCCAGCTAGGAGGCTGGTTAAGTAAATTATGGTAGATCCAAGCAAAAGAATCTAACACAGTGGTGTTGGGGGGAAAAAAGACCCATTTTTAGAGGGGCACAATAAACCATAATGTGATACTGTTTCAAGATTATTAACTAGTCAATAAGGATAATTTTTATAAAGAAAGAGTACACAGGAAACCGTACAGTTTGTGACATGGTCTGATTTTGAGCCAGTTTGGTAACAAGGATCCAGATTTTGTTACTATGCTCAGTGCTAAGCACTCTAATATCGACTCCTTAACAACAACTGTTTCTAGGAGTTTATTGGACTTTACCAAAACAGTAAAAATAAGGGTTTTAGTGGATCCAGGACAACAACACTGCTAAGTGGTTACAGAAAGATTCTGGGATTAGAATCTTGGGCTGGTGCCTTTAACCTCAAGATTCTGCTTTAGTTTCAATATCTGAACAAGGGGCTTAATAATTTGTATATACCTCATAAGATTATCAAAAGGATAAAAAATCATATACCCAACTATCAAGCATGGTGTCCAGTGCATAAAAAGAACACAGTAGAGAATGACCAACAGAAAGCATGACTCAGTGACCAGAGGAGGAAGCACGGACGGTGTGCGGCCCCTCCTTGTGGTGGAGGACTGGGTTTTATAAACTCCTCAAACCTTAACAACCACACAGATAGGGCAACAGAGACTCCTCTGGGGAAGGGAACTCAGCTGGGAATTCAGGATGGGTTAAAGCCTTGCTTGTCATTGTACAAATTGACCTTTTCCCCATCTATAAGTATGAATTACCTTTTTAATTAAAAAATCAGGTTTATTAAGCCAGTAATAAGCAAAAAGCTTTTCTGCTATGGCTAGGAGGAATTCCACATGCCCATGGTCCTGTCTGTGGCCAATGATGCTTAAGCTATCAATAATCATAGAACTTGATGTCATGCCAGTTTCCAGTGGTGCTGACAGACTCCAGCTCAAAAGTTCCTTTATGAGACCTTGTCCCTCAGGAAAGCTTGCAAATTGCTCTGATCTCAGTAGACAAAGCCATCGCTCATTCTCTGAATCTCTGAGGATCCCACACAATAACATAAGAATTGGCGAAAATTACCCAAGATAAAGCGTCCTTTAAAACATCAAAGTCCCTGATTTCCAGGCTGTAGGCTGCAGGTATGCGACAGGCCTGACAGCCTAGATGGACGGCAGAGATAAAGCAAAAAGTGAAATTCCCTAGCTGAAGTCTTTGCGCCCACATTGCATTCGGTGCTAGGATTTCTGCAGAGGGGATTAATGTTATCCTCGGAGGTGTGAGCACATTTGCCTCTACCTTCAAAACCAGGTAATCAGCATCTGATAACAATCAGAGACCAAAGCTTTAAGTTCCCATAGCCACAAAGCCTTTCTTTCTCTCCTGCCTGGTTAGTTTAACACTGGGCTGGATGGTTTTCCATTATGCACATGCATTTCCCATGTTTTTGGCTAAAACTCTGGCCCCTAACTATGTGATTGCAAGCCTCTTCCCCTCCCCCCCCCCACCATCATCATGTTTTAAGAAGCAGCTGCACCCTTGCCTACATTTTTGAAGGACCAGCTCTGGCAAACTCATCCAATTATTTATTCTGTGCCATCCATAAATGTAGCCAGCCTGAAAGCTCTCACCCATTCACCTTAGGTACACACGCGTGCATTCTGAAATTAGCAACCTGAGTTGATGTTTGTACACAGGAAAATGCAACTTACAACTTATCCAGAAGTTGCTTAACACTCCTTCCTGACCGCTAAGCTCTAGCTGGCTTTCTAGAAAGCAAATATTTTACCAGACAACAAAAAGAAGTGTGAATGTTTCTCTACTGGACAGCTAGACCATCAGTTTTTAACTTTGTTTTATTTTAGTATCAAGAGTTGTGCTCATCAAATCAAACATGAGGGGTTGTATGCATATCTAAGTGGTTAGAGCACTTGCCTAGGAAGGCCAAGGTCAAGGGTTCGATTCCCCAACGTGACATAATAGCTGGAAGAATGATACAGAAAGCAGACAGCTTGCCTAGCAAGCACAAGGCCCTGAGTTTGATTACCCAGCACCACATAAGCTGGGTGCAGTGGCAGACACCTGGAGACCCAGCAGGATTGCTATGAGTCCAAGGCGAGACTGGGCTACACATTGAGTTCAGGACCTACTTGAACTATAGAGCAAGACCCTGTCTTTAAAAACAAACAAGCAAAAAAACAAAACAAAACAAAACAAAAAGCAACAACAACAACAAAAAAAAAAAACCGCTGGGCATGATAACACATGCCTATAATCCCAGCACTCTCAAGGCTGTAATCTGGGCTATATAGTAGGTTAAGGACCAGCCTGGACAACAGAGAAAGACCTTGTCTCAAAAAAATAAATAATAAATAAATAATAAAATTAAGCAGGAACCACTGAATTGGAACATGCTTTTACTTTTTTAAGGTAGATTACGAAAATCAACACCAAAGAGGGCTGATTTATTTGCATATGGTATCAGAAGATCCTGATTCTATAGAGATCACCAACAATGATAAAGAAAAGAAAAAAATGATTTTTTGATGAAATCTAAAGTATTGTCAATGTGAATATAATTTATCAATATTATTGACTCATAGTAATCATGCAGTGGCATTTTCACAGAAAGTAAAAGATAATTCCCATACTCTAATCTCTAGCTGAGGATATTAAATAACTTATAGACTTTATTACCTAAGTAATTGCTTCTTGATCCTAGAAGCAATTAAAATACAGACAGATCAGCCCATGGGGGAGATGCCATGGAGTCAGGACAATCATAAAGTTAACAAGTGTCTTCTTAAGAACATGACTGTGTTAGGAAAACACAAGGCATGATCAATAAACAAACCTCTTCATCTGACAGCCAAGTCCATGCTTGCGTATCCCACCAGGCACTGTTTCTCAAAGCCACCTCCTTCAGGAGGCTGGATACCCATCCCCAAGCCTTAGGATATCCCCAGCCTTGGGATATTCTTGGAGACCCTAGTGAAGAAACCTCATCTCCAAAGCCATCTCATTACAGTTGTGTGGTATCAGTGGGGATCCTGGGGAGGAGGACAGAGCTGGGTAGGGGATTGAGAAACCTGGAGATCTGATGCGGAACTCCTAGGCTTCCATTTCCTAGCCAAGCTAAGACCTTGACAAATTGGCCTTTTTCTCAGCCAAGCTAGGACTTTGAAAAGTTGGCCTGTCTCCTAGCGGATCTAGGGCCTTAAGAAGGCCAAAACTCAGATTATAAACTAGTCCACTGGGGGACTTCCAGGCCAGCACTAACATTTTTAACACTGATATTCAAGTCACAAAGTTTTTAAAAATAAAAATGGTGTTACCTATTTTTATTTTTATTTTTTTAACCAGAGTGAATTAGAGCTGTTTTCATACATGATGCCTACCCTCAAAGGGCAAAGATTTATCCCTTCTGAGGAAAATCAGAATTGTGCATTCCTAACCCTAAGCCATTTGGTATTGAGATGGGGCTGATTCACTGGTTCAAACCCTTGCCCAGCCCTCTCAGGACAACATGACTTGCTCCTGTGAGAGTTCGAGCACCAGCCTGATAACTTCAAGTGACATTTGGACAGTATGTGGTCTCCACCATGAAGAGCACATTTTTTGATTTCTACAATTTGATTCAAGACACAGCTAAGTGACCTTCAAGTCTGAGGGAGATACTTTGGAACAGCATCACGACTCAGGTGAGACACACTCAGCCCTTGTTCCAGGATCCATGAGAGCCAGTGTTCCCAAGGCCTTATGAAGCCAGTGACTTGAGAGGGCTCTATCTGCTGATGAAGTTTTTTCCCATGAAGGCCTCAAGTCACAGGGACCTGTTTTGGACAGTCCAGGGAGGCCATTTGACATCACCAAGGGGAACAGGAGAGAGAAATGTAGAGGGACCCCAAGGAAAACCCCAGATCTGCTGAGCTCCCTGACCTTCTCAGAGAGCAGAGGCTCGGCCCTTCTTTACACCCTCCAACTGAATATTTCAGAAGGACAGCAGGGCCTCAGAAATGACCAGATTTCTCTGCCTTGTTGATCATCGTTTGTTCTGGTTCAAGACCATAATCAGAATAACTAACATTTATGTACCAAAAAAAGAAAAAAAATAAAAACCTCCCAAACCCCGGGATCTACCACAAAATGTCCTAATTTTTTTTCCAACTTAGAAGTCATTAACTTTCCAATCATGAAGTTACCTCTCACAGAAATAATCTCCTTTTCCCCACCACCTCCAAATAGTTCAGATTTCTGGAACTGACATTTTGCGGTATCTTCTGATAGGATTCAGGCATATATAATTTGGGATTTAAATTATTTTAAAATTAAGGGAAAAAGTGGTCCTCAAGTGGGACAAGAAAACAGCAAGTGGTTGATTATGCTCCGTGAGCATCTGTCACCACGATGGCTTACAGCTAACCCAAGAGTCATGCCCATTATCTATTTCTCATGGGTATGTTTATAAGCTTTCCAAAAAGTAACAAAGAGGGAAAATAAACATGTTACATTCCTCTAAAAGGAAAGCTATTGTTTATTAAGGATCCAAACTCTGATCAGACACTTGATCTTCATCCCCACTCATTCCCCGAACAGGCAGGTGCCAACTTCCTGTTACACAGATGAGGAAATTGAGTCTTAGACAGAAGAATCACACAGCTGAGAAATATCCAGGCTGGAGTGGGCCTCAGCTCTGGTTGGTCTAGACCTGCCACTTGTGTCACTCTGGTGTGTTTATTTACTCTGAGGAACCTCACTATTGGAAAACGTGTCTACTTGTTAATAGTTAGTGGCATGACTTTCTGACTTTGATTACTTTTATTTTTATGCTCCTTGTGCTGAATAAATAACACTTCTAATGCATGTCTTAAACTGAACAGAATTGTAAACCAACCCTGGGTATCTTCTAGAAATTTTTTAAGGTTTTTAAAACAACAACAACAAAAAAAGGTAATGAGTAGTGAATAAAAACAAATGCACCCTTTATTCCACTACTTTGACTTCTATTTTAGCATACTTCTCAACATACACCTACATATTTGTAATAACTGTCTATAATTTTATCACTTCTCTTTCAAAAAATGTTATAAATATTTCCTCAATTTTGAGTATTTGCAAAATTTTTAATTTGTGGATAGCACACAGCATATATTTCACTATATCTATACATATATACGTATATAGTCTGCTTTTACACCTTTACAGGATATGCTATAGTGAACATAGAATGAAAATCTTCACAGAATATTTTTCTTTCATTTAATTAGAACGAATTCCCTAAGAGAGATATTACTCAGATTGTATGGAATAATGTCCTGATATGTGCCACTAGGTTACTTGTATTAAATGCTAGAAGCAATTTTCAGTATCCCAAGCAGCATCTCTGCTGTAGAACCAGTTTTAATTCAACTTTTCCAACGCACATGGACAAGTCTTTCCCATGATATTGACGTGCTTCCTTATTAACTACTCAAAGTATCACACATTTTCTGATGGTCGAAGTGGAAAAGAACAAAGCCTTGAGAAAAATATAAAAGTGAATTGCAACATGATTCTATTTACAGAATGCTTAAGTTTAAAAAGACAGGAGGAGCCATATCACCCTCACGCTTTATATATAATTAAACATGTGAAAAGCCTGAGACTCGTTTGTCTGAAGTGTCAAATCAGGTCTCTGAGAAACCAAGATGGCCAAATCAAATGAGGGAAGGGGCACTCCCCTTTTCTTTTCAGATGAAAGCCTTGGAATAAATCTGTCACTGCTACCACCGCCTCTTAAGGACATGCCGAGACTGCAATTCTAGTAACTTGAGTCACAGGATTAAGGAGCATTTCATAAAGAGCTGCACAGTCTGCGAGCACCATCAAGCCGTGTATCCTGGACCACTGTCCTCTTGGAGTCCATGCTCTACCTACCTTCTCCACCCTTCAGCGTTCTGCTTTTAATTAGGGCTCCAGAGTTCACTGGCACCAATCTAGGCCCTTTAAAGACTAACTTTCAAGTTGTATCTTTCAAGGAAAATGACTCCTGGTTTCCAGCCTCTATCTGTCATTACACCCTCATGCATCTCAGGGAAATTAGCAACCTGATTCTTTCCCGGCTGTCATTTAAAATAAAAAGCTTCTTATTTGCTGTCCAAGAAAAAGTACAGAAACTGAGCAGCAGGAAGATGGGGTAATGAACTATAATTAACCATAGCCAGCAGGTTCCCAGTATCATATGAACCGCACATTTCTTGGGGATGCAACTCAGGAGTGATGTGTACATGTAGTTTGCAACTGCTGTATATAAAGCATGCAGGTGTGCATAGAATTTGCACAGGGTGGAGGGATCGGTGTGTCTGCTGACGACTGCAGGGCCCTCAAGGCGTCCTGCAGGACTCACTTGCTGAAAATACGGGACCAGTAAGTGGTGTAGCCTCAATGCAGAGCCTCCAGCAGATCCTACTCTGTACATATTTGGGTTGCTTCCCAGAGCCTGTTGGAAGAAATCTATAGATCCTGGTGACCTGTGGCTCACTGGCTAACTACATGTGTTACCAAAGCCACCTCACCCACGCTTGCTGGGGGACAGGTGTACTCCACCGGCATCAGGGAATGAAGTCTGTTTCTAAAGCTGTGAGGAAGACGCTGCCACGAACTCGAATGAGGAAACCAAGGCCCAGAGAGGCACCAAAGTCAGCAGGAAACCAGGGTTGGCAGCTAGACCAGCAGATACTGCAGCTACACTTTCCATCTTCATTTACAATGATCCTACCTTTTTTTTTTAACTTTACAGCAGTGTGGAAGCATATCCCCACAACAAATCTGTCTTTTTACTTTCAGTATAATGTTCAAAATCACAAACTATTTAGCATTTATTACAAAATAGGTTTTGTGTTACATGATTTTGCTCATGTGTGGCTAATATAAATTGAAAATATTTAAGTTAAGCTAAGCTGAGCTATGATGCTTAGTGAGTAGGTGCATTGAGTACATTTTTTTGAGACAGGGTCTCACTTCTAGTGCTGGGTTTATTAAGTGCATTTTGAACTTGGGATATTTTCAACATATAGTGGATTTATGTGGCTAAAACCCAACAGTACATAGAAGAGCATTTGTACAAGTTAAAGGATGCCACACATGAGGACATTCTGCAAGATACTAAGCTAATCTCTTAAAACATTGTCTGGGAAAAGTGCTAGAGACACGAGAGAATGGGTCGTAGATATAGTGGCTCTTCCTAGATGATGCTAAGGTGTCACAGGTACTATAGTTACCTGACAGTTCAGTGTTACTTGTTTTCTTGGGTATGGTCATGGAGAGGATGTCCTATTTCCTAGAATCCATGCTGAGGACTTCAGGAGTAAAGAGTTATGATGTCTGCAGCTTAGTTTCAAATGACTTGACAAGGACACACTTACACAAAGAGATAAAGCAAATATGGCAAATGCAAATAATTGTCAAATTCAGGGAGAACCTAGATACTGATTGTTCCACTTTTTTGCCTTTTTGTACATTTAAAATTTAACATAGTTCAGGTTGGGTAAAAAAGTTGATCTGGCTAGACTTATTGGGGAATTCACTCACTCAAAAGAGGCTCACGACCACATACTTAGAACATAAAAGGTTAGGAAAAGAGGGAACCTCAGGTATCTTGTAAATTTCTCTCATTTTTAATATGTGGAATGTATCTGTCACTTAAAATCTATTTAAAATAGATGCTATAAATGCTTCCTTTAAGAATTTATCCACGGCAGGGCAGAAAAATTCATTTCAAATGATCTCACTCACATGTGCAATTTTTTAAAAATTGATCTCATAGAATCAGAGAGTAGGACGGTGGTTAGCAGGAGGCAGGGCAGCGGGGAAGGGCTTGGAGAGATAGTAAATGGTGACACAAACTTCCGATGGAAGGTGGAATAAGTTCAAGAGATCTATTGTGCAACATGGGGACCACAGTTAATAACACTATTCTTGAAAATGTTGAAGAGTAGATATTAAACATTCTTATCATAAAGTGATAAATGTACATCACAAAGTGAGAACTTCATAAGCTGAATATAAATAAAACTAAGTGAGATTCAGCCATTCCACAAAGTGTGTGTGTGTGTGTATATATATATATATATATATATATATTTCAAGATATCATGTTTTATATGTTAAACATATGTACATTTTATCTTTCAATTTTAAAAATGAAAAAATTAAAAATAGGTATTACTTTAATCTTCAGGTAATTTTAACAAAATTGAGAAAAAATGAAAATTTAGAGTACTAATGTTTTTAAATGTTCAGTAATTTTATGACCCTTGTAATATTTCTAATCATATAGTATAATTTGTATTATGGCATAATACTATGTATAACATTATAAAATGTATAGTATCAGTAATACAAACTTGACAATAATACACTGGTATATTAATCATGCATATACATACATGATTAGTGTATTCAACACAGGGTACAAAAATGAAGAAGCAAAATATCCAGGACTCTAACAGAGGAGTAAGATGGCAGGCAACAGTTAGATCCTGCCAGCACCCAGGGCTGCCCAGCGGTAGTGATGGAAAGGCAAAACATGCTAAAACTTTAAAAAGGAGGGAAAGAAGGTTCCGGGTTTGTCACATATTTCCACTTTATTTACACCAACTACTTCATGTTCGTGTTCAATAAATCATTCTGAGGCGCCAGATCCAACACACATGGACCAAGTCAGACTCGATAGCCATTAGTTGGGCATTTCTTGATGATGCATTTTGTGGCTTGAGGAATGTGCCCCTGACTGGACAAGTGCAGGAAGCATCCACGTGTATCATGGAGTGTGCCCACCTGAAAGACCACAGTGGAGGTGGGACACAGATCTAGAAGTGATCAGTAACTCTAAACTCCTACATTCTTGGCTTCCGTTCTCTCCTACCCCTAAGTTAGTGACGGCTAGTCACTTTTAAGGCTTATTACTCATAAGATCTACTTCTCTGATGAGTGGACGCAAATGGGAGGGGGAAAAAAAAGACATCACCAGATAGCTTGTTTCCCACAATACCTGTCACTTAGATTTATTTTTTACTTTTTAGATTTTTTAATTAATTATTTAATTTGTACATGTACTGGGAATTGAACCCAGGATCTTCACACCGAGCCACATCCCTGGTCCACACCCACATCTACTTGCTCTTGATTTTGAATAAAATTATTCCAACAAATTGGACTTTATGCCATTCATACACATCATAAATCGAGCATCTAAGTATATCAGTTTTGTTCTTGTTAACAATTATGAATCTTTGTTTGTACTAACACAAATTTATTTAAAAATTTTTTGAGGTAGAGTCTCACTCTGTAGTCCAGGCTAGGCCTGAACAGTAGAGCTTAGGCTGTCCTTGAACTCACAGCAGTCCTCCTGCCTCAGCCTTCCAAATACTAGGATTACAGGCATGCAATAACATGCCCAGCTTATGTGATGCCTGAGAACCAAACCCAAGGCCTTAAGGTTGCTTGGCGAGCACTTTAACTGCTGAGCTATACCACCAGCCCTTATTTAATTTCTATGGTCGTAACATATGCATAAAAATTATTGGAAAGATATGAATGCATAGAAGATGTTAAGGAAAACCTATAGTTTTTCAATAAATCATAGATACTATATAAAGCTATATTCTACAAGTACCAAAATACTTTATCACTTCCAGCAAGTTTGAAACAATTGACTTTTGACACTCTTATATGTTTATCTTTAGAGCTTGTACATAGACAGTTACTAGAAAGACAGAAGCAGGTGGAATAATGTGACCATGGAAATGATCTGCACTGTTGTACACTGAATAAGTAGTACCAGCAGAACTTCTATAGTGCCTGCGACCGCAGGATGTGGCCAGGGACCTGGCAGGCTGTCTTACAAGTTCTGTTGAGAGGCCTGAAGGTGGACCCCACTGAACGCTACATTGATGAGGTGGGGGGCCCCCTCCCCAGCCCCCAGTCCAGCTCCCTGCTTTGAGTTTCCCCAGTTACTGCTTGAATCAAATTACGGCACCTCTGCAGGGTTTCCTGTGAAACAGCAAATCTTACTGTAACCAAATATTACCATCTCGGAAAAACCTTATGCAACTAGAGAGGACGCTTCTTTCTCAGGACACAGAGAAAAGCTTCTTTGTTTTGAGGTCGAACACCTGGAAGACGTTATCCAGGGCGGCCACAGTGGAACGGGGGCTCTGAGGACCCAGTCACACCCCTGTCTTCAGAGGGCCTGGCCGTCAGTGCGGCCTCCGGACTCAGTGCTCCTTAACACCCTGCTTTGGGCAGCTCGCTATGGGCAAATGGTGAGGTAGCCCCACATTCGTATCCAGGGACCCTGTTTGTGTTAATGGGACACATAGAAGTCTGAGGCAACCTTAGATAGCCGAGAAAAAACTAAGTATGCGGAGAGATAGTAGGGCTGAAATCAGCGTTCCCTCCCCCAGATCACTTACGCCCTCGTTTAGCGATAAGAATGCTGGCTATGTATGAGTGTAAGAAAGGCAGAGGCCTGGCTCGGGATCAGTGTATCACGTGGATGGCTTCCTTGGGCAACCAGCAAAACCCTGTGTTTCCACCTTCGCTTCCAAACAGGCACTTTTGGAAGAAAACATGGCCTTTTCCCATTTATCTTTATGCCATAGCAGTCTCATACAGCAGTCACAGACAGGGAAGAGAACACAACTCCAGCACAAGACACCTTAAACAGGAGAGTCAAGGCTGGGTGTCGTGGAACTCAAAGTGATAGTGAACTGACCGTGACCTTGGTCCTCATGGACAAAAGGGGAATAGGAGCCCTCCTCAGTGAGAACAGGAGATAGCCTCAGGCAAAAGCAGATCCAAATACCAGCATCATGTTTTGAAGATAATATCCTATTTTTGTTCAAATCATTTGTCCTATCTTAATAAAATAGAAGACCCATGTGTCACAAGGAGCAGCTCCTATGTCTTGGGCCCTTCACTGTCACCTGTCTAGGTATGTAGTGTTCAGCCCACCTGTGCCTTTCTGTGCTCTGAAGCATGGAGATGCAGATTTTGAGCCAGTTTCTGTGGAGACTTAAGAAAACACTTTGTCAGCAAGCCCCAAAGAGATGCCAGGCAACAGAGTTGAACACAGATGTTCTAATGAGAGTTTTCACCTACAAAACAGGCAATTTCCTATATCTAGTAAGATGTCAGTTTTTGATGACCTAAAGCCATTGTGAGAACATAACATTTTCTCTCCATGAAATAACATAAATAAAGTATATTTAGGTCTGTGTGTTAATTCTAGTGTCATTTATTCAATTGTTTGCATGGGACTATTAAGAAAAAGTCTGGGGCTGGGGAGTGTAGTTCAATGGTAAAGTGCTTGGCTGGCAATCGCATGGGCCTGGTTCAATCTCCAGCCCTACAAAAAAGAAGAAAGTAACAGCAATTACAATAAAAACAAAGAATAAATCTAAATAAATAATCAGCCAATCGGTTCTCACAGCACCTGAGTTGGTTATTTGGTGGAAAAAACCAACAAGTACATACTTCTGCCAGAGGTCAGAGATGCATACTTGTTGAGCTATGGCTATTTTTAATAATTTTAGGTAAAATTTAATAAAACCAGTTTTTCTTTTTTTGCTAAATTCACAGGCACACTCTGAGAAGGACAGACACTCAGTTAAAGTCACCATGAGGCTCTGGCCTTTACATAAACATAGTCAAGAGCCTGCGGCCAGATGACCTTTTAAAAATGCATTCTTTTCCTTCTGAGCCGGAGATAGAAAGCTCTGTTTGCAGAATAGCCCCCCAAGATGGTAGAGGTCCCATTAATTATTTCCTGCCCAGTGTTGTGTTTCAAGGAATTTAGTGTGTTCTTACTCACTTAAGCCGATCTCTCTACCAACATGCAATTCGGCCGCATCATCCCTCTTTAAAGCAAGTTTAATTTACTTGATTAAAAGTATGGCCATGTTCGCATGTCTCCCAAGAGCCAGGAGGAGACATTAATGAAGAGTTTCCCTTTGAAATAAAATATACAGATTTTGTTTCCCAGTGTTTCCACGTCTATCTTCCTTGCTTTCTTAGTTTTCATGTCGTATCCGATATCACAGAGACTGGCAACAGAAAGCCATGGCAGGGCTTCTCCTGGGGGCCCATTCTCTGGGCTTGTGGGCGTAACGTATATTTTACAGGAACAATGAGAAATGAGTTAGGGATCCACTTTTCGTCATCCCCTTAGAAGAAATGCTCTCTGAAGTAGAAGTGGGGGTAGAAGGTAGAGGACACTGCAAAAAGCCCTCGACAGAAAAAGAAAGCATCCTTATTTCTTGGAATTTTCTGTCACTGCAATCTTTCACAAAGTTTTTTTGACTAGAGTGTCCATGGAAACTATGAATCTCAGTGAAGAAAAAGGAGTCCTATTGACCAGAATCCTTGGCCCAAATAGAAAACATGAGTATTTTATATTTATTTGTGTATTTATATCCCTCCGAGGAAAATATACTCCATATATTATTTTTATCATGATGTGCAGAAAGAAAGCAAATATATAATTAGGCATTTTAAAATATAAAATGCATTTATTTATAGCTTACATCCTCGTGCTTATTTTTATTTACCCAAAAAAGTGAAATTATGCTTTCTTAGATTTGTTCTTCCTTGGGTTTCTTGTTTAAATATATAATTAGCCAAATTTTGAACATACCCAATACTCCTGGGGAAAATAAGCAGAGAACTTTTTGAAAACTTAAAAAAAAAAATACAGGTAGGAAGCTGTTCTCATCTTTTTCACCAAGTTCAATAGCTGAGCTATTCATTTCCTGTTGCCAATAGCCAAGGTAATTAGACCATAATGAGAACTCACTGCCTGGAAGATGCCATCTGAAAGCTGAAACTATTTGCTGTTGTGTAAATCTCAATATGAGGGAGGGGAAGGGACCCCCCTCCTCCCCCAAGGGGAGAAAGTTCTGCGACTGAAATGTCATTCCCTTAAAATTATTTCTTCCTGGAAAAACTTCAAAGCCTCAGAGCAAAGCAACATTTGTTCTCATGGAGGTGGGAGTACGTGTGTGTGTGTTGGGGGTGGGGGGTCTTTATGTTATCTTTAGTTTATTTTGCTTTATGGAATTATCAATTATTTGTTGTTAAAGAAATATCTCCTCAATGACCCAGGCCATACAGAAAACCCATTACCACTTTTTTTATTTTTCTTTCTACACACAGCACATATACAGTACATGTGTACATGCATGGTGCCAGGGGTTGGCCCAGGGTCTTGTACGATCTAACACTGAGCTACATCCCAGTCCTCAAACATCTAAATGTATTTCTCACAACCAACACGAAGCAACACAACATCTCCCATCTTTGAAAGCTCTCAGAACTCCCTGTCCACTCTTCAGCCAAGAAAGCCGCCATGCTCATTTGCATCCCTAGCATGTTTTCATCAGGCTTCAGACATCATGTAACTAGGAGCATACATCACATACTCTGTATGTCTGGCTTCTTCCCTCCAAGGTCATGTCTCTGAGATCCATCATGTTGCTCCATACAGCAGAGCTTGTGCATATTCATTGCAGTGTGCTTTGCCTTGGAGTGGATATACCACAATTTATTCATTCTATAGTTTCTAGGTATCTGGGTATCTTCTGATTGAGACCTATGTTAGTGAGCTGTCTGTTGCTGGGACTAAAATACCTAAGATAAACAACTTTAAAGGGGACAACATTTATTTTAGCTCACAGTCTTAGAGATTTCAGTTCATGGTTGCTTGACATTCACCTTGGGTCTGTGGTAAGGCAGAATGTCGTGGCAGGGAGTAGTTAGTGGAGTAGAACAGCTTACCTCAGAGACACAGAGGGACAAGGAGAAGGAGATCAGGATCCCCAAATCCCCTTCAGGAGCATGTTCTCAAGGACTTAGGTTTCTTCCACTGGGTCCCACCTATCAATGGTTCCATCACCCCCCAACAGTACAATCAGCTGACCAGGAGGGACTAAGTTTGAGAGACAGAGAGAGAGAGAGAGAGAGAGAGAGAGAGAGAGAGAGAGAGAAACTGGCTCTAGAGAAGTTGCTGGGCATTACTGGATAGTTCATTTCCCAAATGTACTGTCAGAATGAAGCTCTGACTGGGCAGCTCACAGCTAAGAGACAAAAAGACTTGGGATCAGGTTGCCTTCAGAACCTTCCACCTGCTTCTCAGCTGAACATCACCTGTAGTACTTGCCTGCTGGGTCCAATAAGTCATCTGACCCCTTTTCTTTGGATCAAATTCCAAACGTTCTTTTTTTACAGTAATTTTTCTAATTATTGCCCAAAATTAAATAGGCCATTTATGGAACGCCCCCCCCCCCCCTACACACACACACACTTTGTGGCCAACAGCCCATACCCACACCCACAGTGGCTCCACTGCCCTCTATGTTTCTGCATGACCTCTGGAGACAGCATCTCTCCAGCCTCCTCACTGAAATGCAGACACTTTGAGGGGCCCAGATAGGATTGTTGGTCTGTGGGCTCTACTTGGCTGAATTCCAGGAAAGGTGAGACCCCAAATGCCTCCTCCTCTCCAGGAATTTCAAAAATACAGGAGATGTGGGGTGAAGGAAGACCATTAACTTTTCTGGAATTTTTTATTTTTCTTCTCTTTGCTTCCTTTTTCTTCTCTTCCCTTTTTACATTGAGGATTAAACCCAGAGTCTCACGCATGCTAAGCACACACTCCACCACTGATATGCACCTCCACAGCCACTGACAACTTTTCTGAACAAATAAAGAAATGTCATTTTAAAATCTAATATTCTTGCAGCTCCTCCTCCCAATTGAGAATTTTCTACCACCAGTAGAGTGAGCTGTCCAGGTGTAAACAGAGTCACTGTTCATCACATGCCTCTGCCTCCAATGCTCTGTCCTGGCTGACTTTTTCTTGATTTTGTTTCCCATGGTCTTTGCTCTGTCCTCTCCATCTGTTAGGTTGGTTGGCATTTTTTATGAGAGTTTCACCTGGGCCAAGATGGTCCACAGAACCTTGGCCCTGTGTCGTTCATTACTCAAAGGGATGTGGGATAATGGTTTGTCATCATGCTGTAGCACAAGGCTGTTCCCTGTTCCCTGAGAAGCTAATATACTTCCTGTGTACTTAGCGAGGAGGAGTTCAGATGTTTGCTTATCTTCTACACAAAGAGCTTGTTGGGCTACACAGAATGGGACAAAAGGGACCCTTGACTCTAATAGACCATATCTACCAGTGGTAGAGCAAGAGCAAAGATTAGGCAGTCTCTCTCTCTCTCTCTCTCTCTCTCTCTCTCTCTCTCTCTCTCTCTCCCATAAAAAGATTTTAAAAGTTATACACTCTCTCCTTGTCCTTCTCCCAGTTGAAGGGGGACAGAGGGAAAGCTACAACTAAAAGCTTGGCTGAACTTGAATAAGAAGGTATGCAGCACCACAAGTGGGTCTCAGAATCCTGATAGCCACCTGGCAAGCTGGTTCAAATATGGTGATTTTAAGATGCATCTCAGATTCTTTGACATGTCTCCTCAAGAGGTAAATCAAAATTCTCCTCTGCCTATGAGTGAGCTTCATGTAGTTCCTTGCTTCTCATATACAGATTAAATAGACCAAAAATTCCACCAGCCATGTGGGTGACCATCTTGGAAGCAGGTCCTGGAACCCAATTCAGGCCTTCAGATACTTGCAGCCCTTGCTAACACTGTGACTGAAGTTTCATGAGAAACTCTAAGCCAGAACTACTAGCTAAGCTGCTTCTTGGTAAGAAAATAAATGGCTGTGATTTTAAACCTCTAAGTTTTGAAGCAACTTTTCACACTGCAATTGAAAACTACAGCAGAAAATTAATAACAAGAAGTTGTTAGTGCTTCTAACCAAATATTTCTGGTTCTGGGTTCAAGAAATATAACTGGATGACCTATCTCCCTCCCTTGGAAGCTAGGTATATACTGCAATTTTCCTGGCCAATGAAATTAAGCAAGATAGGTGTGCTTCACCTGTGTGAGGGCACCTCAAGAGCCAGGGCACTGCCATCACTTCCTTTTCTCCCTGTATGAAACCAGTGGACGAAGTCGTTAATACTAGAACAATGCTTCACAAGCTTGGGGTCAAAATGAAGACAGCGTGGAACAGGGCCTCGAGCTAACTCATCATGGGCATGCAACAGCAAAAGCAAGGAGCCAAAAGAAATAGACCACTGTGGGTGCTTGTTACTGCAGCCTAACCTCACCTATACTGATGAGGACAAGAAGATACGAGGATCCTGTTCCTCCACTCCCAGCTCCTCCCATTTCTTGGATTCAACAAAGCCAGTACCTCTGTCAGGGTCAACAGAAAAACATCTTTGATGCAGCTCCTGTCATCCTCACAGGGAGCAGCATTCTCCCAAGCCCCAGTATGGGTGAAAAGTATTGTACATGGTTCGGGAGAAGGCCTCAGGCTAGGCGAGGTCACCTTGGCTCCACTGATCCAAAGCCAGTGGGTGGGAGAAGTTTGTAAGGGAGAGGAGTTGAAGGTGTTAAATCAAGGCCCCTATGATCCAGTTCTGAAAGTCACAAAGTCAACAATGATTGATCCTTTGCTTTCTTTTCCAGAACCATAGAGAATTTGGGTAAATTACTGTCTGGCCACCCAGAAAACAAAGGCCAGTTAGGATTTGTTTTATTTTCTTTTCTTCCTAGATCAATCCACAGTTCCCCAAGGATCGCTGTGGTTTTGAGCTTCCTCTGTGCCTGCTCTGATCTTCTCCACGCACACTCCCACCCCCAACCCCCTCAACGGCCCTAGCCCCTTGCCCACAGCCCCCTCCCTCCACCCCAGGTCCCAGCCTCCTCCTCGTTATGAAGTGTTAGAAAGTTGCTGGAGTGAGAAATGAGCCTGTGAACACTCCTTGTCCTAATTAAATTTCAACAAGGAGAGTGACAAGAGGCGACGGAGAGGAAACGGTGCCACCATCGGAGGTCCCGCCTGGGCTCAGGTCGGGGGAAGGCCTTTGTCCTGAGGAACAAAAGCCACTGTTTGCATGTGTTAAACCCCATCAGACTTCATCAGACCCAGGTGCAAAAACCCACATCCCAAATGCCATCCCAGCTTATGCCACCTTCTCTAGCACTGAGGGTCCCCAGCTGTCAACCCTAATCAGAGCCAGGACCCACATCAAAGCTGCGCTCCCTCCACAGAGGGCTTCTGCTCTAAGATGCATTGTTGTGGTGACTTCCTTCTCTGGGCCCCAGCCTGCTGAATTAGGGCACTGAGGAGCCCCCCCATGGCATGGTGGGCCCTGCGGTGTTGTTAATGAGGTAGGAAGGGCAGGATCCTCGTTGCCTAGGCCTAACATAATCACACAAAGCTGTTGCTTTGGAACAGATCCACTGTCCCAGAGTCAATTTCCCTGAAAGCAACACAAAACAGAGCTTCCTGGGAGACGACACAATGCCTCCTATTGTCTCTGTCACTTCCTTTCTACCCTCCCAGAGATTAAGCATCTATATGGGAGCCACAGCCCTGTGCAAACACTGTTTGCTGATGACCAGCCAGTTTCCAAACCCCATGAGAAGCAGTTTCTCTCCCCAGTCATTGCTTCCAGACTGGTCAAGCCAGCTGGGGAGGAGCAACCAGGGACAGAGATCTGGAAGCAGCTTGTGACATAGGACCCCAGTGGCTGGTGGCTCCTGGAGGGTAGCTGGAGGAAGCCAATTCTGGCCCTGCTAAATGTGCACTGGGTGGAGGCCAGAAAGGCATGTACCCCTCAAGCAAGGACCAACGCAGGCAGTCCTCAGGGGCTGGGATCAAGCTTGGGTTATCTAGTGAGCCTTCAAAACATTCTGGGAAATTCTACCCCAGGGCCCCGAAGACCAACTTAAATTTCTTTTCTTTTTCTTTTATTCATTTTACTTCTTCTTTTTTTTTTTTCCATTGCTGGGGATGGATTCCAGGGCTATGGAACTGCTAGGCAAGTGTTCCAACACTGAGCTGGCACTCCTAGCCTGCAGCTTACACTTCTGCCTAGTACTCAGGACAGCCACCTGGGTCTCCACTCATCCAGCCACTTCCAACCTCTTCCTAAGCATCCTCCAATCCCAGAAGTAACTGTAGTGAGAAGTGAGTTCCTGCCACACCCATCAGACCAGATGGCCGCATATGTACCTCTACTACCCTACCACTGTGTGATCTGAGAAGCCAGTGTGGGCTGAAGTAGTGCTGAGGTAGGTGACGAAAGGCCTGGGACAAAAGAAGAATGAGAAAAAAGTGAGAGATGGGTGATGCAGGTGCAGGTCCATTAGGAGCATGTAGGAGATGGGAGATTATCCTGGGAGCAAGTCTCCCCAGATTCCTTGACCATGCATTTTAGGATGAGGGATTACTGCCATATTTATTGAGGTACCAAAAGACTGTAAGAGTCTAGATCAGTACCAACCTTTTTGTGCACCAGGGGCTAGTTCTACTGTGATCGGACAGGAGGTGGGGTTCAGATAGCAATGTGAGTGATGAGGAATCGCTGTAAATACAAATGAAGCTCCACTCAGCCACCCCTACTCACTTCCTACTATGTGGCCCAGTTCCTCACAGGCCGCAGCCAGGGGCTGGAGACCCCTGTTTATATCATCAAGATTCCAGGATGCCCAAGACAGAGAGACTCACATGTGAACAACCAAGTATAACCCAAAGACGAGTTGGCAGAGAATTCCTAAAGGTTCCAAAGGCACAAAAGAGGAGAAAAGGGGACGATAAGGCATGAGAAGAAGGAAGGTTTCTGGGAGGGCTGCCCTGGATCAGCCTCTTTGAACAGCAGAATTTTGCAGACAAAAAAAAAAAAAAAAGCATGAGGGATCTGGTGAAGCACCACCTGTGGAAGGGGCAAAGCTACTCCCTCTCTTTCTGGTTCCAGGTTAGCCAATCTCTCCATCTCTTTGGCACCTCCAAAAAAACTGATTTTTTTTTTCAATATGCACCAGCTGAGCCGTCTCCTCATACCCTCCCTGTTGCAGTCTGGTATATTGGATAAGCATCTGAGAACGCTCAGCGGTCCTGAAAACGAAACCAATCTTTCAGGCTCTTGGAAATCGAAGGGACCCACCAAAGCCAAGAGATCATTCTTGAACACTGGCAAGTGTGAAATCCCTTGCTAGATAGTTCATTGTGTGTTTCTTTTTGACTATTTTTAAAGAAAAAAAAAAACAAAAGAAAAGAAAAAGTCGGTATGCAAACCCAGCACAAGAATATCTTGGCTCCAACTGAACTAGATGGAGCGTTAAAAAATGACTTAATGTTATTTAATGTTTTGTTAGACTGTTGCATACTAAAGTAATGTCCTGCCTCCTGAGCACCCAGACTGGGATACTGGATCCCAAAGCCATGCCTTGGGCAAATTTAAGGTTAGAACTCACTTTCCAAGCAAACAACCAGAGTGTGTAAATACTCGGCCATTCCCAGATTCTGATGTTCACGCTTTCTCCTCTTCCTGAACTGCAAATTTCCAAACAGCATCTGTGTGCAGAATGGGACACTCAGGAAAGAAGGAAATCACCTGGCTGTGCTGGCTGGAGCGGAGCTGCACGGTCTCTGCGTTATAAAAGTGAATGGTTTCGCATTAAACCCACGTCTCCGGTGGCTCTCTGGCCCGGGCTGCTGGGGCAAGCGGGGAGTATAGGTGTTGGGTACGTTGCAGCTCCAGCTGTGTGGCTGCAGAGGCCTCTACAGAGCCCTTAATGGACAATTATTGGGCACTTGGCCCACAGCAGATGTGCTGGGGAATCCAGCCAGGAGGTGCTGAGATGCAGCCGGCAAAGGGACATGGAGGGCCTGAGAAGCCTTGCAAGGCAACCACAGGCGGAAACCTGAAAAATGAAGATGTTCCCACCAGCCCAGAGAACGGGGCTAACTTACACATGCAGTTCCTCTCCTTGAAGTGGGCTTGGCAGGCCCAGCTGTTGAAAGGCGAAAATTTAAAAAAGAGGGGGGCGGGGGCGGAAATCAACCTGCTTCACTTTTGGTCTGGCCTCCATACCCAGCTGGTTCCCTCCAGACCCCTTCAAGAGCTGCGTTGATAGGCAGGATCAGAACAAAAGGAGCTCAGAGAAGACGTTGCTGTAGGACCCAGAGCGGAGGAGGAGATCATTTTAAAATTATACTAAGTCAGCAAATAGCCAGCAGCCTGCCAGGTTGTCCAGGAAGTCGCTAGAAGCTACCCGGCATTGGCTTCCGGGGCTACTGCTTCAGGGGTCACCTCGCCTCCTCAGGGGTCCTCTCAGCTGAGAAGAGGTAGGGAAGGACCGGTTTCCTCTGGTTTGGGAGCTCTTGGTACCCCACGCGTGTTCCCGAGCCTCCGCCCTTGATCCTCCTTGTCTTCCTACACTGCGCAGGCTCAGAGTGGATGGTAAACTCGGCTCTTCCTGAGGCAATGGGGGAACCTATTTCTTCCCCTTTTTTTCTGCCTTTTTCTTCTTTCAGTGCGAGAGAAGATAAGGCCCGGTGCATGCGAAGCAAGTGCCTACCACTCAGCTACATCTCCAGACTTGAGGCTCAAACTTTCACGGGTTCTAAACCAAAAAAAAAAAAAAATAGCTCCTGCCAAGCACATAAGGTGGATCTATTTAGAGGGAAGAAGTCTGGACTCCAATGAATCTGAATGATCTGTGAGATGCCCATCGTCTGGCGTGTGAACAGGGCTCAACTCTTTTAGTCTGCAGAATTTTCTGCATCAGTCATTCATACTCTGCTTCAAAACATCACCTCCAGCCACGTGTGGTGGCAGGGGTCTGTAGGCCCAGAACTCTGAAGAGCTGAGGCAGGAGGATCCCAAGTTTGGCCCCAGCCTGAGCAACTGAGCAAAATAGCAAGACCTTGTCTCAAAATAAATAGTAAATAAATAAATAAAAGAAGTGGGAATATAGCTTGGTGTGAAGGCCCTTGTTTTAATTCCTAGTACCAAAAAGAAGAAAGGAACTAAGGAAAGAAGACAGGAAGGAAAGAAGTCAGGAAGGGAGGGAGAAAGAAAAAAAAGAAATGAGCAAAGAAAAAAGTGATTTTCCCTAGGGTAACATTTTTTCATCTTCCATCAGTGGAAGCTTACACCCGTCTGTTCTTATCCCCTCTGTCCTCATCTTCATCAATAAACTTTCCACTCTACAACTTGAAAAACAAGTCATTTCCCTAGCCACCTTTTTGTAATGAGGGGTGTCCCTATGGTAAAGTTTGCTAGTTGCCTAACAGTGTCTACTTCCCTTTCCTCCTGACTAAGAGATCCCTACACTGTTGAGATAACAACAGATCCAGCTAAAACACTGTATTTCCCAAGTTTACAGACCTCTGTGGCCAAGGTAAGCAGAAGATGTTGGAGCAGGCGATGCTTCAGAGAAATTTCTTCAAAAGGGAGAAAATTAAACTGGAAAGTAGGCTTTCCTCTTTGCCATTTCCCTTGGAATGCAGCCATGATGGCTGGAAGTCTAGCAGCCAACATGAGGATGGGTGTTACAAGCCCAAATGACTGAGTAGAAAAGACAGAAGCCATCAGACCCTTTGGTGAGTGATTGTGGAGGGACCTTGTCAGCCCTACACTGCACACCTCTGTAGTTAGGTTGTCTACATAAACTGCTACCATCTTTCAGTCTCTGTCTCTGGAAACTGGACCAAACTCAACAAAGCCTCTCTTCCCTGCCCTGCACCACTGCACTACTCCTGCTAGCAAAGGCTTGCCCCACATGTCTTCTGTCACCTCTGTGAGAACCATGTGACCAGCAATGTGCCTGTCCTGTTCACTGGAGCTTCACGGCCTGCCTTGGAACCAGGTGCATAAAGCAGTCTGTAAACATATGGGGTTCAAGAAGCCCTGAAATATGGTTTTCCCAGTGGGCTCCCTTACCCCCTTAGGAGACCCCTTTCCATGGAGTCCAGGCCCTCAAAAGGTCATCGTTTGGACTGATGAAGGCACACAAGAGGGAAAAACACCTGTCTGTACTTATTTCTAAGAAACCAGCCTTTTTTGAACACCTGTCATGTGCCACACATAAAATTGAGACTTAGGAACCCCTCTCAGGCCTCCCAGTTGCAATTGTAGAGGCAGCTGGTGTCTCTTACCTTGGGCTATACCTTGTGTCTGTGATCTATTGCTGCATAACAAATTTCCTCACAACTCAGGGCTTGGAACAAACAAATCGAAAAAAGAAAACTGAAAATGTCCCATGATAGTAAGTGTGGTGGGAATCAGCCAGAGGTCTCTTCACTGTTGTCTGGGGTCTCTCACTGACTTTAGCCTGTTAACAGCTCTGGCTAAGCCTCCAGCATGACTTGACTCACCTGCTGAGAGCCTTGGCAAGGAGTAGCTAAGAAGCCAGGCTCAGCTGGGACTCTGGAACACATTGGTCTGTCTCTCTCTGGGGCCTTAGGGCTTCCCCTCTCCATGTGGCCTCTCTATGTGGTTATTCCTATGAGATACCTGGAATCTTTACATGGAGGCTCTAGCTGCCAAAAGTTCAAAGGCAGAAGCTGCAGACCTTCCAAAGAGTTGGGCCTGAACTGGCCCAGAGTCTCAAATTGTAGTTAAGGCAGAGGCATAAGAGAGGAAGGACTGTAGATGGACGTGGCAACAGGAGGTACACTCAGAGGGTGTTTTTTATGGACTAACTTCTACACACCTGAAAGCTTTATAGGTGAGGAAGGCAAAGCCCAAAAAGAGGCAAAGGGCTTGCCCAAGGCCCACTTCCTTGGGGGTAATAACAGAACCTGGGGCAGCTTATACCTACAGCCTGCTCTAGCTTGTCATCCACACTCAGCCTCTTGAACTAAAGGATGTTGTCTTTGTTTCCCATTGCTATAACAAAATACCTCAGGGTAGGTAGTGTATAAAGAAAAGAGGTTTGTTCAATCTACTCTAAGGAAAGTTGAAAGTCTAAATAGCAAAGCACCAGCTCAGCTCTGGTATAGGCATCGTGACTCATGGAATCACGACATCAACCCATACAGGAACGATCACATGTGTTTTCCTTTTTCACAGGGAGATAGCCAACCAGAGAGAGATTAGGATGCCAGATTTGCTCTTAAAACAACTCGTTATTGCAGAAACTAATCAGAACCCTATGAGAACTACCTTAATCCCTTCCAACGGCATTCCCCTGTGAACTAACCACCTCCCGCTAGACTGCTCCCATAACGGTCACATCACTTTTCACATGGCTACACTGAGGGTCACACTCACAACATATGAGTCCTTGGGGGACAAACCATACCCAAACCATGGCAGATGCCCCATCTCTGTCCTTCTTCTGTGGCTGCTATTGAATACCACAAACTGATTTATGAGAAAATAAACTTATTTCTTATAATTTTAGAGTCTGGGAAGTCCAAAAGCTAAGGAGCTGCATTTGGGGACCTTCCTCTTGCTGGTGGGAACCCTGTGCAGAGATGAAGGCATTGCATGACAGCACAGAGCAAGCATGCTAGCTTTGGTCTCTCTTTTCTTACAAAGTCGCTCATGTCATCACAAGGGGCCACATCTAATTGTAATTACACCCCCAAGCAACTCACCTCCAAATACCATTAATAAATGACTTTTGGGACCATGTGTCAATGCATGTTCTAGTGGAGACATTCAAACCACAGCCCTGGGAAGGTGCGTTGAGGCCAGAACTCTGCCTAAATGACACATTGTCAAGGGCTGAACACATGCAGTTGAGGATGGTCTCTCATCTGTATGCTTTATACCAATGATCTGTAGCAGGGAGGGGGCCCTGAGAAAACTGTCCCCAAGATGAAGGTGACTTAGAGGAGCTGCCACATGAGAGAAGGTCAGGGATGACCACAACCACAGTCTCTTCTATTCACTCCAACCCATTTGTTAAATATCTGTGCCTGTGAGACATTATCCCAGACAGACACATGTCCCCACAGGCACCTTATCTTCTTGGGTTGGGGGGTCTGTCAGTATCACCAGGAACCTCAAGAAACGAGGCTGTCTGCATGGGGGAGCAGAGTCCTAAGGGAAGATCCCCCTCCCCCAAGAGTGAGAGGTCTCTTTTTATACCTGTCTGCTTGCCCGAATATGTTTTTGGACACACAGTTCCCAGCTGGCCCAGCCCCTGGGCCTCCTAGCTCAGCCTTCGGGGTAGGGCAGGAGAAAGAATGTAATCAGAGTTATGGCTTAATGAAGTGAACCGTGATAACCGTAAACAGACAGTTTGGGATTTGGTTTGTTATTTTGTACAAGGCAGTACCTTTCAATAGCAACGGGTGTTAGGGTCAAGCTTAAACACTTTTGTGTCACCAACAAAAAAACAGTGATGCCATTGTTACAATGCTGTACTTTTCCACCTGAAAATGGGATTGGTTTTGCGGATTGGGAACATTACCAGAAATGCGTTCCTTCTATCACAAAGTTTGGCAGATAGGAACTTACTAGATTGTTCGAAAGATGAGAAAGGAAAGGAACAGCTGCTACAGCAATGACACACCAGACTACTCACCCAAACTCTGCACATATTTCATACGTACACTGTGGGCAATACATTCTTTACAACTCGAGGAGAAAAAGTAAGTTTATCTACTGTCCTGATATGAAAGTTAGATCTCTACGTAACAGCTGCTGGCTGCATGCTGTTTCAAGAAACACAATCACTAGAAAAATGATTTCGAAATCCCAAATGCAAAGCCTGACAACACAAAGTCCTGTGTGCCAGTTAGAGTTGGAGGGAGGAGACTGTTGGGGTGTGGACCACACTCTAACCACCTGTGGAAGAGGACTCTGAGAGCTCTGAAAGATGGTGCATTATTGTGACATACCCATGCACATAAGCAAGACACTACCTACTCTCACAAGCCAAACCAGACCTACCTTTAGCACTTCCAGTTAGAGGCCATTTGGTTACACTCGGCAGAGTTCTTTAACTTTAAGCACACCCTAAATAGACATGTGGGAGATGTTGGCGACAGGCAGAAATAGCAGGTCCAAAAGAAAACAGATGCCAAGACCAGCCCAGGTGCCCCAGGGCAGTCTGCATAAGCCCCACCCAGATGTGAATTGGGACTTCCTTGTTCTTGGGTATAGTTGAGCTGATAGCCTTAGCTTTTATTTTTGCCATTGTGGAATGATAACACAGAGGCTCAAACATAGAGTTTCAGATAATTTTATCTTTTTAAAAATCTTCCCCACACCTAGGAATACCATCCCTTGCCTCCACTGCTCTCTCTGGGTGTTAGTAGTATTTTGAATTGATCACTCACTCTTCTGCCTGAACATAGCTATATTCCCAACTAAATTAATAAATGCCTGTGAACAGAAACCACGTCCTATAAAACCACGTTTTGTGCTCATGGTATCTGGTTCACACAATGCCTTTTAAGAAAATATAAAACAATCTGGTTTACCAGAAGTCTACTTTGTTCAAGACTGACCAATTTGCTTCTTATAAAATACAAACCAAGGAGAACTTAAATATGTGCTTTGCAGGGGGTGGTCATAGGCTTTCCATGATGTCCTGGAATGGGGATCCAGTGGCCCGAGCTCCTCCAAACTAACTCAGTCACCACTGACTCTACAGCTGTGGGCGACAGGTTTAATATGGCTCTAGAGTTTGTTTGCATGCAAAATAAGTACATTTTGGAGATTACTATAGTCTCTGCCAGATCTCAATATTAGGCCAGCTCTTTGTAATGTTATTTCATTCATAAATATTCCAAGCATGGGTGGAATAATGAAACCATTCTTCCTCACACCAGCATAGGCTTCATTTTCATTTTCTCTAGAAAGAGTCTTCGTCCTGACTCACTCACTGTGAATGCTTTAATAAACCAGCCAACTTCCAGTTGGCAAACATGGGAATTTACAAATGGCCATTGGCACTTGGAATATTTTCAGGGTATTTGAGAAATCCAGTAGCAACCTGTCCCAGGATAATGACATGACCTCATGGCCAGCATGGGGTCCCTGTAGCTGGGTACTTTTGCTGTAGAAACTGAGGTCCAGGCAGCAGACAAACAGAATGGAGATAGTAAGTTCCACAAAGATGCTGGAGCAGGAGGTTGTGAGGGAATTGTCACGAAGTGACTCAGGTAGGTTAGAGAGGGAGGCCTCGGAGGAGAGGACCTTTGTGTTGAGATCATGACAAAGAAGAGATCAGTCGGGGCTGGACGAATGGCACAGCAGTTAAAGTGCTTGCCTAGCAAGTGCAAGGCCCTGAGTTTGATTCCCCAGCAGTACAAAAAACTGGGCATAGTGGTGCACCCCTGTAATCCCAGTACTCATGAGGCTGAGGCAGGAGGATTGCCATGAGTCCAGGGCTAGCCTGGGCTATACAGTGAGTTCAACACAGGATGGGCTACAGAATGAGACCCTGTTTCAAAAATAACAAAAGAAAAAAAAATCCCAATCTTACAAAAATCTGAGGAAGACACATATAAGCAAGGACAACTATGACCACCTAGGTCATAAAGCAAGAAAAAGGATGACCGTGTTTTAGCAACAGAGGGCCTCCCTGTATAGGTCACCCTGGATAGTTATGTCACTGACAGAAGGGTGGTCCAGAGAGAGAATTCCATTTGGGTGGAGTGGATTCAAAGACAGAAATGGCTACGAGTCAGGCATAGGGTGATGTGGGACAGGCAGAAAGGCTGTCATGGTGGGTCTTTGACCCTGGTCTTACTTCTTGCCTGAGGACAAATTTTCTTATTAGAACAAATCAGCACAAGCCCTTGGGTTGGAATAATAAGAGTGCAGTTCTGGTTGTGGTGCCACGCTGTGCTCCTCTATTTTTTTTTTTTTAATCATTCCTCATACTTTAGGTGGTTTTATCTCAGAGAGTATAGTTCATAGTTACTCTCCCTGGAAAGTTAATTTCAGGGCCCCAAATCCATATGGGTCCTCAAGCCAACAGACACTCAAGTACTTTATATAAAGTGGTACAGTATTACATAAAACCTACATACATCCTCACAGATACTTTAAATTATCTCTAGATGATGTGATACTTCCTACATGGTAAACCTGACGTAAGTCGTGGTTATACTGTGTTGTCTAGGGAATAATGATAAGGGGAAAAAAATGTCTGTGCACATTCAGTTGGGTGCAATTTTTTCCTAAATGCTTTGATCTTGGTTGCTTAAAGCCATGAATGAGGAACTCACAGGCATGGAGGCCAGCTGTATTTCTTTCTATTCCATCTTTTCTGCAGGTGTCCTTGAAAAAGTTCTCCCTCAATCAACCTCCTATTCTACTCCACTGAAAGCAAAAACAATGCTGACCTTGGTCAATGACCTTCTCCGTGAAAAGATGAAGAGCAATCGTGCACCCAGCCTCACCTGGTATCCTCCCTGGAAGTGCCCATTGCTATAACAGTTCAGCACTGGAACACCAGGCCATTGTCATAGCTGTGTGCTGCTAAAACATCTCATTTCTCAGAGGAGAAAGTTGAGGGCTAGAGACTACTGGCAAGTAAGTCAGGTATTAGAGACAGCAGATACTGGATCCAAGGTAACTGGAACTAGTTGCTTAATCTCTCCAAATTCAGTAGAGAGCTTAGTCTAGTGAAGACCAAGGTCAAATGAATAATTATACAAATAAATGCATATTTGTAATTTTCTATATTCAAAGCCATACATATGCTCTAATATAGCTTTTTCTTGAGTTGCAGCACAATGCCTAGAGTCAATACACAAGAAGTCTGGGAGACTGTGGGGCAGTTCTAATGCTTGAGACAGCCTGCCAGCTCCGGCAGGCTATAACCACCACCTTAAACCACAGGTCTGAATCAGGGCTGCTTCTCTGACTTGGCTGGGATGGTCCTGTCTTGACCTTGACTGGGCTAACATGTAGTGCTGTCTCCTTACTCGCCTTCTTACCTGCTTCAACCACCCACTGGACAGACCTGTCCCTTTGATGTACCACTTAAGGCTTCTGGAAAAACACTTTATCATACTCTGTTCTCCATGAGATTTCATGTCCTAAAGTGGGGATCTTAGCCTGGTAAAATTTAGCCTACCCTCTTCAATGAGCCTAGAGCCTAACTAATCCCCACGATCCCCCAAAGGCCCTTAAGCTTGCCTTCTGCAAGTCCTAGAATTCAAGATCAATAAAAGAGCAATTTTTATTCAATGCAATGAAAATATAGGGTCCTGTTAATAGTATTGCCCTAGTATTTGTAGGTCTCAATCTTGTAAAACTATGTGGATTAAAATTCTATAAAGCCATTTGCTTGGGGATAGCTGACAAGAGCTTCTGAAGAGCAAGTTCTTGGCTGGGGTGGGTGTTAAGCCTCCAGTCCAAAAACAAAATTGGAAGGAGAGACGGACCCATTTAAACTGTTCTCATGAGGTGAGCTTTGGTTGGGCAGGGCTGCTTTTCCTCAGTAAGCCATACTGGAACCTAGTGGCCTTTTGTACAATATGACATGTGTTTGAAACTCCTGGGGCTCTCGTCAATCTGAAGGCTCTGTCTCAGCAGGTGTAGGGCTGAGATTGAGAGTCCATTGCTAAAATGCTCCCGGGACATGTGAATATTGCCAATGTACAGAGGTCACCTCACAGATACCTGATTATAGCTAGTTAGATGTACAGAATCCTGAGCCCCACCTATGATCTTCCCAAGATCCCAGCTGATTTCTATGCATATCACAGTATTAAAAGGCTTATTTTTTGGCTTGCCTCTCTCCTGTTCCCATGGCATACATAGATAGTCAATCAGGACACTCTTATGACCCTTCTCTATACAGTGCTATAGTTCCAAGTAGTGCTTTAGAGGCAGTCTGGGAAAGAAACTCCATAGGCAAAAAAAAAAAAAAAAAAAAAAAAAAAAGAACCAGCCCTGCTATATAGCTAATGAAACAGGAGAAGGAAAAACAAGTCAGGGCAGATTTAGGCTTGTAGAAACCAAACGCCAGAATGATTTCTAGAAGGAGCTCCAAAGTGTCTGCAGTGGTGGGATAAAGCACAAATGTACAGGACGGATCTGGAGCTAGCATGCAAAATGTCTGTCCCAGCGTTCTGGAGCCACTGAGAACCACTGTGACCTTGCTTAGATGAAAGACCAGATAGCAGATTCTAGAAGGGCTAAGAAGCTACCCGTCCATCTGGGCGCTTCTCAGCCAAGGCTGAAGGTAGGGGCTGGAGTCCATCTCTAACAAAAGAACCCCAAATAACATAAATGGAGTGTCTCCTGTGAGCCAGGCCAGGACTGGCTCTCTCCCCATCAGTCATCTCTGTCAGGTTTCTCATCCCCCAAAAGAGGCCCCACCTTTTTCTCCAAGGAATCAGAGGAAAAGGGAGTCTAAATTATGAGCCAGTAAATCCCTCAGCAGAAGTCTCTCATGTTTGCCTTCACTTGCTAGCCTGACCCCATAGACTCACACATACTTATCTGGTAGCATGGTGACATTACTTATCCTTTTGTGATCTTTTAACATGTTTCTGCAAATGTGTCCAACCAATGATCTGCAATTTTTTTTGCACTTTGTGTGTGTGTGTGTGTGTGTGTGTGTGTGTGTGTGTGTGAAGAGAAAGTGTCTTGGGCCACGTACTGAATACATAATATAGTTAACATACAGGCATTAAGCACTAAAACTCCCTTTCTAACATTTTTTATTATAATCTCTTATTTAAAATCAAGGGGGGGGGGGACAGTAGGCCACAGGTTGGATACATCGCCATTGAGAATCTTTGATTATCTTAGTTGTGGAAAGTGGGAGGAAAGATGAGGATTGAGTGGGCATTTAAAGCCTGGCAGAGCAGCCAGGTGGAGCCAGGCCTGAGCACCAAGGCAGGAACGGAAGGGACCAGGCCCTGTTTACTGTTAGCTTAATCAAGAGTCATTCTGCAGTGATGTCTTCTTGTCTGGTTTATTGCAAACGTGCTTGGTTGATTGTACCTGCTCTCTCATTAATCACCACGACCCCTTTCAGGGTAGGAATCACTATATTCATTTTCAGAAAAGACTCACAAAGATCAGGCGCCAAGCCCAGGTTTACCCTGTTAGACATCTAAACTAGAAAACTACTTCAGGGTTTATTAAGAAATGAGTGGGTTTTCATGGGATATCCCTGGCTCTAATCACCAGTGCTGATTGTGTCCAAGGTACAATTTAAGTTTGGGGCTCTGTGCCGTTAATGAACTTTTGTTCTGCTATTTATTTATAAGTTGGGGAAAGCCTGTGTCTGAAGGCAGAGCCAACTCAGAACTGTAACTTGCTACACAACTTGGTCCTATGCCATCTAGTGGCCAACAGGAGAAGTGCAGTGGGATCCCTAGCCATTCAGACCAGGCGCGAACGTGCATACTTCCTGCAATGAGATACGGATGGAAAGATTATGTCCATTTGAGGCAATTAGGAACTCCGCCTGGATTAAGGTTTAGCAACCACGCCTAGATTAGGCAGTTAGGAACCAGCCTATATCAGAGTGTGAGTGCTTTGTGGGCCAGCAAATGAGGGACAAACACCCATTGGATGTGGGGGGCCCAACTGGGATCTCCAAGTGTATGAAGGGAATAAAGAAGAAAGATTGTTACAGCTTTTCCCTCTCGGGTGAGATTGGACTTGATGGTCCTTGGCTTCCTGTTTGCTATGTCTGAGGAGCTGCCTCCACCTCTGCCTCTGCCATGTATTTCCATTGCTGCAGGCCGCCCCTGAGTAGACTGTGACCTTCTGAAACTGTGAGCTAAAATAAAGCTTTCCTCCCCTAAATTTGAGAATGCCAGGCATTGAATCACACTAATGAAAAGTAACTAAGACAGACAGCCAAAATAACTGAAGTATCTATGGAATTTCTAAGATTTACATTTAAGTCATGTAAACTGTATAAACCTGTGTTTCATTCCTAATGTTTAGGCTTATTTATTATCCCAGTGGAAAATACACTATATTCAATCCATTGTCTCTCAGTTGATAAACTGTGTTTGAAATAACATGGAACATAATATGTAGCACAAACTAATATAACTAAACACAAAGCTTGAAGACATTTTCAGCAATGAAGAGCATTGTATACTAGAAATGCTACAGGTCACTCACTAATTCAGCCCCCCTGGAGTGGAGTGGATGTTTTAGGGTCACCATAATGCTATATGGAAAAGCTAGGTGACAATGTACATTAGCAATCTTCCCGTGGTACACATACCTACACATGTGGTAAGACATGATGTGCTTTGCAGAAGCTTCTGGTTACAGGGGAACTTAACAAGCTCTGCTTGATTAATTTTCATGCCATAGAGATGCAACCTCAAGAGGACCCCAGGAAATCTCATGAGAATACAGATTTTAACAATCTGTTTCCCGCACCTCCACTCCAGGACTCAAGTAATGGCAAAAATCCAAGGGAAGATTCTTCTGTTATTGATGCTCCCTTACAGGGGGTCTCCGCTGAAAAGCAGGACATGTCTTGTTGTTGTGGGGGCAGGATAGATGAACTCAAGAGTGATTTGCCAAACCTTAACACACTCAAATTATTTTTCAAACATTTTGGGTTTGGCAAAATGCATCTTGCTAAGCCCCCTTTCCCGACATTTTTATACCCATGTGGATTTCAAAGGAAATTTAATATGTATGTTTCTGATTCACTTGGGTTTAACTCAGCACAATTGCTCGGTGAGAACCACTTTGTGTCCAAGAATCTTCCTGAACCCTTTATTTTATAAGCCCCTTTAAACGATTTCCCTTCTAACCAGGAAGTGTGTTTGTCCAGAACAAATTGAACTCAAACCTTGAAAAGATTCTCGTTTGGGTCAAAATTCAGAGTCCTTGAATTCTGAAGAAGGTTGGAAGTTGCAAACAACCTCTCATGTCAGTGAGAATGTCTGGCAGTGTTATCAAGAAGGGCAGAGTCTCATGAGAGAGATGCTATAATTACAGTGAGTAACATTTTACATATGAGGAATGACTTAAGACTACTGAATATTTAAAATTTGGTTATAGTAACATATACATTGCCATCCATCCTCCTCAAAATAATCCCCCTTGCTCCAAATATACTTGTCCCGTCATTCACGCCACTTTCTGAAGCAGCTCCGGAAGTCTTCTTTCTTGAGTGTCTTTAGTGGCACAGTCATGGCTGTCTCAATGTCAAGCACTCATTGATTGAAAATATTTGCCTTTCATGGTTTTTTGGTTTTATGGAAGAGAGCCAGATGTTGCATGGTGCCACATCTAGTGAATGAGGTACATGACGACACACTGTAATGTTGTCAAATGTCTTTCCGGCAGATGGCACTCGGCAGCAGTGTCTGCCATCATACACTCACAAAAGGAAACTTCCAGAACTGCTTCAGAAAGGGGCAAGAACAATGAGGTAAGTGTACTTGGAGCAAGGGGTGGGGTATTCTGAAGTGGATTAATAGAAATGCATCTTATACTATAATAATTGCCTAATTGAAATATTTCCATTATTTTGATCACCCCTTGTACTTTAAAAGTCTGGCTTCTTGCTGCCTAAATGTACTGCTGGTCTGGCAGCATCTTACAGGTCTGGGTGGTATAGGGACTGGTACAGTCCCCTTAGCTGTCTGTGTATTGGCACTTTCCTCAGCTAATACCCAGAGGTACGGCTAACACCTAGGGTCTTCATAAGATGCCAAGCTGCCTGCCCAGATTCAAAGGGGCCTCTCTGCACTAGGTAGGAGCTCAGCATCCAATTAGGCAAGTAAAGCTGGGAACAGGTCAATGAACTGGCTTCATTTAGCATAGCTTACAGTTAGTTCTGTCTTTGTTTTAAAATTAACTACATGCAATAAGCACAACACATCTCTATCATTTTATTAAGGACAAAGCAGCAGAATGACAATAAGAATTCTTTTAATGTACTGGTCTTTTAGGCAAAGGTGACACAGTTACTGATGTGGTGGGATTTAAACAGCCAGCTCTGTTTTTCATAATTAAGTTCCGCCATATGTAACAGAAAATCCAAACAGCAGGCTCTGATAAGACAGGAAATCTATTCTTTGCTCTTATGAAACAAACCCAAGGAAGGACACTACTGGAAGGTGGTGGTACATTCAGGAAGTGAGGCCTGCTGGGAGGAAGTTAGGTCACTGAGGGCGTGCCCTTAAAAGCGGTAGTGGGACCCTGGCCTCTCTTCTTTTTTTCTTTGCTTCCTGGCTTCCATGAATTAAACAGGCCTCCCTTTGTTTGTACCCACCATGATGCACTGTGCTACTATAGAGGCAAAGCTACAAGGCTTGGTTGCTTTCCTCCTTATAAGTTGCCTATCTTGGGTATGTTGTTACAGTAACAAAAGTTGACTACTACACAGATGAGAACTGACGGTAAACAGATTTGCTTGCGTGTTCCCTGCATATAGAATGACGTAGCATGGAGGGGGCATGAGGGATCTTAATTTATAGCAATCTTGAATGGTAAGCAGTTACTCATTCAAGTCAATTTTGGGCAACATTGGATATGAAACACTGATACCAGCAGGAAGATGCTCACAATCTAAGCCAGCCTTACCTTACCTCCAGGGCAACTGTGGCCTCCATTTTCTAACCATGAAAACTGAGGTTAAGACACCTGCCCTGAGTCACCCAGAGGCCATCTTGAGATCTGTACTGGCTTCTCTTTATTTAAAAAAAAAAAAAAAAAAAAAAAAGCCAACTTCTCCCAAGAAAGTTTGCTCTCCAAAAAAAAAGGTTCAGAGCCCATACTGAAGTTGCAGGACCTGACTTCAAATCCGGGTCCATGGGTGAGGTGTGGCCTGGGTGGAGAGAGACAACTCTAGAACAGTGGGAAGTCTTAGAAGGCTCAGACACCCTCAAAGAGGCTCAGGCTCCAGACTTAATAAAGTGTGAGCTCTCCTCTCGTCATCACCATTATTAATTACATTTGCTATAGGCCTCAACTTCTCCCACGGATGCTAGGAGTTTAAAAATGGAATTAGGCTGAGCGATGGAGAAGAATACCCGACCTCTCTTTTATCTTGTTAATTCCTGATTATTTTTATTGTATTTATCAAACAAACATGCTTTCAACATTAAATTCTTGGTCTCGGATCTTTAGATGTGCTGAAAGCCATACAGCAGACGGTGGCAGATCTGCACAGCTCAACACAGAAATCAAAATATTTTTTCACAATGAAATCAGTGGAGGGATCTTAGGCTGGGGAAGGTCCCATGAGCCAGAGGAAAGTGAGGGAAGCTTGTAGACCTCCAAGAAGCTCGCTAGGAGAAACCATCCCCTAGGACGAGTAGGGAAATTAAGAGCTGGCAAATCTGCTGCACTTTACAGTTTATAACTCCCTCTTTCATAGCATTATCTGGCTTGAGCCTCCCTAAAAGGAGGAAAGAGATTACAAGAAGGGGAGCTGAAGTTCAGAAAGATCCAGTGTTAAATCCAAGGCCGCACAGTGGGAATTAGGGCAGGAATGTGATCAGAAGATACTGGGCCGCTACAACCTCCAATGCTCCGGCAACTCCCACCTCTGGACACCCAGGGACCCACTGTGAGCCAAAGGGAGTCCTGCCTCCTCCTCCAACCCCTCCAGCTACCACCTTTGAGGCCACAGCATGGATTTGATTCCTTGGAAAGGCACAGCCAGAGGGATGCCGTCACTGGTTTTCCAACTGTAAAGCCTTTGCTATGCGCTGTATGGCTCGTGACATGAGGCCGCCTTGGGACACAGATGCTCCCTCAAGTGAATGAATGCGACGGAGGAATGTAAGAGACACATTCCCTCCACACCCTGTACCATCCACCCCCGTAGAGTCTGCCCTTGGTTCCTCCACGACAGCGTGTCTGGGGCAAGTATTCACATGCCTCTGTTTACTCACCTGTAAAATGGGAGAAAAGCACCATGCCTTCTCGCCTGCCACTGAGCAGCAAGCTGAGAGAGGAGAGGCAGAGCCTGCCAGCCTGGACAAGCCGGAACTGGGCTTCCAGACCTGTCTCTGGGAGCCGCCTGCTATGACAAGGTCTACAGCTCGGTGTTCCGCTCTGATCTCAGGCTCCCAGGATCACGTGAGTATTAGCATGAGGAACCTCAAGTGAGCCCCAAGGCCAGGTGCCTCAAGTCACAAGAGTGTCCTTGCATTTCACGGCCACCTTTGAGCAAACAGCTCTCACCCTAGCAGAATTCTAAGCCTCAATCTCATGTGCCTCCCCCAACCCATCAATCCAGCAATTATTTAATGAACACAATTTCCTCTATAAATGTTAAAGTTTTTTTTAAACACCTGGTTGAATGACATAGGTTCAACCTATCCAAGATCCTCGAGCAAGAGTTCAATTTCCAGACTTCTCAAGTTACTGCCCCCACCAGCGCTGGGATCCTAGTCCCCTGTGCAAAGTAGACCACTAATAAACCCTGCTGGGACTCAGCATCCAGTCTCGGATCCTGGTGTGAGGCATCTGCCCAGATGTGGAGAACTCAGGAGCCACAGGACCAGCAGGGAACGCAGGGAGCCGAGGAACTGGCAAGTGCAGGAGAGGTGAGGGCTGGCATTGCTCTGGGACCCACCCAGGACCCCGCACCCCCTTCCCCAGCCTCTCCTAAGCATGCCAACCCGTAACAGTGCAAGCCCTTGTCAGAGGGCAGGCGATCAAGTGAGGAAAGCTTCCCCACCATGGAAAACAAAGACCAATAATACCGCAACCAGGACGGAGGCAGAGGACAGAGATGGCCACGGAGGCCCCTAAAGTGGAAGGGGCCTCCAGAAACTAAAGGGCACCCCTTCCTTGTCTACTACAGGAAGAAACTGAACCCGAGTACCAAGCCACTGTTCTAGTGGGGAGCTCATGCCTTAAGTCACTCGTGGTCATGGTTCCAGCCACCTGAAGGGTGACTCTCAGGAGAAGCCATCCCGTATTTTAGATGGAGCCTGGGGGGAGCACCTGGGGCTAGGGGGGAGATGCTAAAATGACAAAACAGAAGAAGTGGACGCGTCCCTGCCTCCCGGGGAAGGGTGAACAACATACCACTCTAAAATAGTTAGCTGCAGAGATTTCCCGTGCTTTTCATTTTTCCTAAGTCGAGAGATTATTTGTGCACTATAAAAATCAAAATAATTGCATCCCAGGTGGCCTGACTGGAGGGCGTGAGCCTGTGAAGGTCAGGGGCCCCAAGGCGCATAAGGCCTGAAGCTTGGCTTTCCCCTCTTCCTCGCTGAGCGAAGGCCCTGGGCTGCCAGAAAATTCCGGGCCAGACGCACCCAAAGCAGACCCTCGCGGCCTGGGCTCGGGCGGACGTCTGTCCTGCCAGTGGGAGCCCGGCGACTGGCCCCGGCCGAGGCACGTGGACGCGTCCCGCGGAGCCCTCGGGACCTCACCTCGGCGCAGGCCCCGAGCCAGCGCGCGTCCGTCCGGGCGAAGTTGGGCGAGTGCGGGAGGCGCAGCGGCCAGGAGCAGCAGGTGCCGCGGCGGGCGGCGCGACTGGGGCAGAGCCCGCGCCGCGGCCCGGGGCGCCCAGCTCAGCGCCGGCGGGCCGGCGGGGGGCTTCCGGGACCCGGCTCCTCCGGGGGCTCGGCCGGGCCGGGCGACCGGCTCCCGCGGGGCGGCGGCGGGCGAGCGCGCCGCCCCCCCCCCCGCCCGCGCCCGCCCCCGCCGCCGCCCCGCAGCCAATTAGACGGCCCCCTCGGCGGGAGGCGTGGGGCGCTCCATAAAGCGGCGCGGAGCTGTCACCCCGGCGAGCCGCGCACGCCGCCGCACACCGGCGCCTCGCCCCGCGCAGCGGAGAAGCCATGGCCACCGCCAACGGGGCCGTGGACAACGGGCAGCCGGACAAGAAGCCTCCCGCCCTGCCGCGCCCCGTCCGCAACTTGGAGGTCAAGTTCACCAAGGTGAGGCGGGCGCCGCTCCCCCGCGACGGCCGCATGACTCCGAGGGGCGGCCTGGCGGGCAGGGGCGCGGGCGGCCGAGCGCTCCCGGCCCCCGAGCTTGCCCGCCGCGGCCCCCTCGAGGGGCGTCGCTGTGAAGGGCGCGAAAGCGGCGGCTCGGCTCTCTCGGCCTCGCAGCCGGCAGCGGAGGGGCGGCGGCGCCCGCGCGGGGCCAGGTGGCAGCGCAGCGCGGCCCGACGTGCCCGCAGAGCGGGCTGTGGAGGGCGGGGGGCGCGGGCTGCGGTGCGGTGACTCGCGGCGCAGGGGTCTCTCCGCCCCTCGGGTGGTTTCCAGGGCTGAGTTTGGCTTGGGGGGCGGGGGCGGACATGCCGGAGAACGACGGGCTTGAGAGTGCAGACCACGTCGGGGACGGCGGCTGGGAAGCAGGTCCCCAGAACAAGGACAGAGCATCTGGCACCGTCTGCGCTGGGCCTGTACCCACTTTACCAGCAGTTAGAGGGAGACGAAGGAGCTCTCGGATCCTGCCCGAGTGTTTACAGACCCAGAACTCCTCCCGAAGGTTCCAGATCTGGGCCCACGGAAGCTAGGAGTGGCAAGCCCAGAGTCCTGGGCTCAGACTGGCCCTGGGGGTGGCGGCTCTGCCTCTTGCTGTGTTTCCTAGGAAGCCAGCCGGGGCAGGGTGCTCAGGTCACCTGCCTGGGGCCGAAAGGAACATGGTGATGTCTGGGAGCAGGGCTACGGAGGGTTTGGAGAGCCTGTGCCCAGGGGCCACCCGGGGCCTGGGATGTACGGCTTCGGGCGGCTGGAGGAGACAGGGCACTGCGGGGCCACAGGCCGGGCCGCCTTCGGCTTCGCTTTTCCCAACTTCGGGTCCCCCTCTTTTTGCACATCCTACGTAGTTCCCAACCGCTGCTGGCACTGGCCTTAGAACATTCCCTCATCTATTTTACTTGCAAAAGTAGCAATTATCTCTCTCAGTTTTAATCAAGCAGAGAAAGAAGCAGGCCTTCAGATTTCAGTTTCTTGGCACTTATTTTTCAAAAGTTGGCTGTGCCCACATTTAAATTAACTGCTTTCAGAGGACTCTGGTCAACAGAGGCACATCAGACGTAGAGTCTGAAAACTGTTTTTAATGTTATTTCCTTAATAGTATCAGCTTCAGGGAGAAAATTCCAATATAAATCCTGGGGACAGTAACAATAGGGCCCTCTTCTTTTATTTTTTAGAAGCTAACAGTGTGATGCTTGGTGTTTATGTTTTTGGTGACAGGCTTTACTTTTTGTGTTTATAGAGTTTTGTACAACTATAGAAACCAGAAAGCAGAGATGGCGTTATCACTTTACTTTGTGCCTTCCTGAGTCCTGCCAGGGCCATCTGCCACATAGGAAGTTTGCATCTTTCTTGGCACTCCAGCAAATTTATTGGACCCTCTAAATGTTTAAATGTAGCCCATAAGAAGGAGAATCTTAGAAGATTTCAAAAAAGCACATGGTTGTTCTGTTCTTTTCCACCTCTTTGCTCACTGAACAGAAGAGATGTGTAATTGAAGCCAAGGAAAGGTACTAGATACAGGGAGCTGGGGGCTGGGGTCCTGAGGGGACTCCAGGAGATGATGCCTGACATCTGCACCCACGAGGGACTATGTTGCTCCTTGCCTCCAGCCCACCTCTGCAGAGGCCTCTCAGGAGCAGCTGTAGGGCCAGTCAACCGTCAAGCTTTGAGCTAGAGAGGAACAGGGGAGGGCTACCCAGATGAAGGGACAGGAGGTACTGAAGTGCCTAGTTCAGTCGAGGCCCAGGACAAGCAGTCTGTCGGGTAGGGCTGGTCAGCCCGCAAAGGTCTGCTGTTTTTCAAAACTTGACTCATGATGTACCTCTCGCTCATTGTGAGTGGGTTTGAGTCTGGGCCTTAGCACTGACAATTTTCCAAGGTGATCCAGCTTCCAGAAGGATGGCTCTGACAAGCCTCTTGGCTTGTCCTTAGATTTTAACACTGGCCATAGGATCATATGGAGTCCTAGATCATAGAAGATGGCAGCCTCGTTCATTTTAAGGGGTTTCTTCATAAAGTTTCTTCTAGTAGTAGAGATCCTCATTAAGGTTTGCTAGTTCATTAAAGTTGTTATCATCTTTTATCAAAAATAAAATTCTCCCAAATCTCCTGAAAACACTCTCCTTTTGAGTTTAGCCGAGGGGCCTGGCACCCAGTGGAAGTTACTGGAGATGGTGTCAGCAGGATTTCTTTGGACGGTCATCGTCCTTACCTCCATCTGGGCACCTTCCAGCTCAATCTTCATCTTTTGGTAAAACATAAATTCTGTTTGCTGCTCAATGTGGCTTAATTTCATATCTTTGTAGAATCTGTTTTATACCAATTCATAAGTCGATAGTGATAATTCCTTTCTAGATCCTTATCCTGATTTGGGGCTCAAAATAATATAGCTAGCATCTTTCTTAGGCCACACTCATGAACCCTTTCCTTACTTGTGTTTTTGTTTTTAGTAGAGAGAAAATCAACAGTAGAAACCACTTACAAGATGACCTACTAGTATAGTACAAGGAAAATAACTGTGGTAAATTAAAAACATTGTGATGGGGGAATATGGTTAGAGTCAAGCAATTGGAATATTTTTTTAAGTTGCTGAGTAGCCAAGATTATGGATCAGTGTCATGAACAACCAAGTAATTTTTTTTTGGAGGAGCATGCTCGGAGATGAAGTATCACAGACATCCGATCATTGCAATCTGTTTCCATTCCCCCCTATTTATATTTCGTTTTGCTACCTTCTCATTTTCCCTCCCCCTTGGAACTGATATCAGGAAGGACCTAGAATCAGCAGTTTTCACTGAGAGTCGCTATTATCTAACCCACGAAATTTCATCTTCCTATAAATGGGCCTCTTCTCCTGGCTGCCCTTTCTTCCCTGCACTAACTTAACTCCTCTTCTCCATTTATTAATTTCTTTCTGTTACCAAGTGATGACTTGCTGCATGGCAAAAGTGAACTCTTGGATTTGGTTTCAACTGGAAGAATAAACCTGTAATCGTAGCCTGGCCTTTTCCTCGCATGCTTCCCTAGGGGCCTGGCCTCACATAGAAGGTGCCGAGCTTCCAGAAGTCGGGCGAACAAGCTCGCCTGGAGTAGGTTACTCTCAGCTCTCAACTCCGAATGGAAGGCAGGTGGTCTGTGCTCACTGCCCAGCCAGAACCTGCCTTCAACGCGTGGTCCCCACCCGAGGCAGCCTGGGCTGCCTTGCTGATGGGCAGCAGAGCTGATAGAAGCGGCCCCAGTGCGGAGGATGTAACCAAGCCGAGCACTTGAGGAGAGGGCCGCGGGCTCCTCTGTCTTCATCGGGGAGTCAAGTGTTCCCAATGAACCACTTTCATCATCGTTGAAATTAGCCCTGTACTCATGCAATCCTTTTTTTAAACAACTCAAAAAGTAAGAAAATGAAAGATGTGAGTATGGTGTGTATTTAGACACAGGATTAGAATGGGAGGAGCTCGTTTTGTTCGTAGGAATTGTGGAAGATCTTGTAACGAACGGGCACTCCACTCAGGGTGTTCACCACTTCTGTGCCCGGGGTCTCTCCTGATCTAAGATGTCGAAGTCCCTCCAGCCCCCACCCCAGCCCCAGAGGTGGAACAGGACCTTACTGGCAGCTGGGACCTCTGGCTGCCACGGCGTGCTTTGTATATTATTCATCACCGCTGTTTCCTTCCTCCTTTTTTCCCCAGAGTCCTTGCTTTTAATTATGATCTTCTTCAGACAGTCATATGTAGAGTAAAATGAGAGTAACTAGTACACACATTTCAGTGCATGGACTTTGTAAATTGTTTTTTTTTTTTTTTTTTGTTTGCTCAGAATTTTTTTTAGCTTTCTTACCTGTATTTCTAAAAAGATGAGACTCTCAACAAAGTGACTTTTTTGTAGCCTATTTCTTGGGTTCTAGATCTCAGTGGTGACTTGCTACATCGCTTAATATAACCTGAAATTTTTTCTAGCCTAGATATTTAACTTTGTTTTCAAACATCAACTTTTATCAAGTTCAAGAAGTAAAGATTTTAGAGCATGCTGTTATGCATTAATGAAGACTGAATAGTTACGATAAGATTCTCGTGGAAGTAGAGAGTGAAGGCCTTGACTTGTCATGGTTGCAGGAGAAAACAGGACAGGTTGAGAAGGGGTATTCACTACATATCCTTCAGAGACAGGCAGATTAATTGCCACTTTATGTAACTTCTTAGTCATTCCTGAAAGTCTGTAAGGTACAGGACTCTCTACGTACCTCAGCTATTCCTTTGTCAATCCACGTGATTTCTTTAAAAATTAAATTAATAACAGTTTGGGGGGGGGGAAATGCTCTAAATGACTTTAGCTTTATTATGACAATTTGGGTTCTAATTCTCAGTCTGCTGCCTCTTGGCTGTTTCATCAGGTAATTCTGAATGTTCTGTCCCCTCTGTCTCATCTGTAAAACATTGAAGGGAAGCAGGGAGCGGTAGGGAAGCAGGCGAACAAGACGTTACCTAAGGTCCTTAGCATGTTGAGATGATATGATTTTGATTTAAACCTAATTCGTTACACTTCCCTTCCTGGTTAGATATTTATCAACAATGACTGGCATGAATCCAAGAGTGGAAAAAAGCTTGCCACATATAACCCTTCAACTCTGGAGAAAATATGTGAAGTGGAAGAAGGAGATAAGGTGGGTTCTTTTTTCCCTTCTTCTAAGTAATTCAATTATAGATAAATGAAGGATAAGAAAGCGGCCCACCCTCGGGTAGGGCCTGGGTAGCCATTCATTCGGCATGTGCAGCTCAGACACATGGCCTAGGATGGGATCAATTACAGATGGCCTTCTGCAAAGAGTCACCTCCTTTGATAGATGTTTCCCCATCTAGGAGGATGACCTCAGCTGTCTGCGTCACATAGCTAAAGAAAAGGTTTTTATCAATTTTTTGAACTTGGAGGCATTAAAGAATCTTTCCAGAAGGCATTTCCAGCTGGTATGTTTCACTAAATGCAGCATTCTGGCAAGAGACACTTAGAAAAAAATACTTGAAGGAAAAAAGATGCGCTGCCCAAGGGATGTGAGGGGCAGCAACAATATCAAGTGACCACCAGATTTTTTTCTATATAATTATACAGTCATGCGAGGTTCTACATTATTGTATAGAAGCTAAGGGACTTCTGAGTGTGTCCCTGGTACATTTCAAGGGCATAACGTATATTCTGAATACAGTGCCACCGACAAAAAAGATCAGAGGTTAGGCTCTTTTGTGGAAGGAAGAGGAACAAGTGCCACTAGCCCAGGTGCTAGACAGTTTGGGGTTTTGAAGAGGTTTGAATTAGGAGTTTCACAGTTTTGGGATTCAAATGATGTTCCTGCTTTAGCTTCCCAAGGGCCTGAAACTAGACACTGATTGGAATAGATTTTCTTAATCTGTGATCAATGATGTTGAAATGTGTTGGGTGCAGTTTGTGTGGGTAAAGCAGGATATGTTCTCTCCATTAATGGCAGTTTGTGACATATGTACTGTGCACAGGGGTGCGCCTGCGTGCACACTCCTTTGTGTGACTCCTCATGCTGAGCTCTGTTTACCAGGAAAGTTTCAGTGGGAGCTTGACAGAGCCGTGCAGCTAGGCAGAGAGGGTATGGTGCTGAATGGGAGAAATTCCCACTTGCCAATCACCAGGTACCCCACACAAGTTCAGAAAAGGAACTGAGAACCTTGTCATGGGCTCTGGAGTTTTCCTGAGTCTGGGTAACTTTTCTGAGCACCCACAGAGAGAGGCTGACCCATCCCCTGTAGCTAGAGAGGTCCTGGCCTCTACCCCAGATCTCGGAACAAGGAATCCAGTGTCCCTGCATTTCCATTGCCAGAGCTTCGGTTCCTACTGAGCTAGCATGGAGACAGTTTTGCTAAAGTCCTCTGTTGTCTGTGTCGGGTGTCCACTGCTTGCCTCACCTCCCTAAAGAGAGGGGCAGCCTTTCGGATGAGCTGTTGCCTAGCAGCAGCCAGACCCCGGAATCCCATTTTCCTGAAAATAAGGATAGGTGAGGCACTTCTCAAAGGATCTGACTTCTTTCCCTTTCCAAAGAAAGCTCAGGGCTCAAGCCCTCGTTCCGTTCCTATACTGAAAAAGAGAAATGGTTCTGTGGTAGTTATGCTGTTGGTACACAGAGATCCAGTTCCTTGTCTACAAGGTGGTGCTACGGTTCCGCCCCATCGGGTATGTGAGGCTGAAGGAAGAGGCCTGCACGGCCTTCGCTGCTCCTCCCAGCCTGCAGACTTTTCCAGTGTGCTCAATTCTTCAAGGCACAGAAGCACAAGTCCCCCTCCTTCTTGCTCTTGGGGCACTCTCCTCAGCCGGAATAATGGTGCCGAGACACACATTTTCCATCTAGTTTGCGAACAAAGGCTGTGTGTTCAAATTGAGATGGCACGTGGGAAATCTTTTTATTTCTTGGGTTATTAAAAAAAAATTCTCAAGGTTGGTGACTTAACATTTTTAAATGCTCTTCTAGTCAAAGGGAGGTTGATACCTGGCCACTGTAGAAATTTGACAACACTTTATTTGTAAGGAAAAAAAAAAAAAGACTTGAAAACTGACTTGAAAGTCCCCAGCCATTCTGGTGATTTAAAAACTATTAGCCACCCACTTCTTTTCTTCCTGAGCTTTGCCCGAGACAGAGGCAGGATGCTGGTCTCCTCTGTGTCCAATCAGTCCCCAACTGCTTTTGCATTAAAAGGTGACAGAGTCTCTCTTTGGTTTTGGCCACTCAGCCCGATGTGGACAAGGCGGTGGAAGCTGCACAAGCCGCCTTCCAGAGGGGCGCCCCCTGGCGCCGCTTGGATGCGCTGAGCCGAGGCCGGATGTTGCACCAGCTGGCAGACCTCATGGAGAGGGACCGCGCCATTTTGGCCGTGAGTGTGAGGGTGGGGGTTGTGGAAGAAGTGGGCCTCTGTGGGGGCCTGACCTTGTGGAGTGGGGGAAGAAAGATGGAGTGTGCTGACTGTGTATTGGCCCTTTGAGGTGAGTAGCCGGTATTCTTGTCGCTGAACATCATCCTTCTTATTTCGAAGTCGGACTTTTGTCCTCTACACCTTAGCTTCTAGACCAAGAAGTTGCTTAAATGAAGTTCAGCTGTGTGCGTAGTTCCTAGACCTGTGACATTCACAACGGTCCCAGAGTCCCCCACAGGCTGGGCAGTGTCCAGTCCCACATGGGTATTTGTGTACTTATTTTTTTCCTTTCTCTCATTAACTTCCTTTTACACTTAAATTTAACTTCATACTAAGTACAATCATACCCCCTTCTCTGAGGTTTCCCTTTCCCTGGTGTCATTTACCCACAGTCAACATGCCTGAAAAACATTAAATGGAAAATTCCAGAAAAGTGCAATTTATAAATTAGAAATAACTTCTATTGTAGCACATTGTTCTATTTTATTGTTCATTATTTTTGTTGATCTTTTACTAAGCCTGATTTATAAATTAAACCTTGTCCCGGTTATGTATGCACAGGAAAACATATGTATAAGGTTAGGTACTATCTGCAGTTTCAGGCACCCACAGAAATTCCTGGAACATATCCTCTGTGGGTTAGGTGATTGACTCTAACAATACACATGAAATCATAGGTTTAATGTGCTGGTTGTGTTTTTTCTACTACTCATTAAACTAAATGCTACTCCTATAGGAAAATAATTGTCCTTATGTGACCTTAAATCATTCCCATGTCTCCCCTGAACTGACAATGGTAAGCATGTATGGGTGGTGGTTAGAGCCAGGTGGCCTGGTAACAGGAATGTTCAACATAACCGACATGGGCTCAAATCACAGATGTGCCACTTCCTAGTTGTGTGGCTTTGGACCAGTTGCTTAACCTCCCTGAGGTTCATTTCTTCACGCAAAATGTCTCCAATAATGTTGTCTAAATGTGCAGGAGTAATACATTTAGAAGCTTCAGTGAAATTCCTGGCATATAATATGCAGCAACTAGATGATCACTAGAATTCAAATTAGTGGTTACCCTAATAATACGATGAGAAGACCAGGTTGTAAGCTCAGCTGCCTGCGTGTTGGCCAGTACTTTCTAGCTACCTCGTAATTCCTTAGATGTAGGATGGAGATATGACTGCAGCCCAGCCGTGCGTTTGGACTGCTCCCACAAGATGAGCCAGAGAAGGCTTGAATATGTTGTAATTATTTAACATGCTCCTCAGAACCTATTGGGGTCTTGAGGTGAGTAACCAGAGGACACTCCAGGGTCACCAGGGTCCTTGAGTTCCATTATAACTGGCACATCTAGTCCTTGTATGACTCATACTCTTCTTTGTAAACCTTGTTCCAAAACTTGAGTCCAAGTTTGTAGGAGAGGAAATCTCCTTTTTGGACTTCAGTTTAGAAAAATAGTTTTTCTGGTGTTGGGAATAAGAAATAGAATGACCACCCCCTGAAGGCCAATGTCAGACAGGACACAGAAATTATTTTTTTGTGCTAGAATGTCTCTGGGGGTAGAAGGGCTCCTGGGCACATTTGCACAAAAATAGAGCTCTCTTTTCTTCCTTCCCTCCTTTTCTTTCTTGTTTCCTTCTTTCCCAGCTTCCTTTCCAATGGCCAGCGGACATGCTCACCTGAATCCAGGTGAGGGTAGCTCCCTCCCAGGGTAGTACTTCTCTCCTCAAAGTCTCTGGTTTCTTCCCTCACACAGGGAAAGCCAGCCTCAGCTCTCAAGCTGCCAAACTGGCTTTTTCAAAAAAACATTTCTGTTTTCCCCCGCATGAGCTCATCAGTCTGCAATGTCCTTGTGGACTAATAGCAGGCTGGAGAGGATGTGCCCTGGGCACCCCTCCCCACCCTGTCCTTAAGTGTCGGTATCATCTTGGGAGCAGCGGCTGCAAGGCCACCTTCCTCTTTAGCCCGCCCCATTGTCCCCATACAACTGTGTTCTGACAGCAGACAGAGGAGCACTGGAGGAATTCCAGTATCATGCAGCAAATCACTTCTGCTATCAGGACCTGGCTGCCCACAAGAAAGAAGACCCAGCTCTTTGCCACAACATGAAAGGGACAAGGGAATGACTGGCAAATATGGTTTTTGAAAGAATCCAACCACATCATAGGAAGGTGCCTCTCTTCACCTTGATATGGGTTCCTGCTTTTGCAAGCAGAAAAGTGCCTCATTCATCCTACTCTCTTGCCAGTTCAGTGGTTTGCTGGAGCCAGGTGTTAATTCTGTGTTCAGTGTTCGCAAGCATATTGGGGATACTATGGCCGCCCTTGACTTTTTCTCTCTGGCTGAGACAACCTGAATCCAGGCTCTGTTTCTTGGGGTGTTCATTCTGAGAGCTCCTTGCAGACTCTGTTTCAACTTGAGTACCATGTTAGGGCTGCCCAGCTCTAAGCCTAGGCATGACATCCTTCCTCAGAATTTGATGGTTGCCATGTATTATGCTTTCAGCAGGCACATTTTTTTTTCTTGAAATCTTAAAGGAAATAAACTTAGGAGTGGCTCTAGTTTACTCAGGGTTAAACCATAACAGTAAGTCCAAGCTTGAGAGGCAACTGTTCCCGCCAGTAGCTAACACTCAATTTCTCAGGCTCAGTCCTATGTATTTTCCTATGAATTCTATCTCTCTTTGAAAGAATTTTCTGCCTAAAATCTATTGACACCTAGGTTTTGCTTGAATAGATTCCGTAAAACCAATCTGGCAAATTTATGTTACTATTCCAGTAAGCAATCTTGCTCACATTAATGACAAAAAAAAAGTCAGTGCTTATTGGTTATAAACAAGTGCCTAGCTTGTAGGTACTTGACCTGAAGTGTGTATTTTTCCACTTCAAAGATGAGGAAACTGGTTTCTAGAGATAGGAAATAACTTATTCAAGTTTCCACACCAGAGATAGATGGTCAGACGTGGGGACAGAACAGTACCTCTGTGCCCTGAGCTTATAACGCTACATCAGAGTCACCTCCCTTGTCCTATCCCAGAAAAGAGCTGTGGATGAGCTCCCAATTCGATGGACAGATATGTAAACACTGATGGGAGGAGCCACATCCTGGAAATCTTTTGGTGTTACTTGAAATTCCTAGGCTTCTTCTGGGGAAATGAAAATCCAACTTGAAATTTCAATCAATAGGAGCCAAAGATACAAGTTACTGCAAGTCACCTTCACCTGACTTAGTCTGCAAGTGGAAGCTGCTGGGGTAGGTGGAATAAATTCCTAAGACCCAGATGGCCCTGTCATCTCCAGCACTCACAGCTGTGTTTCTTGGGTTTCCCAGTGGGATTTGTGAGCACCTATCTGTTACTCAAGGAAAATTAAAATGATTTTTCTCCATCACCTGACCCCTTGCAGAGCTCTCAATGTGGACCACGTAGTACTTGGTGCCATGTGTTTTGACTCTCAGCTCTTACATCAGTCTCAGGAGCAACTAGGTTCTGTTACTATGCTCATAGACTTACCTAGGCCACTCACCTGGCCTTAAGCAGAAGTGGTTGCCTTCTGTTTATAGGGGACTTGGTTCTTCCTTGCAACAAAGATCAGATAGAAAAGCCCAAAGCATCTACGTCTTCTAAGGTACAAATGCACTGGGTCAGCTCCCTGAAGGAAATTTGCTGTTCTGGATGGAAGTCAGATACCCCAGATTCAGTACTGGCTGTCTGGGTGGCCTTGGCCAAGTCACTAGGCTGTGTTAGCATCAGCATCTGCAACTTTAAGTAGGGAGGGAGTTGTCTTGGGCAAGATGAGACATGTGCTTGTGCATTGGGGTCAAATCCTTGCACATAAGGGGGGCCCTTCCTTCCTTTTACATCATCATCTAACTCCATTGACGTTCCAGCAGGAATCCAGCCCTGGGCTATGTGTCAGGGTGGCCACTTCCTGAAGAGAGGGATGACTGGCTGTTTCAGTGCTGGTGGAGAACACTGCTTGTCTGAGGGACAAAGGGGTTCTCTTTCACCCTGGCTGGAAATAGAAAAGAATCCCTGTCATTGAGAGGCGGCTCACTTGCCTGGAGATCCGCTTCCCTCCACAGCCGGAGCCCGCTCCTTCTCTCCAGATCCGCTTCCGGCTGGGCGGCACACTGCGGAGGCATCACACCTTTGTGCCGGTGCCATGACCCTTCTGGGCTCAGTCACTCTTCCCACAGCCACTCAGGCCAGTCTAGCTGAGAGGGCATGTTGTGCTCCCTTTCTCTCGGTGGAAGTAACCACCCTCTCACTAGTCACCCCTCTAAGAGCTCCCAGATGTCTGGATCAAACTTCTGTGCTCTTCACAGAAGACAGAATGTCCATGTAGATTCTTACTAGGAAGGCATCAAATGAGCTTTCAAGCGGGGCTCAGGCTCGTCCAGTAACCCAGCCCTCAGCTTCAGGTGTTTGGCAGGAAAAGTGGTCTGTACCAATCTTGAACAGGACAATTTCCATTTAGTAACATTCTTTTTGCAGTGATACATAAGATTGAGGTCTGGAGAGTGATGTCCTAAGACTATGTACCCCCACCTTGTCTCCATCTTTGACAATCTGACAGTTGAAAAGTAACGAAAGCCACTTGTACATTGGATGCCATCTTGTCATTGTAGACCCTGGAGACAATGGACACTGGGAAGCCCTTTCTCCATGCCTTTTTCATTGACCTGGAAGGCTGCATCAAGACCGTCAGATATTTTGCAGGGTGGGCAGACAAAATCCAAGGCAGGACCATTCCCACAGGTGAGCCAGTGCAGGGCTAACTCTAGCTTCATTGGGGTCTCTTCGGGCACTGCCTCCTCCCGCCAGGTAGCCCCTTCAGAAACCCTTTAGACTTTCTCCATGGTGCACCCTTCCTGTTACCTCCCTCCCCCACAGAGCATTGTGCAGGTTCTTCCTTTAAGGAAATTAATCCTCCTCATACACCTGTTTCCCTCCACAGTGCTGAGAGATAAAGCCAAGAACCTTACATATGCTAGGCAAGTGTTCTGCGCCACTGAGCTATGTCCCTACGCCTTAACTCACCTTTGAGTTTGGGTTCGGATCCCTTCTTTGTGCAACAGACAAGAATGCTGGCACCTTTATGGGCTTCTGCGTTTCTTTCTACCACTTGAAATTCTTCGTGCTAAGCTAATGTGTGCTGCCTTTACCCCCACCCTGTGTCACCTCTCTTCCAGATGACAATGTTGTGTGCTTCACCAGGCATGAGCCCATCGGGGTGTGTGGGGCCATCATTCCAGTAAGTACAGCAGCTTTTCCCAAGAAACTGTAGATCCCATCCCACTGCCCTGTGTCCTTGGGGACCAATTTCTGGTGTGTTTTTGTCCTTGGCATGGGTGTCAGTTTGTCATGCACTCAATGGCATATAGGGTCATGCTTGAGACCTGAGATGAATTAGACCCTGTTCCTGCCCCAAGACACTGGCTCTAGGCATGGGCTCCAGCCGGAGGGGTCAGTCATAGCCAGGATCCCTGTCAAGTTGATCTCTTCGCCAGGCCTTGAAGAATAGGAAAGATTCATTAGCATAGAAGATAGGTTTTCCAAGCAGTAGGTTTATCCTGGGCAAAGGGGTAGAAGTGGCCAGGCCACTTAGAAGTAAACAGCAGAAAGGCTAGCTTAGGTGGGAATGGGCATGTGACCAGGGCCCACACCAACAGCTCACCCGAGAGAAACATGAACTTTAGTCACTGGAGAGCAGGGTGCTCAGAGATACCTGGGGAAAGCAATGATGCTGTCTGTTTGAGAATACCCCCGCCGCTGCAACAGCCAGGGAGTGAGCTGGGGAGATCGGCAGAAGTAAGAAACAAGGATTGAGAAAGTGCTCCACAGAAGCAAGAAGGGTAGCCAGCATTTGGAAAGGGGCAGTAGTGCACATACACAGTGGGTCCTCTCTGTGCAAGCTACCCATTACGGTCTCACAGAATGCAATTGAGGCAGCACAGGGGAGAAATGCAGTTCCAACCATTGCACACCCCTATATTATGCTATCAAAGCCAAATCTAGACCATGAAAAGCACAGATTCCCCACAGAGGCAGCTGGGATGGAGAGGGAGTGTTCCAGGCCCTCAAGCCCTTCCTTGTGCTCTGTCACAGTGGAACTTTCCCCTGCTAATGCTGGTGTGGAAGCTGGCACCTGCTCTCTGCTGTGGGAACACTGTGGTCCTGAAGCCGGCCGAGCAGACTCCCCTCACAGCCCTTTATCTCGGCTCTCTGATCAAAGAGGTAAGATGTCCGAAAAGCAAATATTATGTGTTCTTGATAACATTCCCACCCCTGGGAACCAGGTCATCATCACAAAATGTGACAGTGGCAACCAGCTCACAGTGGAGTGGGAAGGGATTGAGTCCTGTGTTTTGCTTGGCAGCTGTGCTGTCTTCCTCCTGCTTGTGGTCACTGAGCTGGAAAAAAATGCCATTCCTCCCAGTGGTCTTAATGAGAACACGTCACTCTTATTACGGGCTCAGACCTATGGTTTAGGACTCAATGTTTTGTCTGGAGAATTTGCAGGAGGGTCACCCAAGAGGAAGCCAGACATCTAGGGGGCTCTTTGGTGATGGGGTGTGAAATGGTCCTTTTGGTCTTGGAGGGGTGACCATCCCAGCTAACTAAGTAGCCACAGCCATCCATGCCAGCTCCCCAGGAACCTCCCCATCAGTGCCCTCTGCACTGCAGCTGCTCCCCCAGGTAGCCACAGCTCAGGGAGACAAGACCCAAAGGGACACCTCCTCCCAGACAGACCTAGCAGCATATTTTAGTCATTTTGTCATCAGCTTGTGTGTAATAGAGATTTAGAAAAAGAAACAGGGAAAAAGAAGGGACAGGAGAAGTGACCCATTCATCTCACTTCTAAGCAGGGTTAATTTGGGAAAGCAGGTCCTGTACTGCTCAGAGCAAGGTTGGGACAACCAGTAATCAGCCAGTCTTCATTGTCCTTTGGTACTGATACAGGACATAATCGTCACATTGAGGAGACGTATGGATTCTAAAACCACAACCAATTGGTGTCTAGGATACTAAAAGTATCCTAAAATCTTGACCTTTTAAAATAACATGTTTTCATTAAGACATGGATCACCTGGGGAGGAGCATCCTCCACGCCACTCAGGTTGGGGCTGTTCTTGGTTAAGAAGCAGGCCTGGTATGCATTCACAGGCATGAGTGGAAAGAAATGGCAGCCCTGCCCTCAGGATCTGCCAGCTCCAGTATGCGCCAGGATGAACCAGCAAAGGGCCAGGAGAAGTTGGTTCTTGTCTCATTTGGAACATTCATGAGGCAGACTGAAAAATGAGCACTGGAGCTCAGAAGAGTGTTTTGTAGGTACCTCTAAGCTTGGGTGTTCCAAGATTTCTCTCCTTCCCTCGACCTACTCAGATGTACTCAGATGCCCCCCTCCTCTCTCTCTCTCTCTCTCTCTCTCTCACACACACACACACACACACACACACGAATACCCACATACAGTCACATGCTCATATGTACATAGAAGCACATGTGTGTGCATGCTCACGCTGATGCATGCACATGTACATATGTACACGTGGGCTTTCACACACGCACTCACATTCACACAGGCGCGCACACACACACACACACACACACACACCTCCTCTCACACACTCACACACACTCACCAGTGCTCTGCAACAGGGGGGCCACTGCCACCTTGTGGCCTCACTGTACACTGCTCAAGAGCCGGGCTGGGGTAGGAAGCCCTTCTTGGAAGATGGAAGAGCTGTTCCTAGTGTCCAGCCCGCATCGTGGGCTGGTGGCAGAGTATGGGGAGCTCACGTTAGCCCTCAGGGTGGCAGGGGCCCACTGTGCCTGAGCTCTGGAATGTGTATGACCAGGCCCACCCCGGTTTCCCTGTGGGGACACTGCTGGGCTCAGGACCGCCAGGCAACCTCTCTCAGCCCATCCACGAGCCTATGGCTGATGCTAGTCCATTCTCTTCCTCTAATGGCTTCTCTATTCTCCCCAGGTCGGATTCCCTCCAGGTGTAGTGAACATTGTGCCGGGGTTTGGGCCCACAGTGGGAGCAGCAATTTCTTCTCATCCTCAGATCAACAAGATAGCCTTCACTGGGTCCACAGAGGTAAGCTCCTTACAGGCTATGGGGAGAAGTGACAGCAGCCACATCATTGGGAATCCTAAAATATTTCCTTCCTGAAGTTCAGCTATGATTTGCTTTTTCTTTAAACATGTCCGTGTTTTAATACAAAGGAAGCCACTGATCCAGTTTCCAAACTAAATATAACATCAAGAAGAATCCAGAAGTCTTAGAACAAAAGACTGAGAGATAAGACAAAATAAAAATGTGAAGCATCCTATGAGAAACACATTGTAATCAAGGCTAAGAGATAGCAAGCTGCAGGAAGTAAACAGTTCAAATATACACAGCTCTCCAGAGAGTTTATACCTTCATTTCTGAAGGGTTCTCACAAATCAGTGAAAAAAATACAAATGAAATGATGGACAGGTAGGCAACTGGAGACAAGGATGAACCAAGGCCCATCAAATGTATCTTAGCTCACCAGTTGTCAGAGAAGTGGTGATCACTGAGAATCAGAACAGTACAAATTCAAATAGGAATCAGGCTCTCTTTTTGTCTTCCAATTCGGTAAAAAGTAAATTGATTTTATTAAGAAAATAGAATCTCACCTACCCTGTCCCTAAGGCAGAATATGAGATTTAGTAGGATTGATCAACACTTTCAAAGTGAAATTGTTTGATTCAGAAATTCATTCCAAAGAAACTATTCTACTTAGAGAAATATTCTCATGAGCATTCAAGAACATATTTTCAAATAAGTTACATCTGATCTGTGATATGTTTACAGTCTTTATGACGTAGAAAGGTGCCCATGACCTATTGTGTGGCACAAAAAAAGCAAACCGTAGGAAATTGTTTATAATACAGTCCAGATACAGAGAATATCTGGAAGGAGTCCCAAGAAACCACAATGGCCACCTCCGGGGTGGGTCCTGGGATGTGAGGTGAGAAGAAACAGACTCTCTCCTTTAAATTATGTGCAATAGTTTTAGTGAGAAAGTTATTCCATACTTAAAAAAAAGAAATGAATGAACACTTCCTATGGAGTAAGTGTCCCCACGTCCTTCCTAGCTTAGTCCAGCCAGCAGCCCTCAACCCCATCTGCAGCCCTGACAGACAGTGTTCCCCCCTCTTTTGGCAGCCAGTTTGAGCATCCTCAGAGATCATAGTCAGAATTCAGTCAGGTCCGAGCCTAAAACTGCCATGTCATCGGGCCCCCACGGAAACAGCTGGTGGCACTCTCCACACTCACCTGAGCAGCTGCCTACACCTGACCACAGGGACAGAAGCCTGGACAGAGGCCTTCCAGTGGCTTCCAAAACTTTTTCTGTCACCTCACCCAGTAGCAAATGTGTCCCTATCCCTGCCCTGCTTCCTTACAGACATCCTGAGCACCTCTAGGGTTCCCTGGGTCCAGCTGGATAGCTAGAACCTTTCTCACCTAGCAACCAACTTCAAGAAAGTGGCTGAGCTTAAATTTATAATCGTCCTGCCTCAGCCTCTCACAGTGCTGGGATTACAGGTGTGTGTGGCCACATCACCTAGCTTCCAAGCTTGCTGATTTTGAAAACACGCCCATACCTCAGGGCTAACAAACACAATTCAGCCCTTGCTCTTGCCTACATCTGGCTGCTGGCTTCCGTGTCTCAGAATTGTCTCTGGGTCTTTCCAGCTCTGGAGTTCTTGGCACCTGGCTTTGCTTGTTACCCAAGATAAGTCACCGAGGCATGCAGAACCTGCCCTCCCCTCCAGCGGTGTGGTGGGCGATGGGAGAAGTCCTGTGAGGCTCCAGCCCTCCCACCAGAGGCTGAGCATTACTGTTGCTGTCACCAGATGGCACGCCCCATCTACCTCATAGTCTCAGTCTTCAAGCATATTTCCTGAGGGTCAGCTGTCCCCCCTTCCCTGACTCTGGAAGCTTCCCTCAGATTGCACCAGGGAGCCACACAGAACTACCTCCCCTGTGACTAGCAAAGGTGGAAGAGTCACTGGGTGGGTGTGGGAGGGGAGTCTCAAATGGGTAGACACATGGGGAGGTGAGCAGATGGCAGATGGCTTTACGCCTCCACAGCTAATGCTGGGCCCCGAGGAAGCCCCTTTCGTGCGTGGAATTAGACCAGTGAAGACTACAGGCTTTTTTTGGGTTTTTTTTTTTTTTTTTTTTTTGAGACAGCCTCTTGCTATATAGTCCAGGCTGGTCCTAAACTCAGTATGTATCCCAGGCTGGCTTCAAACTCACGGCAATCCTCCTGCCTCAGCCTCCTGAGTGCTGCAATTACAGATGTGCACTACCAGCTTATATGGTGCTGGGAATCTAACCAAGGCATTGCACTTGCTAGGCAAGCCCTCTGACTGCTGAGCTATGCCCCAGCCCCTGCAGATTTCAAGATATCTATACGTGAAGGGCAGCCAGCATCAAGGTCTGGAACATCCTGGAGAGGCAGGTGGCCTCGTCACACCCTGCTAGCTTCTGTCATTTGGACCACATCTGGCTACATCCGTGTTTGCTTGGATTTGTTTCTCTCCTGAAGGTTGGAAAGCTGGTTAAAGAAGCTGCTTCCCGGAGCAATCTGAAGAGGGTGACACTGGAGCTTGGGGGGAAGAACCCCTGCATTGTGTGTGCAGATGCTGACTGTGAGTCTCTGCCTACACTGTCCCCTTCCTAGCTCCAATTCAGAACTTGTTGGGACACACACACACACACACACACGGGCTATTTTCCACCTTAGGTCAGTCTGCCTGCCACCCACCAGCCACACACAGGGAGATGGCCATCAGAGCACCAGCTTTATTGTTATAGAAAACTGAATTGGAAAGGGATGTGTTTTAGGTGTTATCTGGAGGGTCTGCCTGTTTCTGCCCCTCGAGGTTAAGCTCACTTTCTTGTCCTTGCCATTGGATCTGGGGCCATGGGGAGTAGCTACATCTGGTTTCTCTTCCAGTGTCCCCTCTTAGATGGAAGGCAAGAGATAAGAAGAAGGGGTGGGAAGGTGCTCCCCATTCTTGGGCCTTCATTATTCTATCTTTCTAGTCAGTGGAGTATTTTCAGGCTCCCTGAAAAGATGTGTCTTCTTTCTTTGTCGTGGACTTGGCGAGTCAGAAGGACTATGGCACCAACCTAAAAAAAAAAAAAAAAAACATGGTACTACCTCTTCCCTGGGAAAGCCACCTGCCTGGTAGCTTGGGAGAAGCTCATGCCTTGCTAAAGCTGTGTGACACAATATTAAAATATATGCTGTTCCTGGCTGCCATGTCAAGAAGAGGGCAGAAAGGACAGTGCTGGGCACTCCATCATCTGCTGATAGAAGGTGTGACTTCCCAAGTACTTACAAGCATCTTTGCCCTAAAGAGCAGCCTCCCCTACCTGCCCCCTGGTGCTAGAAATTCCTGTCAAAGAGAACAAAGCCTTTCAGTCCACACTTAAATAAGATTACACTTACAAATATTCAGGACTATACAATTCTCACTAAGGTATAAATGACTGCTATCAGTCCCTTTCCCTGAAACTGGTTTCCAGTGGGAGCAGTCAGTGAGGAAGCAAGCTCCAGGAAAGGGTGTGCAGACGGATTACCCACTTCCCGCCTGGGCTTGCTCCCTGTGGAAGCCTCATTAGTGTTGTTAATGGTTTCTGAAGTCACATGGAGCTGTTCTGGGTGTTGCCCCACTGGGATCAACATGTGGAGTCTCAAACTCCCATCCCAAAGACTCCCGTTTTACCTTCCGGGGACTCCACCTGCACCTCAGCCTCCTGTCCTCCCACGAGGAAAACCACAGGTGTAGCACAGGGTGCGATCTCTTTAGGGGCTAGTTTTACAATTGTCATAAAAGCACACAATGGAGTCATTGCTCCTCCTCCAGGCAATGCCGGTCCACAAAATTAAATCCTGACATAATATCAAGGGTAGCATGCCACCCTTTCCCTGCCACTTCAGCCACCCCCATCTGGCTCCCAGGGTGCAGTAAATGAATTAACTCTCTTGGGGGAAGGGCCAGGGAACTTGTGGCAACAGTGTCCTGCTACCACTAAGGTTTTCACAAACAACCCCGCCAAGTAGCAGCGATCCATTTCTCAAAAACCAAGGGCAGAGTCCCTCAGAGCTGCCCCAGTGAACTTGGATGGATCCCCTTTCAGAGTCCAGGACAGTGGCTGTCCTCGGGCTGCCCCATGTGGAGGAAGCTGCATTTCTTAGGCCAGCAAAGGTAAGGGTAAGGAGGTGTGCTGAAAAGCCAGCCCTGCACTGAGCACTAGAAGCCCCCATCAATGTAAATGGCACCCCACCACCATCTTTACCCATGGAGAAAGCATATCCCCAAAGACCTAGCAGCCTTCTAGCTAGGTTTCACTAGTTTATTCTAATTTGCCATCAGCGCCCCAATTCGGATTCAGCCCCTTGACAGAAATAGGGTCTTTCTAGCCTTCTGAATCATGGATGGTATTAGCTTACTTAATAAGACCCTTCTTCTGTGAAGGTGGCTTGCAAATGTTCTTACCAATTGCCTACATCAATACTTACCAAAGTTTTCTTCCAGAACACACTAGTTAGTCCTCCAGTAAGGGAAGGAGGGGGCTCTGTGGGCAATGCAATGGGCAGCAGTGCCCCTCTCTGTGCTCATTAGTATATTAAGGGTATTGAGAAGTCCTGCTGTCAGGGGACTTACTTAACCCCAAGCTTGGTGGACCTGAAAATCCTCTTTCCTATCCTCCCTCTTTGGAAAATGCTGAGAACAAAATTAATTTCTGAAACACAGCCATCCTGGGGCCTGTTTTCTTGTGTGGGCAATTAGAGTTGCAGCTGTCGCCAAGCCTGCTCTAACAACTTAATCGCTTCCTCTCGCCTCGCCCCTCCCCCGTCCAGTGGACTTGGCAGTGGAGTGTGCCCATCAGGGAGTGTTCTTCAACCAAGGCCAGTGCTGCACGGCCGCCTCCAGGGTGTTCGTGGAGGAGCAGGTCTATGCAGAGTTTGTCAAGCGCAGCGTGGAGTACGCCAGGAAACGGCCTGTGGGAGACCCCTTCGATGTCAAAACGGAACAGGGGCCCCAGGTAACTCACTAGTGTGTCAGAGTGTGTGATGCTTCTCTGGGAGCTGACCCAGTCAGCCATGTGTCCCCATGCAGGGACCCTCTTAAGAAATAATGCTGACTTGTGCTGCCACTCAAGGTTTTTGGTCAGAAGCTGGTCAGCAATATGTCCCATGTTAGGTTTCAGTAGGGTTATGAAATGGGGTTGGATACACAGAGCCACAAGGCCCTGGGGGAAAGGAGCTGTCCTCAAGGCATAAGCCCATCTGCTTGCACCCTCCTGCCTTAGTATGGCTTCCTTACAAGCCAGGGACAGCTTCAGACATAGTACGGTCTCCCTGCTGGACCCCGGCAGCAGAAAACAGCCAGGGCAGCAACGGAGCCAGCAGTCTCAGCTCAGAGGCCCCCAAGCCTACATGTGCTATAGTACAACGTGACCGTCAGAAACCAGAGACTCCCACAGAGAGGGCTCAGGGGATAGATGTGTTCTGGGCAGTAGGAACATGTCTCTGGAGGCTGGTTTGGGCAGCCAAGGACAGGATGAAAATGACCATAACCATGAGGTTTAATAACCTCTTTAAAAGGGCACATCCTGTATCACTTTCTTACTAATTATGAAGTGAAACAGATGGATAAATATTTAAGAGAGAACAGCCTGACCATCCCATGCATTATTGAAATGGAGCTCGACAGCAGCCAAGTGCTTTTAGCCAAATCCCTGCCTTAGCCCTGGAGTTCCAAATCACATGGCAATGATGTACCCACTGGCATCTATTTGGGGAGCTCCCAGCTTGCCTACTATGTGACACCATCTGTTTACATAGAAGGTTGTGGATCTGAGCTCCATTGGCCTCTGTGGTTTTGTAAAAGTTGTGTGTTCCTTCTGCCTCTGTTTCCTCACCTGGGAAATAGGAGTAATTGATGAATGTGATAATGTCATGGCATCTAGAAAGTCTTCAACAAAGAGTAGTGTTTCTTTTTTTATTTTCTAAGAGGATCATAAATGACAGTTATCTCATCTAGGTAATATGCGTGTCTGTGTGTAACTTCAGGCCATGTTAATGAGCTTTGTTTAGCTATCCTGTGGGGACACTGGCAGGGGATTATAACACACATGTGACGGGGGCTGTTTTGAAATGGCCTCAGTGCCTTCCCTCTCCTGGCCCAGCTCATGTGCTCTGCGACTCTGATCCCACGTGCCCATGATGGAGAAGAAGCTTCATATTTAGCCAGCATTCCTGATTCCTGGCTTCAGCTCCAAACTCGGCAACCAGTGACACTGGGTAGCAACGGCCCTGATTAGATTCCAGATCTGAATGCAAATGTGACCACAAGTCATTATGGAGTCCACCATGACTCTTCAAGCTAATCCAGAGTTGGTGAGAGACGTGATCCGATTCCTACCCTAAGGACCCCTTCCTAACCTGTCATGTGTAAGCCTTTTCCTGGGGTCCCAAGCTTGACTTGTGAAGCAAGATACGTGAAGCTCTCCCCAGAGCAGATCCAAAAAGAACAGGTATTGATTTCATCTGCTCTTTCATGCTGCCATTTGAAGTCCTTTCGAAAGCTCCACTGAAGCTGCCTAACCTCAGAATATTATTTTAGGATGCTGTCGGGGGCTTTTTCTTCCGAAGTACTTTTTCATCTGTGGTAGTAAGATTTTACTCAGAGAGGACTTCCAGCTGTCTAAATAGTCCAGTCTGTCCCATGCCTGTAAAAGAGCTAGCTGACCTAGATCTACGTCCGCGGCTGGAGAGCTGCTTGCTGGAATGCTCCAAGATCCTCCAGGTTTACTTGGCAACTGAGCAGCCAGGCACATACACATTAAGCAGGCCACCTGGCCAGGACAGGATCTAGAGGCATCCGTCCCCAGCAGAGAAAGCTGAGCACAGCCGCAGGCCAGTCTCTGGGGGGCCGTATTTCCGTGTTTCTGTTGTTGTGCCTTGCCCCGTCGTTTTACTTCTTGGCAGGTCTTTCCTTCTGTACTGTGAGGCACCAGCTAAAGTTGCACGGGTGATTGTTAGATTTAAACAATATGTCCACGGGGACTCACCAGGGAGAGTGGAGCTCGGATGTGCAGGGTTTTCACAGACAGACAAGGTCTTCCAGGTGGAGCAGGTCAACAGCCATTCAGGACTTCGTATGTACAGAAGAAAATAAGATTGTGTATTCTGATTTTCTCCCCTGTTTTTATGCAGAAGATAGGATAGCTCTACTGTTTTGCACCTTGTTTATTTTCCCTCAGAAGGGACCCAGAGGAGTTTTCTACACCTGCTCATGTGCATCTGCTTTGTTCTTTTCCACATGGAAGTAGAATCCTGCGGTCAAAAGACACCAGCATTTAAATGACACATCTTCTCATGTTCATGCAGGCATGTACACTCACGTACAAAGCCCCAGAGTGTGTGATTACACAACACAAGACAATCCACAGAATGGATCCCAAAGTGGAGTTGCTAAGTGGGAACACATTTGTAAGGATGGCTGATCCATTCCATAAAGGATGAACCAATTTATGTTCCTACCATCATATGAGCATGTCTGCTTCTCCGGTATCACCAAAAGGATATGGATTCCTTCCCAGCCAAGGGCTTAAAATGGCATCTCGTTTAGTTTTAACATATCTGTATCTTAATCTTAAGAACACTTTATCATATGTCTAAAAGCCATTTGTTTTTCTACCGAAAGTGCATTTGTTTGTGTATTTTTTCTCTTGTATTGTCTGTCACTTCTCTTGTCAATTCTGAGGCCTCTTTATATACATACCAGAGATTAGCATGTGTGAAATGACTTGCCAGATGTTTTCAGTATGTTGTTTTGCCTTTCCACTGCTTATCATGGTTTTTCCCTTTTCTTTTTCTTTCTCTTTTTTCCTTTCTTTCTTCCTTCATCTCTCCCTCCCTCCCTCCTCTCAACCTTCCATTCTTCCTTCTCTTCTTTCTTCCTGGTTGTGAAAATTGAACACAGAGCCTCACACTTTCCAGGCAAGTGCTCTACCATTGAGCTACATCTCCAGGTCCCACCCATCCCTTGTATGTTTTTTTAACACTCAAATCTATCAGCCTTGTCTTTTCAGGTTTATGTATTTCAAGTCATAGGAAAGCCATTAATATTCTGAGTTGGCAAGGGCATTCTCCCACATGAAAGAAATTTAAAACATTCATATTCCATTGGTAAAGGTCATACCCTTGCTGTAGTTAGACTTTTTCTAGTATAAGGTATGAATCCCACTCAGTATTTTAAAAGTGAATCCATATCTCATGAGTTGGCCAGTTAGGTGAAATGCACTCTTCCCTTCCGAGAAAGCCAACCTGCTCCACAGAAGCAGACAGTCATCCAAATGCACCACTGGTTTTATTCATTTTTTTATTATCATTATTGGAATAAAGCCAGCTCTCTTATCCAAAATTCTCAGCTATAGTAAACCTATGAAAGTGCTGTCTCTCAGCCCAGGGGGAAGAGAACTGTCAATGGGGCCATGGCGAAGAATGGTTCCCTCAGATTTCAGGATAAAGGCTGGTGGAGGAGCTCAGGAAGAGCACAACTCACACAGAGCAGTTTCCCAAAGAGACATTCTTTTGATAGCTGCTGCAACATTTTCCCAGCTGGGTGTTAGCCAAGAGACTCCTAGACAAGTTAGCAAGAGGTGGAGCCTTTATGATGAGCTAGCTGGTTCCTCACCAGCCAAGACACAGCCCCTCACCTGACCTTGAGGCTCATTGGCTGTTTCCAGGGCAGTCAGCTTTCCTGTTCACTCTTCCTCTGTACGATGAAAGGAAAACTCCAGTTATGTTTCTCCAATTCATGGAGTCCAGTGAGCTGGGTACTGGGCTGCCAGGTACATGGCACTCAGTTGAATCTGAATTTCAGATATGCAGTGAAGGTATTTGTACCATAAAGAATGTTCCAGACAATATTTGGGTAAAAATAAGTTGAAAATCACATGTTGTTTTTTAATTTTTGCTTACTGGGCATTGAACCCAGGACTTTTGCACTGAGCTACATCCTCAGCCTTGTTTTATTTTTTGAAACAGGTTCTCACTAAGTCACTAAGTTATCCGGGTTGGGCTCATCTCATAATCCTCCTGCCTTGGCCTCCAAGATTGTTAGGATTATAGGAGTGTGCCACCAAACGCCCCTACAGGAGGCTCTTGTTTTTCTGAGATTTATATTTAGCTTCATGTCTTCTTTTTTAGTTTGCTAAGTCCAATACCCACAGCACAATGCAAAGACCTAAGAGAGCAAAGATTTGTGCCCACATCGGGTCTTGTCTCGCCCTTAGACTGGCTTCATGGCATGGAGGCGGGAATCACACGTAGGCATAAATCCCATGCCAGGACAGCATGAGAGCAGCATGTCTCCCCATGTCTGTCCTGCTCCGAGGAGCCCCTTCCTGCACATCGGAGGACTAGCTGTTGGCAGTTCGCACATATTGCACAATTTAAGACTAGACAAGAACACACAGGAGAGCAGCCGATGGTGTGGAAGGCCACTGAAAAAGTGAGACCGCAGCCACTGCCTGGAAGGAAACTGGCTGCAATTCCCTGTGTTTTCCAGATTGATCAAAAACAGTTTGACAAAATCCTCGAGCTGATTGAGAGTGGGAAGAAGGAAGGGGCCAAGCTGGAGTGTGGAGGCTCAGCCATGGAAGACCGGGGGCTCTTCATCAAGCCCACTGTCTTCTCGGAGGTTACTGACAACATGCGGATTGCCAAGGAGGAGGTGCGTGGTGCTGCAGCCTAAGCTGTGGCCCAGGGAACCTTCACACAGCTATTCTCTGGGGCCCAGGGACCCCAGAAGTTTTTGTGGGGTGGAATTTTTCTTTTCTGTGTAGTCTCTCCCATCTCCTCAGGGGCCCTTAGGAAATAGCCTTGCCTCCTTGCCGCGGGCAAACCCCAAGGATTCACAGTTTGTACAAGAAATTAAGGGGACCCTATAAGAGCATAAATGTACCTTTGTCCTCCAGTGTGCTGGGAAGCGCTGGTCTCTGCACAGACTTTATAAGATGAGAGCCCCTTGCCTGGTGGGTAGGTCCTGGGAGGCAGCCTTTCAAGCGCTCATAAAAGAATGCTCAGTGCCATGGACTTCCTGGTACATGTGTCTTGTAGACCTTCTTCCTGAAATTGTGATCGGTTGCTCATCCCGTCATGGTGGCATTAAAGCCCAGCTCTTTAATCAGACCTGTGAGGAGAGGTTCTGTATAACCTGGGAAGGTATTTCGAGAGAGTGGGCTCTATCCTGCAGGGACAGAATCATACCCAGAGTTGATCCGCTATAACCTACTTTCAGAATTCCCTTTAAATCGACAATGCTAGTTTCGCCCCTCCTTTGCTTTCTGTGTTGTAGACTGTGTGACTTTGTACTGTTCCCTCCCTCGGGATTGACTGTGGACACACCTGAGGGCGTCCTTATTGGTGGAAAACACAGGCAGCTAGAGCATAGAGTCCTACAGCCATGCCCATTAACACCCTTCAAGATAACTTTCCAAAAAGTCACCCAGAGGTTGAGCTTTCTGTGCTTCCCGGTGTGCATGGGCCACGCGGAGTCTGGCTGGCTGGGGATTCTCAGAAACCCCAGTGACAGTGAGGGATGATACAAACAACCTATTTTTTGGTTGTCGGTTCTTATTTTTGTGCCATTTTAGTTCTTCCCTTCAGGTTTCAACCACCACACAGCTGAAAGGTCGCTTAACCTTGTTTCCTCAGTCATGCCATCATGTATGTATGGGCTCTGAGCTTATGGAAAAGGCATAAAATTGAAGAAACGCCTGCTCAGAACACGCATTTCCACCCGAACATGCCCCTCACTGCTGTTCTTGCCATTAACCATAGATTTTTGGACCAGTGCAGCCAATATTGAGGTTCAAAAACATTGAAGAAGTGATAAAAAGGGCAAATAGCACGGATTATGGACTCACAGCAGCTGTGTTCACAAAAGACCTCGACAAAGCCCTGAAGTTGGCTTCTGCGTTGGAATCTGGAACCGTCTGGTGAGTCGAGTGTAGGATTCAGCTCCAACTCGCTTGCTCGTCAGCCTCATTATTCTTCTGTGAACAGAGGATCATTAATCAGATATTATGTGCCACCCACTATGTGAGTGCTTTGCTGGATACTCACGACTGCCATCTGAAATGGGTGCCCTTGTGGTACTAAGTACCTCATTTTAAAGAGGGACATTGAATGACTTGCCCAGGGCCACATGCCTAGATAGTGCAGTCATCCCTCAGTATTTATGAGAGTGTGATTCCAGAAATCTTGTAGGTACCAAAATGCATAGATACTCAAGTCCCTTATGGTGTAGTATATATATGCACATGGACTCTATAAAGTTTCAAAATCATCTCCAGATGATATAAAATACCTAGTACACTGTACATGCTGTGTAAATCTTTGTCATACAGTATCATATAGGGAAAATCTGTACATGTTCAGGACTGATGCAATCTCTCATTCAACCATTTTCCACCAAGGCTGGTAGAATCTGAGGAAGCAGACCCTGTGGTGGCAAAGAGCCAGTTGCACATGGCAGAGACCTGTGCCATGAGGATTACATGTCGTGATCCCCATTTTAAAGAAGAGTGAATTGAGTCTCATAGAGTTTGAGTGACAAGGTCAGAGTCTCAGAGTTCAGGAAGCAGGAGGGAACTTTGAGGTCCAGTCTGTGCCATTTCAAAACTAATTTTTATTCCACATGCCATACTTTTTCTCTCCTTTTTCCTTGTCCCTCATCCCATTCCTATCCTGCTTTTCTCAGTATATTCAATGTTAAGTTTTTGTCATTAGAAAGCTGATATTAAGAGCTCATCATTCTTAATCTTTGAAGTTTTGCCAAAAGGGTGCACCGTTCATCAAGTGCTGAATAAATGGAACCCTTAAATTTTCATTCTTTTTTTTTTTCTAGGATCAACTGCTACAATGCACTCTATGCACAGGCTCCATTTGGTGGCTTTAAAATGTCGGGAAATGGCAGAGAACTGTAAGTGTTTCTGTCCCCTGAGCCTGCTGGTGGCCCAAATAAGAAGCACATTCTGTTTGTGGCACAATGACTCACACTTCTGCTCAATGATCCCACACACCTCACCACAGCCCACTGTGCTGGCCAGGGCTGCCCGGTTGTAACAATTGCTGGTCACTTCCCTTTGGAACTGGTCGGTATCCCTCCTTGTTCTTCACATCCTACTTTGACTCTGCCCTTTCCACTCTCATCCTCAGCCTGCTGTCTTCCAGGCTCCAGAACCAACCTCAAGCCTCAGCCCTTGTGTCCTGCCAATACCAATATGCTAGGGACATTCAGTAGATCTTTGATTAAGGCTTGTGGAATGAGGACGCAGCACTGAAAATGTATACTTTTTACCAGAGGCAGGATGGCATTGCTTACTTACTCAGAGATCCATTCCCAGCAGGAAAGATGGTCTCTGGCCCAGGTCAGGCTCTGGCCCCGGAGACACACCATGGACAACTCTGCTTCCTTTTCGATGCAGATGTGGGAGACATATAACACCTTGTCCTGCCGGGCCACCATGGCCTCATCTGCATGCTCCAACCCCAGGTTGAGATTCATGGACAAGCCTGCTTTCCTCTGGCACAGGCCCAGAGCTGGATGGAGCATCCCCAGGGTAGAGATGCTGTGGTTTCCAGCTAGACACTGGCTTCTCTCCCTCTGTCCTTTTTGGTACTGCTCAGGGATTTATGAGCTTTTGTGGACAAACATCTTCTAGGCTCGATGTTCTCAGGGAACCATCTGTGACAATACCCCGGGGGCCATTCCTGGGTCCTTTCTGAGGACTCAGTTCTTCCCTTTGTCTAAACAGCTTGTGTCATTTAAATACAAACACATTAACTTGCGCTGGTTACACATCTTTTAGTGGGAACAGACTTAGACACTCCTCCAACACACACACACACACACACACACACACACACACACACACACACACACATGGGCCTTGGCAGGAACTTTGTGTAGCTCCCCTTCCAGATCCTCAAAAGATGTTATGAGGGAACAGGGATGACTTCCACCCCTGAGCAGTTGTTCTTGAGCAGTCTGCATGAAAATTAGGGCCCCTCTTGCCCTGCCTCATCTTGACTCATCATAAATGTCCCAGAGTCCTTTACGTGTGTGTGTGTGTGTGTGTGTGTGTGTGTGTGTGTGTGTGTGTGTGTGGTACTGGGAATTAAGCCCCGGGCCTTCACACAGAGCTACATCCCCAATCCATTTTTATTTTTGATTTTTGAGCCAAGGTCTCACTAAGTTGTTAAGTTGCCTAGGCTAGGATCGAACATGAGATCCTCCTACCTCAGCCTGCCAGAATGCTGGGATTACAGACCTATACCATGGCCTAGGACGGGTTTCCCTTTTACAGTATTTCAGTTAATTTTTGGCCTCCAAGACACTTTGCAGAAAAAGGTCCCCCTGGTGGCTCATGTGCATTCTCTGAGCCTTGCATCATCACCTCTTGACTCCATCAGTAGGGGCCACGTGAATTTCTTCTCGGATCCCCTGACAGCATTTGCTGAGCACAGATGCAAGCAGGTTCTGTGAGAGCCCCCACATGTTAATTTATGTCCTTGGTTGGGGTTGGGGACAAGTGGAGACAGCTGCTATCAGGTGAGCAAATAGCCTAGGGAGCTAGTGAGTGACAGTGTGAAATAACTGTTGGCAGCTTGGCCCTTGGACCCCTAGTAGCTTAGTAGTACCTTGCTGAACAGGAGTCACTTTTATAAGTCACCTGGAATGAAGCCACCAGAGCTTGTGTGGTCATTTGTTTCCTCTGATCTTCTGGCTTCAGTCAGTGAGGTCATCGGTGCTGGGAAACCCAGAACCCACACAGTTCTCTTCCCAGACACTAGGCACGCCAGCAGAAACTTCTGGGTGCAGAAGTTGGCGGGGAGGCATGTGAGGTCCACCTGACTCCTGCTTTGTACTGCTTCACACTGGTGATTCACTGTATGGTTTGCCTCACCCTGGCCTCCCTTTGCACCACCCAGGCAGTACCTTCAGCCCTAGCACTAGCACCCTTGCGTAGCACAGGACCAGGCTTAGTGAGCATCCCTTGAACACAGTCCTATTCCATCCTGCTGGTTAGCCACAGTGGGGACTTTTTTGAATGTCTGGTTTTTGGGCCTTTGGTGTGCATTTTCCCAAGGCTTTTGATAAAGTAGTTTTAAACAGTTTACAAGGAAACTTTCTTGAAAACCAGTTTCCTTTGCCAGTTGTCTCTAATGATGTCTTTATATTGCAAGAAGTTTCCCTTTTTTGTGCTGGAGCACCGTGCGGTAGATTCCATGGTTTTCCCCAGCCCCAAACTCCAAGGCAATGCTGACTACTGGCCATCTGCTCACAGGCCTCTCCAGCATCTATTTCTGGACCTAGGCTATCCTGCAATCTCTCTTCTTCTTGAAAGCTTTTCTTGTTAGTTTTTTTTTTGTCTTGCTTTGTAATAGAAGACAGTAGTCATAACATCCCCATAGTAGGAACATGTGGGATGTCGAGGCCTCCCTCCTCTGACCCTCAATCCCATGCGTTAAAGGTAACCATTATGCATTAATTTAGTCTGTTTATTCATTTATTCACTTGTCAATATTTATTGAGCATATTTGATGTCCCAGGCATGATTTTAGGCTCTGAGAACATCTCAATGAGCAACACATTTGCCAGGCTCTCTTTCTTGATATTGATGTGTGTATGTGTACGTGTGGTACTGGGGATTTAACCCAGGGCCTTCATACTGAGCTACATATATCCTTAGCCCTTTTTTAGTTTTTTTTTTATTTGTCGTTGTTGTTGTTGCTATTGTTTATTTGTTTGTCTTAGGGGTTTTATTTGTAGTTAACCCTTCTTTAGTAACAGTCTTGCTAAGTCTCTGAGTTGACCAAGATGGGTTCAAACTACAATCTTCCTGCATAAGCCTTCCAGAATGCTGGGATTCCAGATGTGTAGCCCCCACCCTCAGCTCCCCTCATAATCTGATGAGGTTTATTGGGAGAAAGGCTGGGCTCACAGTAGACCTTCTTTCCTGAGGTGAATGAGACTGTGTCACACGAATATTTTTCCTAGGTAGGTGTGAACACCTATGTCTCTCCACCTCAGATAGAGCACAGCAGACAGGCCAAAGTAACGATTGCACCAGTGCCCGATTCTGTGAAACAGAGAGTTTACAGGGGTTTCTCACAGGAGGGTGGATGGGGCCTTACCTGCAGGAGCACACATGAGGGACAATGTACAGGAGATGGGTAAGGGGTCACTTGCAGGCCTGTGGGTGACTCAAAGGCAGTCTCGCTGCAGAAAGGCCCACCGCAGCATAGGTGGTGACTGATGCAGACTGCATGATGCCTTTTGGGACTTGCCCACTGCTGCTCTTCTCACGCAACTGCTCTCCGAGCAGCTGCAGATTTTCACATCTTGCTCTTGCTCCTTCCTGCGCTCACTCTGTGCAGTTAGAAAACGCCACATCGGATCAAACAGGAGCAACAAGAACTCGAACTAAGACAGTAGTGGAAATAAAAAATAGGGTTATCTGTGTACTTATTCTGACAAGAATAATTTTACTTCTGGACTTATTAGTTATGTGCTAACTCAGTAAGATGTCATCATTTTGTTTGCTTTTTTTCTTATTAAGTTAATCCTTAACAGCTTTGAGCCTTTGCAATACAACATTGTCTGCTCATATTTATAATTTATTTTTCATTTTCCGTGCATACAATGGATGTAGCCAGGTGTGTTCTTTTCTGTTTTTTAATGGAATGGAAACAAACTACCTTTTGCTCATACAAATGGGTTTTGGGTATCCTTACCTTCTTTTTGGTAATGGTCCCTTATAATGCACTTTCATGTTATTTCCAAGGAGTTTTTATCATAAATCATGCTGCTTTGTGCCTGCACTCTCATGCTCTCTGTTCCTTTTTCTCTTCTTCTCTCCTTCTCTAACTTTGCTTCTTTCCCTCTCTCCTTCTCCCTGTTTCTCTTTCTCTCTGGTACTTAGTATTGAGCCTGTGGCCTTCGCACTGAGCTATATCTCCGGCCCATTTTATTTTTTCATTGAGACAAGATCTTACGAAGTTTCTAAGTTGTTCAGATTGGGCTCAAACTTACAATCTTCATACAGGTGTATGGATTGCTAGGATAACAGGTGTATGTCACTGTGCCTTGCTCTATAGGTGTAAATCTTTATGCATATATGGGAAACTATATTTGGGATAAATTTCTGGTTCACGTTTCTTTAATTGTGACAGATTGAATACTATTGTTACACTTACTAAATGTTTGTTGTTTTTTTCTGCAAACTATGTTCTTGGTTGATTTTCTCATTTGGTTTGGGTTTATCCTGTTGGTTTATAAGACTTCATATATTAAGGGAAACAGCAGTCTTCTTTCACTCAGTGTTGTAAATTTATTTTATAGTTTGTCTTTATCTTTTTTTCAAATGGAGTATCTGTTCTACAAACTTTGAACTTATTATTGTTTTATGGATTTCACTATTTTAGGGTATGTCTAGAAAATATTGCAAATAATGCGCTCATTATCATCATGGGTTCTTAAACTATGTGATAGGAAGCTACCTAAAAATTTCAATGGTGCAGTCTTACTAAGGTATGACTTCCCATCATTCACGTTTTAGTTAGCACATAGGTGCTTCATATTTATTAACTCTAATTGTTATAAATGCAAGGAGGTTGTTGCTTTTCTACTTCATGAATGATGAAACCACGGCTCAGGAAAGTGAATGAGCTCCACAAACCTACATAGCTCTATGCTAGAGGTTTCTCCAACTTCAACAGGTATCCAAGTCACCAGGAAGGCTTGTTTAATAAGATTTCAGGGTTGAACCCTTGAAATGTCTGATTCAGGGAGTGTATTAGTTTTCTATTACTGATACAACAAATTCCCATAGCATTGATGACTCAAAAAAAAAAACCAACATACTTGTAGTGTCTTACAGCTCTGTAGGATAAAAATCTGATACATGTGGCCCTGAGCAAAAATCAAGGTGGCATCAGGGCTACCCTTTGCTTCGGGGGCTGTCATGAGAGTGCATTTCCTTGCTCCTCTAGCTTCTCAAGGCTGCCCTCATCCCGTGGCTGGTGGCCCTTCACCTCTAGCAAGGCCAGCATTGTGGCATCTCTTGCTGCAGTCTCATTTTATTCTATCTCCTTCTTTCTTCCATCTTTAAGAATTCTTGGGGTCCAGGATAATCACTCTAAGTTAAGATCAACTGATGAGTCACATGAATTCCATCCACACCTCAGTTCATAGGTTTAGGGAAGGGAGTATGACTTGGGTATTTCTAGCGGATGCTTTATTCTACTTGCCCCAGTAGATCTGAGTAGGACTTGGGAACCTGCATGTCTGTCCATTTTAGAGGTAAGGCTGACAGTACTGGTCTGGGGACCACCCTCGGAGAACTTGCTGGTCTAAGGGATAAGGTGACATTTTGTCTCGGGTCTCTGTAGTCCTGGGCCTTCAGGGGCACCTCTACTTCTAATGCTTTTCCTAATAAGCACACATTTTCCTTCACTTAACAACAGAACATGTGCTGCAGAGAGATTTCAGTCTGCCCAAAGCTGCTTCTGTGGGAAGGGAACTGTGCTGAGGATGTCCCGGGAAGCCTGGGAAGGCTCACCTTTCCCTATTAAGACTTAAAGATAGGAAATTCACCAAGGATACGACTCAAGTGCTGTGGCCCTTCTGTGTCCATTCTCTGTTAATGTCTGCTGCCGTCACTCTGCCAGCCTGGCCTCACTTCTTTTACAGTGCGTCTCCACCTTTGCCCTCCAAGGCCAACTCCAGCCCTTAGTATTCTGTTGCTCTGGTCCCCGGTCTCATCCTCAGTCAATAAATGGCCGTGAACCTCAGCCTCCTCTATCTCTTCAGGCATCTCCAAATTGCTATCTGAAATCTACAAACGTAGTGTAGTTTGTACACTGCTCCCGAATGCCTCTGTTCATTCACCCAGTCCCTTCAAGACTTGGATCTCACCTCCCTGATCCAGAGAGTTCCCTCAGTTTGTGTTTTTAATCCTTTTAATTCTTCAAGGGCAAACCCTTAGTCCTTCTGACTAGTTCAAGAGCATTCTACACCAGATATGTGAATTTAAACTTCCATTTCCAGCTGTATAAATTCATCATTGCCATCTGGTCCTGACCATTACTCTAGCAGGGCATCACATTTTGCCCTTTTGCGTAATCTCCAAACCCAAAATTGCCCCAAAGACTTACCTAGCATCAGAACAGTTGCCCCCAGCCTGCAAACTGCCATGCTCAGTTTCAGTCTTCTTTTCTGTCATCTCAGGGGTGAATATGCCCTGGCTGAATACACAGAAGTGAAAACTGTCACCATCAAGCTTGATGACAAGAACCCCTGAAGGAAAGGTGGGCTCCTCCCTCAAACGCTGGACAGCTGCATGTGGCAGGCCAAGCTAGCTGGAGGGAAACACTACAGTTCTGACCTTCCTGGGACACTTTCTTCTGGACACTTTCAACCTTATGGAGTTGAATGGTTTTGATTTTTCTCTCACACTCACATGTTACTGACTTAACTGTGGATGCGATTACAATCTCCTGGGGGAAGGCTATTGGTGATTTCTGATTATACATTTATGCCGGTGTGAAGAAGCTCAAGACTCTGTCAACAAGAGATAGCATTTACGTGTCCAGCAGTTGCTTTAAAATGCTCTGCTGAACTGGACTCCAGTGAGAATTTGGGAAGTGCTCCCACATGATCTGCAAGCAGATCCTGTATCTGTGATCTCCTCGGATAACCTGTACGCAGAACAAGCCCCTCCTTGTTCCGAGGTAAGAGTGGGAACATTCCAAAGGAAAAGGATAAAATTAACTTTTAAAATAAAAGGATATAGAGGATCCCATGTGAAGAGCTTTGGGAGAGCACATATCAGGGAAGGGTACGAGAGGCCTCGGGCATGCACAAGTGTGGGTTTTAAAGGTCGGCAGATCGACATCAACCGGGGGATTCGTGTTGAAACCAATACTGCCTTTGGAATATGACCAAACTGACATCCCAAAGAGCTTACTATGCAATGGTCTACCTTAACCAAGGCACTTTCTTAGGCAGAAAATATCATCAGTGTCACCTCAGCTGCTGAGGACCTAACATTCCAGCAGCCTGACAACATAGCAAATCCTAGGATAATTAAGTACCACATCTGGGAAGTCAAAACCATAATTTGCTTTTACAAATTATGCATTTTTACCTTACTTCATGATGGTTATTGGAAGCCTTATACACATTGCTTTTCTTCAATCCCATTGTCCATTTTAGGTTGGTAAAATGTATGCATCTCAGAAGACTGCTGTTTAAGTTCAGGCCTTTGATTTTTCTTAGTTCTATTGTGGTATTAAATTCTGATTAGTTCAATAACTCCTTGTAACTAAGGAAGAACTGGGTGTTCATCCCAGTGACATGAGTATTTCACTAGCAGGTTATGGAATTTTCTTTTCCTCTTTTGTGTGTCCAAATGATGTGCAATTCCACATTTTAACTTGGAAAATTGAAGTTATTTCCATATAGCTTTAAAAACAAAACCAAACTCAAGTTGTGTTATTCAGGTGCCTTCACTATTATCTACTAGTGCTTTCTTAATTGGAAAAAAAATGGTGCTTATGCTAGGTTAAAGTTGGAGGGGCAATAATGAGACTGTATGTCAGAACCAGTGCTGAAGAAAACCATATATGAATTAGGGAATCACTCTTCTCAGACATACGCAATATACAATTCACTTTCTTTTTTCTCTCAGTTAACACTCACTGCTTATACAGCCAGTGATTTGTTAAGCAGGATTTACATTCATACACTGAATTTTTGGTATCTCAAGTAATTACAGACACTAACCTTCACAGGAGTTCATTAGGGGGTTCCTGTTTTTTTGCTGTACAATAATACTTTAATATGAAATGCAACATTATTTATAATTGATATAGTTAATGTGTCTTTTTATAGCTGTAAGTACACAGAGGTGGCATATTTAACCTTCTGTAATATAATGTATTTACAAATGAAAATCTATATGATGTTAGATTTCACCCTTTTAAGGTTTACCCCTGCGGTATGGTTTTAAAATATACCAGACTGGGAATTCTGATTCTAACTAAAGACTGTGTTCAACAATGATAAATAAAGTTAAATATTCAAGAAATGTTTTTTCATTAACTTTTATTTTTAACCAAAACTATCTTGATTGTGTGGCAAATCTTTTTCTTTCTGAGAAAAAGAAAGAAAATAGGGCTCGTCATAAAGTAGCATCAGTGCCAAAAATCAGGCCCATGTCTGTGGCTTTCAAGGTTGATGAGGCAGGGAATTGAGCCTCACAGGCCTTGTCTTAGTTGACTGAGTCCAAGGAGCCATCATCTAAGCTGCCTGAGTCTTTTTAATCATAAAGTAAGAATGTGTAGAACGTAGGGATTAAGGAAGGATGTTGCATCGCCTAATCATGAAGCTCACATGCTACTTTTCTCTGTTATATTCCAAGTGTTTAGCTTAACTTAGCTAAAGTTCCTAAGGCCTCTAAGCAAGAAACCTCAGTCACCAGGTTGAGCGTTGACCCTGTCTTTGGATAGATTTATCAAACTCAATCTGTGCATTTGATGTTAAGAGCCCAGCTAAAGTGGGTCACTGACCATACATGGTAAAGCACCACTTCTGTAAGAAACTCAGGGGAAGCTGGATCCTAGTACGCAATTATGCATGTATTGAGGAACATGTGATTTCTCAATTCAAATGTGTGCAAAGGACTAGAAGAAAATGACAGTTTCTTTCATTTGCTTTATCAAAGGTAACCATTCTGGAGACAACAAACAGGAAAGGTGTGTGTGTGTGTGTGTGTGTGTGTGTGTGTGTGTCTGAGTGTGTCTTTGTAGGTGTGTGTGTGCACTTGCACATGCATTTGCACTTAAGTGTCCGTGGGAATGGGCACATCCTCTACAAGTGGACCCCCTGGAATCCCGTAGAAATCTCATGTTGATGGGTGAAGCCTTTCTAATATCTTCACTTCTTGCTCTCAGCCAAAATGGACAATGATGGGTGTTTAATTTTTTCAAAGAGGAATAGCTGACAAACGTGAACATCCAGCTGAAGAGAGACACAAGAAGATACACACACACGAATCAGCCCTCCACTGTGCAGGCAGAGGCAGAAATGTTAGTTCAGGGAGAGGTGGCTTCCTGATGACCCCAATAAGTCATTTCACCGGGGTAGGATGTTAGCAAAAGGAAGAAAGGTCAGCAGGAGTCAAAATGGAAAGGAATCTTAACTGACCTCTAACAACTTTCCCATGCAAACTTGTGACCAACATATGCCTAATGGAAAGAATTAAATACTGGGAGATAGCCAGCTCAAAATAGGTCATCCATGTGTCGAATGTTCCAGATGTTTTCTACACTGGGCAGGTTACCTAGCCAACTCCTAAGTTCCTTAAACGAGGGAAGTTGCCCCTGTCTGCCTTGGCTGAGTATGTTCTCTTGGGTCCACGCAGGGCTTGCGCTTCCACCCGAGAGCGCTAGGTGGCGTGGCGGGGCGCTCTCTGCAGGAACCACAAGGTCGCCGAAGGGCTAACTCACCACTGCTAACCACGCGCCTCGCAAATTATTAGGGACTTTTCGGTGACAACCATACTGCTGCCCTTGTAAATAGGCGTGAGGACCTCTGGGGTGAGGGCAGGCTTGCAAAACTTCGCCCAACCCTTTTGGAATGGCGGTCAGTGGCGGGAAAGCCGAGAAGCAGCCTCTAGGAAACACAGCAGAGCTACCAGGTTGCCCCCTTGCCAGCGATGGAACAAAGGCGCACCTCCAAATAACCATTGTCCAGACTTCCCCGGAGTCCCTGCTGGGTCCCTGCAGCTGCCTGGACTTTGTGAAATGACAAGGAGGTTGAAGGTGATGTGTCTCCTTGCACAAAGTTGCAGCCGTGTCCGGGGGGCGACAGTCCAGCTGAGGACCTGGGGAATTAGTCCCGGGGCCCAGTCTGCAGGCCGCAGCATGGCGTGGACGCTTATGTTCGCGGTTGTCCAGGGATGTACTGGACACAGGGCAGGTTGAAACGCGATAAATGCCTGGGCATCCCACCACGCTTGTTCATCCTCCACTCCACAAAGCAGACCATTAAAAAATGATTTGCCGGCCAGGCGGGGCAGCGCACGGACTGTGCAGTCCCGGCGACTCGGGAGACTGAGAGTGAGGATCACTTGAGCCTACGGGCCGGAAACCAGCCTGGGTAACTCGGCACGGCCGGGGTTTCAATATAAACAAACACAATATATATGGATACGTGAGCATATACGCTATTTGGTGAGTGATGCAGACACACACACACACACACACACACACACACACACACACACAGCCCTATACACACACAGAAGAGAGGATGGGGGGTAGATCTTCGCATGCATCCGTAATTAAGTTAGGAAATTCCTGTTATCTAAAGTGCACTTTGCAAAACATGGCCATTTTAGGGATATTTCTATACTGATCTCTGGATAGGGGCGCATGAATGAACACTCTGGTTTTTTAATATTTACAGCTAGACTGCACGACCACCCTACAAGCTACAGGCTCCTTTGCCCATTTTTCTGGGACCCCCTGAGCAGACAACACAGCAGTCTTACCACGCTGCCTGCCCTCAAGGGACCGAGCAGGTCGCCCAACCCGGAGGGGACCGGGGGCCGAGGGTCCGGACACGTCCCGGGGCAAGCGCGGCGAAGTCAGCCGGGCGGTGCAGCTCGGGAAACTGAGGCCGGCCCGTTCCGCGGAGGCGCCCAGGCCGACCCGCGCGCTCCCCGCCCGCCCGCCCGCCCGCCCTCGCTCCCGCCCGCCCGCCGGCCCAGGATTGAGGAAGTGCGTCGGCCCGGCCGGCCGCGGCGCGCGCGGCCCCAGTCGCGGGGACACAGCGCGCGGGACGCCCGGCCCGGCCACGGTGCCCGCCAGCCCGCGCGGCCCGACCCGCCGCCGCCAGGTAAGCGCGCTCCCCTCGCGCCGCCCGCGCGCCCCGCGCCCGCCCGCTCAGCTTGCCGCCCGCCGCGCCGCCCGGGGGCCTGGGCCGGGGGCCTGGGCCGCAGCTCGAGGGGCGCCGGGGACGCGAGGCCCCGGTCCGGGAGCCCCGAAACCTCGCGCTGGGCCAGGCCGGGGCGGGGGGCCCGGGCGAGGCACCAAGGCGGGAAACCCGGAGACGTCCACAGGTTTCTTCTGCCTTGGGAGAAAACTCGTCCTTTAACTTGAAGACTGCGGCGAGGGCGAGCGTGTGTACAATGGCGGGCTTGCCCTGGAGACTTCCCGCCCCAGGTGACCGGGCTGCGTGGGGCGCCCAGGGTCTCCTCCCGCGCCTGGGCCACCGTGCTGGCCCGGAGCAGGCTGCTTGCCCAGGGGGTCGCGACTCTGCTCGATCCGGATTTAAAACTGCCCTAGCGGTTGCCTCTGCTGCGACTTCCCTGGCCCGGACGGGGTGGGAGGAGGCCTCGGAATTCTTAGAGTCAGTGGAAAGATAGTGATGGAAAATCTGGGAGCTCCTGGGACCAGCTCAGCCTGCCTGTTCTGGTTTTAGGCTGTGACTTATTTTCTTCAGGACATAGACCCCTGCAAGGATTGGAGAGGCAGAGAAACAGGGACATGAGGTATGTTTGTAGTAAACCTCTCACCCATACGCTATTTGTAATAGAGTTTGTCACTCACAGGACAGTGACAGCAAAATGCAGGAGCTGTTAAGGGACAGCTAAACCATGCAAATTTTGGAAAATTTAACGTGAAATGCCTTTTATGATCTGATTTTCATTATCTTTGCTCATACTCTAGTAAGAAAAAAAAAAAGAAGTCAAAAGTTAATCATGTTCCAGCACCTCCTTTGGTTCTAAAGGAGGTTTTGGGGTCAGCCAAACTTTTCCCTCCCCTGAGTTTCCACGTGTAATCCTGTAGTCAACATAGTTGCTCGATCAAAACCTAGAAGTTATCCTCCACTTATTCCTCCATCCCAGAATTCAGCCTGTGAACAAGTCTCGTTGGGTCCACCCCTATATGTGCCCTGCTCTGCACCTTCTTTTGGACACCTCCACCTTTATCTGAGTTACCACGGCCTTTTTTCTGTAGTATTATAATCCTGCTCCCTGCATTCTCTCTCTGGCAGCCAGAGTAATGTAAACAGAGACATAGAATTCCTCAGGAACCTTTCAAGGGCCTCCCCTTGTTACTGGCATAAAATCTGGGCAAGTCCTTCCTCCTTTCATCCCCACCTCCAGGTACTCTGGCCTCTGCTGTATCCGCTGCCAGGACCCCCAGCCACCGTACCAAGCTCCCTCTGTAGCTCCGGGCCTCTGCATTGCTGGCCCCTGTCCTCCCACGTGGTTTCCCAAGGCCTCACCTGGCCACCTTCTCTGAATGCACCCTCCCTCCCTTACATCCCTCATCTGCATTCTCCAGGCAGTCCCACTGGCTGTGTACTTCTTCATTCTCTATTTAATGTCAGCTTAATTACCCCTGCAGTCTCCACTGGGTCTCTTGGGGTCGGAGGCTGTATCTGCCTCACTCACTGCATCATCCCTGTGCACACAGCCGAGCCAGGAGGTGCCCCGTGCAGAGCGGTAGGCTCAGGAACTGAATGAATAGCCTTTGCTTACATGGGGTTTCTGTGCTCATTTAGGGTTGAGAATAGTATTTCTCCAGCCTGGAGCACCATGATATTTTTTACATCCTCAAACTCATTAAATACATTTGGTGGATGAATCGATGTGAGGGGATGCTAAAAGTGCTTAGGGATGGCGTGCACCAACCGTCTTGACCAGGCTTTTGGTTCAAAAAGGAATTCAGTGATGATATGAGTATGTCTCATATGCTTCACTTGCAAGGATCTTTCAACACTTATACTGATAGTCCCTCCCATAGGCCCGGGAAAAGGCTTTAAAGCAATTACTTATTTTACTGTTTGCCCTCCAGTGTCAACAACTCACAAAGCTTACTCCTTACCAAATGGGCTCAATAAAAGCATGTATCAAATAAATGGCAGATTTCCTGGATTTTTAAAAAGTATTTAGGTTTATTCATTAATACAGGTATAAAGAATTGTCAAAAGGAAACTGATGACTTTTTTAAAATATTAAAATAACTGTTACAACCATAAGCCTATTTAGCACATAGAACAGAAAGGAAATGTATAACTTACAACCATGACTTGTTGCACTGGTCTGAACTCAAAAGAAGCAGGAGGAGCGAAGATCCACTTGAGGACCAAGATAGAGCAAAGCAGAGCTTACCTCATCTCTAAGCTTCTCCCTGCAAATGCAAACCAAAATATGAATTCTAATTTAAAATCTGCTCCACAATGGCAAAATCTTCCATTAAAAAAAATGTAGGCTGCTTTGCGAAAGGAAACTGAAAGGGGAACTAAGTTTGCTGGGTGAGGGTTAACCTAAAATATTTTTAAGATTTTTTTGTAATGTAAAAAAAATTATATGGTAAGACACTTCTGTTTTGAGAAGGAATGTCTGCTGTGGGATCTTTGAAATGTTGGTATGGTTAGTAGCTGCTGCAGAGAGGTGTTTGTGAGAGGTGGCAGCTATGCCTGGTTTCTGAAGGTTAATGTGCAACTTTGAGCCTGAAGTGTAGAACAAATTCTGTCTTGCTGGTTTTCCCTATCCCTGTTCCTAAATTTGATTTTCCAAGTTGGGTTTCGCAATTTATAAGGCTTTAGTCAGCCCCTGATTTGGGTCCAGATGAATCATTTAACTTTTCTTCCTTGGACTTTTCAGGCTCCTCAACTTCAAGCTCCATTGTTTCCCTGGGCTATTTTCCCCTTTGGTTCACAGAAGTGCAGGCTCTCCTAGCCTGACCTTCACCTACCTTGAAGAATCCGGCCTGCTGGGCAGGGTGCTTGATTTCCAAGCTTTTAGATGAGAAATTTTGCGTGCTCTCACAGCCTTGTTCTGTAGCTTGCTCAGTGCCCACACAATTCAGGGCCTTTCCAAAGCCTGCTTGCTAGGTGACAGAGCCTCTCCCTTCAGTGTTGGTATTCTGAGCATGCTCGTCAGAGGAGAGGTTGGGAGATCCTGCTGACCTTCCATGCCCGCGTGCTGTGAACACAGGTACTGAACACGGCAGCTCTGCTGTAGAAAGTGACTGACTGTGAAACCTTTGCTTCAGTGAATTCTCACGGTAACCGTGAGAGGTTGACAGGGGATGGGTATATATGTTTATTTTTAACAGATAAGAGCCCTGCTTGCTGGAGAAAGCCTATAATTCTAGTACTCTGGGAGGCTGAGGCAAGAGGGCCACAAATTTAAGTGTAGTCTGGACAACTTAGCAACTTAGTGAGACCCTGTCTCCAAAACAAACAAACAAACAAACAAACAAAAGGTTGGGAATGTTGCTCAGTGTGAAGGACCTGGGTTCAGTCCCCAGGAACAAATAAGCCCAAAGAGCCCTTGGAAAACTGAGACGCCACAACTTTCAGCTGGAGGTCACATTGCTAATGCAGAACAGAGGGAGTTCACGACTTGGCATCCACTCCAAGCTTTTACTTTCACATGTTATCTTAAGTATTATTTATATGACTTATTTATTATTATTGCCGTTGTTATTGGTTGCACTGTTCTGGATTGTCTGTTTCAGTGCCACCAAGTCTGCAGGAATGTTGGCAGGAACAGACGCATTTCATAGGTTAATACCTTCCTAGGGTGCTCTTGTACCATGCCAGGTCTGAGTTGGGCCCTCAACAGGCCCTCAACAGATTCCTGATGCTTTTCATCAACTTTAAAGCAGATGGTCAACTATGTTGGGCAGACCTCCAATCCCTGTGGGAGCCTAGCACAGGAGAGCAGAACTCTGTAGCAGTATTTTATCAATCTCGTTCACTTTAGAAGATTAGTCTTAAACCAACTCAACACATTCCATGCTTGTTGCATCTCCACCACCAGGTTGTATTTATACCATCCAAAAATGTCTTTGCCAAAAACATTGCCAGATGCTGTCCTCGAAGGAGGCAAACTCTGTGGGACTCACTGGTTAACTCTTTGTCTGATTTTGGTATTAGGGTGATGCTAGCTTCCCAAAATGACTTGGGCAGTGTTCCTTCTCTTTCAACTTCGTGGAACAGTTTGAGAAGCATTGGAGTTGGCTGTTTACTGAAGTCCTGGTAAAATACTATTGTGAAGCTGTCCGGTCCTGGGCTTTTCTTTGTGGGTAGAAACTTTATTACTGCCTCAATTTCCATGTTTATGATGGGTCTATTCAAAGTTTTTATGTCTTTTTGGTTTCATGTTGGTATTTTGTATGTGTCTAGAAATTTATCTATTTCTCCCAATTTATTGGAGTATAAGTTTTCAAAATAGTTTCTTTTAATTCTCTCAATTTCAGCACTGTCCATTGTGATTTCATCCTTTCATTTCCAATTGCATTGATAATGTTTTTTTCTCTTTTCTTCTTTAGTTTAGCTAGAAATTTATCAAGCTTATTTATTCTTTCAAAGACTCACCTCTTTGATTCACTGATTTTTTGTATTTTTTTAGTTTCAATTTCATTAATTTCTACTCTAATCTTTATAATTTCTTTTCTTCTACTATGTTTTGATTTAGCTTGTTCTTGATTCTCTAGGACCTTAAGGTGTATCATTAAATAGCTTATTTGGGATTACTGTGGGGTTTTTTGACGTGTGTATTTATAGCTATGAATTACACCCTTAGGACTGCTTTCATTGTGTCCCCAGGTTCTCGTATTTATGTGCTTCTTTCATTGTTTAATATTTTTATAGCTTCCTTGATGTCTTCTGTAACTTATTTTTTTTCAGTAATAAGTTATTTAGTCTCCATGTATTTGTATAGTTTCTATAGTTTCATTTGATGTTGATTCCCAGTTTTATTCCACTATGATCTTAGCAAGGAATTATTTCAACTCCTTTGTGTTTATTTAAACATGCCTTTTGGGCTATAGTATGATCTATTTTGGAGAATGTCTTGTGTGCTTCTGACAAAAAAAAATGAATTCTGTTAATGTTGGGTGAAACACTCTGTAGATATCCATTAAGTCCAATTTTTCCATGGTTTGGTCTAACTCTGATATTTCCTTGTTGATTTTCTGTCTAGTTGACCTGTCTATCTGTGATAGTGGAGTATTGAAGTCCCCTACTATAATTGCATTGGGACCTACATGGCTTTTCAAGTCCAGTAATTTTTGTTTTACAAAATTGGGTGCTCCCTAGTTGGGAGCATGTATATTGATAATTGTGATTTCTTCCTATTGAATTGTTCCCGTAACCAGTATATAGTGCCCATCTTTGTTTCTCCTGATCTATTTTGGTTTGAAATCTGCTGTGTCTGAGAATAGCATAGCTCTTGGGTCCAGTTGCAATGGAGTATTGATTTCTGTTTTCAGGCTATGCGTTTCCTTCTGGGTAAAATGTATCTGTGGCAAGCAGCAAATTGTAGGGTTTTGTTTTTGATCCAGTCAGTCAGTCTATATCTTCTGATCTGCAAGTTGAGACCATTAACATCCAGCATTATTATAGTGGTATATTTGCCACATCCTGTCATCATTATGATGCTTCAGTGTTGATTGTTTTATCTACACTCTAGTCACTTCATTCTCCTCTTTCTTTTTCTGTGGTTCTTTGGTGCTGTTTCATCTCCCTATCTATACCTAAGATTCCTTTAAGTATTTTCTGCAGTGCTGCTCATGTGGACATTACTTTCTTTAGGTTTTCTTTATCATGAAAAATTTTAACTTCTCCTTCTGTTTTGAAAGATAGTTTTGCTGGATATAGGAGTCCGAGTTGGCATTTGTGTTCTCTTAGCACTCAGATGATGTCACTCCATGGTCTCCTAGCCTTTAGAGTTTGTGTTAAGAAGTCTGCAGTTTTCTGATGGGTTTGTCTTTGTAAGTTACTTTGTTTTCCTCTCACATCTTTTACAATTTTTTCTTTGTGTTCAGTTTGTTAGCCTCTTAAGTTCAAACCAAGTTGACTTTATAACCAAAAACAATTCCTTCTAGATCCCTTCTTTTCTGGATTGTTACCTGACTGCCTTTTTGGGATCACGTGCCCCCCACCTCAAGTTTCCTCAAGAGTTTGTCCTGGGCAAGGACATGTATTACCACCAGCTGTAGGTGTATCTACCTGTCCCAACTGGAGCATGAGTCCCAGAGGGCAGAGGCCTCATTAGTTGTAACTCTGGGCCCCACATAAGCAATGAACATATGATAATCAAGCAATATCTGGATGCTTTACCACTACATGTTTTATGAAGATCTGAGCCCAGTGTTGGTGGGATGGGGAAGCTTGGTTTTTTCACTGTCCCTCCCTAATGGATTTGGCCAGATGGGTGAATTGTGAATAAAAATGTTGCAAAGGAAAGGGAAATATCAATGGACCCACAGAAACAGTAAATATTTGCAGTTGCAAGAAAGGATTTAAGTTTTAAATAATCTTTCTGATGTTATGTTTTTCACCACAGGAATGAAGAAAGTTTCTATTCAACCATGACTACACAGTCCATGCCTTAACCCATCCCCTGGACAGTGGTGACACCAACAGGACCTGCTTTTCAAGATCAGTTGCTTTGAGGGTTAATGGCTGGCATGTCGCAGAGACTACCCAGCATGTACTGGTGTGTGGGGCCAGAGGGATCAGCTGTGTGTCCAGAACGTGCCATGGAGACCCATAATGGTAAGGGCTGTGCTGACCATGTGTGCCCAGGCATCACCTGCCATGCTTGTCTTATGGGAATTTAGTCTACTTAAGAATACCATGTTTTCAACCAAAGGAAATAAAATGGAAATTACTTGGTGGGTTTTTTTCTTGTCATAAAGTATATCTTCCAGATCTCACTTAAATTCCAAAAAATTGAGAGTGTCTGTATAAACTTTGTTATGGACTCACGGGATCTTAAGTGGAGCCTTACATTACGTTTGTTAAAAGACTGTTTCTTTTTTAATGAGTATGTGGTTTTATTTTCGTATTATAAAAACAATACATGTTTATTAAAGCAAAATTGAAAAAAGAAAGTAGAAAAAAATGACCACAGAGTCCCACTGTCCCAAACACAAATACCGTCAACGTTCTAGCATCTTCTCTTCTAGACTGTGTCTCTATAATTAAGGCACTTTAACTTTACATTACTTGGGAGGTGGATACATTTTGTATGGTCTTTCTTCTAACTTCCTTTTGGTGGCATTGACCTAAGATACCATCTTCTTCATGTGGTTAAGTGAAATATCAGTTTATATGGGAGTATAATATAAAATCTTAATCTAATTCTTATTTCCCTGCTGAACATTTAAGTAGCTTCTTATTGTTCACTGTTTCCAAAGCATTTTATTTTGTACTTTGATGCATGGTGTCTGGGTTATTTTCATAAAACAGATCTTTAGAAGTTAGATTAGTAAGTTTAAGCATCTTTAAAGATTTTCCATAAAAGTTGCACTATTTTTAATACTAAGACAATATCACTGATACTGCTGTTTATGATGAATATTTCTTAGTCTCTTGCTATTAACCAGGCTCTAAATTCAATGCTATGAAATAATCTCATAGCAGCTATAAAACTGTTGCTTTTATCCTTGACTTATAACTAAAGAACCTGAGAGTAAGAAAGGTCTAGAAACCTGATAAAAATCAATAACTCAGATAATAGAATTGCCATCTGGATTCTGTCTGACCCCTTGAATTCTCATTCTTAATTCCTAGGCTGTCTTATAGGACTTAAGGCCCACATATTGGGTTTTAGAGGATCCACTGGTTGTCTTGAGAGGACCACATACTGAGTTTGAAAGGATTTTCATATTTGTACACTCTGCATCCTATGAATCCCTGAGAGTGAGGGAGGTGTTTAATAGGAACTAACTACACAAGCCAGATTTGAAGATAATTAAAGGAAAATTGGCCTATAATTTATCAGCTAATTCTGTTCTATGCCAAGCCCCTCCTGGATGGTGGAAGGTAGAGACACTTGGGTAGACTCCACTGCAACTCACAGCAAGGCCTTGCCCTAGTATTAGCTCCCAAAAGTGAAAGAAACTATATATTAACAAATTGCAAGAATAATCAAATCTTCCTAAGGAAGTTTATAAAGAAGCTACCAATTTATGGCCATCCTCTGGAAATTTAAAGCTTCCAAAGGTGATAACAGCAAGGCTAAGCCTGGAAGCCCCATCCCTGGAATTTAACAGAATTTACTAATTCCAGGGACTGAACCGTACAACACACATCTGTCTACAGAACCCTGTTTTAAAGCATCACATGTTGGATTTCACTTCCACAGATTATAAATGCCAGACACTGCTTAAATCTTGATGGAGTTATGTCCCCATAAACCCAGCATGGGTTGAAAACATCGTAAATGGAAAATGCTTTTAATGGACATAATCTATCAAACACCATAATTTAGCCCAGCCTGCCTTAAATGTACTCAGAAAACTCAGAATAGCCCACAGTTGGGCAAAATCATCTAACATAAAGCCTATTTTATAATAGAGGCTAAATATCTCAGCTAATCTATCGACTACTGAACTAGACGTACAAAAGAGATTGGTTGTGTGGGTGCAAAAAGCCAAAAAAAAAAAAAAAAACCTAAAACCATTGTAATCAAGAACTATCTATGTATAACTGAAGACCACAGCCAGGGATCAGTGACTCTCAAAGGGACATGTGTCTCTGAACTGAGTTGACAGACCCTGTGTTTTACCTACCTATAGTCTTTCTGTTTTCTACAATGAGCACACATCACTTTTTTGTTGTTGTTTTGTGTTACATTTGCAATCAAAAAACCAATATTGCAAGCTGTTTTTTAAAATTGCTATTTCTCTAACTACTGATGCTTCATGATTAGGATCCAACAGCATGTCTTGTGTGCTTCCATGCACACATGTCTTGTGGGCTCCGGGGGTCAAATGTGTATCACTGGCCTCTTTCCCATCAGTGTCTTTCTGTAGTTCATGGGCATGCAATGTGTGTGCAGCTGAGCTTTCCATGGGGTCTACTTCTGAATGTGTCCTGGTAGAATGATCATGTGTCCATAAAAGTGGAGATTGTCCCTTCTTTCCTGACCTCATGGGACCAGGGGAAGTCTTGCTTCTCAGAGCCCCTCATCTTAGGGAAGATGACTGTAGACTTAATGCCCACTTCTGATGAAGAAAAATTGCTTGCCAGAAGTAAAATTAATAATACTCAAATTATATAGGAGCAACTCTCTCTTTTAAAAATACTTAGATGACATGTTTAAGAACATCAAAGTTTTTATTCTTCTTGCAAGAATGGTTTAGAATTAGCATGTCCAACCTGCAACTTACTTTTTTTTCCTCTTGTTTTCCTGAGTAAAGAAAATCTTTCTTGGATCACATATAAAATATATAATATAGGTGATGTGTGTGTATATAGGCATTGCATTTTTTTAAAAATTTTTATTATAAGATTAAAAATTCAAGGGAAAAAAACAGCAGCTCTAAGTTATTTATGTCTTGTTTGGGAAAAAGACTCAAATTTCAATGAAACTCTTATATTTTACTCTTGTGTTTTTTCGCAGTAGTATTTCATATTTGCCAACTAGGTGAATTTTTTCACACACCTTAATCATTTTGATTTGCCTAATCTCATGTCATGTGATTAAAATGGTTTCCTCTTCAGAGCTGGGCCTAGTGTTGTGAGTATACCCAACACTTTCGGAGGCTGAGGCAGGAGGATCATGAGTTTGAGCCTCTCCTTGGCCACTTAGCAAGACCTTGTCTCTAAAATAAAAATGATCTGGGGATTTAGTTTAGTGTGAAGGCCCTGGGGTTTATCTCCAGTGATATTAAGTACATACATATATACAAGTATACACACAAATAGAAGGGTTCATCCTTTCAGAGCTCATTAATGAAGCCAGATTCAGTGAAATACATTTTCTAATACAGACCCTCTAACAGAAACAACAGAAGCCCATGAGCACGCCAGTATGCCACCCCGCTGTGGTGTCATGACATGTGCTCCCTCTCTGTGCCCCGACTCTGTGTCTGTGCCGCACAATTGCAGGAAGGTGTGTCACCACCTTAACCTCCTGAGCACCTTCACCAGTGACTCTCCACTGCGCAGGAGGAATGTGGAGGAAGCTATGATGGCTTTCCCGTGTGCTAGGGGACCTAAGAAGGTCAGCAAGTTAACTCCCAGGCCAGGGCTGCTGGGAGAACTCCTTTGACCAGCCTATCATTAGACATTCTTTCCCTTTTGTGTGATACCAGCCAGAGTGGAAAAACTTGTTCTGCCTGCTGAGGTAAGGCACTTGGGAAAGTCAAGAAGTGAGGAAATTTCCAGATAAACCAGGCCAAGCCTCTCCTGGATGGTGGAAGGTAGGGGTGCTTGGGTAGACTCCACTAAGGCAGCAGCTCACAGCTCCACCTCTCTGGGAGCAGTTCTAGCTTCAGCCCCAAATCCCTGTGGTAGCTGCGTGTTCTCAGTGCACTGTCCACTGCGGGATACCACATGGACCGGGAGAGGAGAAGGAGCACTCCAGAAGATCTTCAAATTCCAGGTTGTTATCTTACTGTTGGCAATGGCTTTCTTTGTCCTCCTTTGGCTCTTTCAAATCTGTATTAGAAATCTGGCTTTGTAATATTAGAGCCTAGTGGCTTTCTATTGCAGCGCCTTTCAGAAACAGAAGTAGGAAGTAGGCTGAAGTAGGAAGTGCTCCTAGAGTGGTAGCAAGCCTCTTGCTGGGCCACTGTAGGAAGTTCTGCAAGGGACAGAGCTCCTCTGATAAAGCAGCCTATATTTTGAAAATGTTACTCTTGTCGCTGTCCTGCTTACACCTACTGGGCCATGAAGAAATGGCCAGGTGGGACTTGTCTGAGCAGGAGACCGTGGCCAATGGGATATCATCCTTAGCCTGGCCATAGGAACACACTGGACTTCTCCCAGGTGTGCAGCCATTTCCAGCAAGGAATCTCTCACAGAGTGAGGCTGGGGAGGGAGGGGCTGGGCTGAGTCCCAGTGGGTAGGAGGAACGACAGCAAGTACTCATCCATGCAGGTGACAGTTAACACAGCTGTGGGTCACACCCACATGGCAGAGCCCAGCTACACAAACTCTGGGTTAGATGAATCCCTAAGCACTAACCTTGTTCCAAGGCTCAGGTCTTGGCCTGATTAGTTGTCCAAATGTTCTTGCTTACTTCTACCAGCAGGTAGCTAACGACGTATTTGTGAGGCCAAACTTTCTTGTTCAGAGGTTTTGTTCTGTGGGGATTTGTCTTGCTGCCATTGTATATTGCTGCACCCAATCTGAATCCCTTAACCTCTTTCTTGGAAATAACTAAAAGAAGATGGCTTACCGTCCTCCTCCAAACAGCTGTGAGCAGGGTATAGGGACACCCTTACTCACCACCCCCCATGTAGGTGGCCGAGCCTGAAAATGTGGCTCACCCAAAGCCTCAGCCCTCGTCCTTTCCCACCTCCCCCTGCCCGTGGGGATAGCGGGGGGGAGGACGCCAGCCCAGGCCCCTTTGGGATATATTCAGCCTCTTGACATGGCCCCACGAAAAGGCTAGAGGCCTTTGGGTAGGAGATGTCCAACATTCCCAGGTTCTTATGGAGAGGGACATACCTCTCCCCCTCAGTCTGGACCTGGTCCACATGAGTCAGACTTTAAGGAAGCCATAAATAAGTTTAGTCCTTGGGGAGTGGACCATTTCCCTCAATAATGTATAAGTAGAAACTAGTGTAGGAATTTCACTTACATTTTTAGGAACCCTGATGAATGAAAATAAGGCACTATCAATTTAAATGATCCCATCTTACGATGCTTTAACTTACAGTTACTGACTTTATGATGATGATACAAAAGTGATATGCATTCAGTAGAAACTGTACTTCAAATTTTGATCTCTTTCCTCTCCGCCAATGATCTGTGGTCCCATCCTGTCTTGCAAAGCTGGGCTGTGGCAGTGAGCCACAGCTCACAGTCAGTCACATCATCGAGAAGGAACACCGCCAATGCTCACAAAATGTGTCTGATGGCTAGGATTGCTGGTAGGTTAGGCGTATTAAATGTATTTTTTAAGTTAATGGCATTGCCAGTTTATGATGGCTATATCAGAACATGCCCTCAGTCCCAAGTCAAGGACCATCTGTGTTCCTTAGAAAACCCAGTTCTGTATCCTTTACCATCCAGGCCAGGCCTATTTCAGTTTCTTCAGATTTCACTCGATTGTCTGGCTGTTTGTCATAAATAAGAAAAAGAAAAGCAGAAAGCCTGAAACATGCGTCTCAAGCAATAAAAACTTTCCTTAGAACTTTGATGTTGTGGAAGGAATTAATCATGAAGAATTGTTTTTTAGGGTTGCTGCTCCTTTTGCTCCTCCTTACTAAGATCGTGCCTAGTAACTTCTCTCTTGAGCTCCTGTCCATGATCTAGCACCCAGTCATAGGTCACCAAGTGTCGGCTTAAAATCACTTACCTGTATCCAGGTACAGTGGTAAACACCTGTAGTCCCAGCTAGTCAGGACACTAAGATAGGAGGATGGCTTACAACCGGTAGTTTAAGGCCAACCTTGTCAATATAGGTTGACCCTGTTTCAAACAAAACAAAACAGAACAAAATCCAAAACCAAAAAATACCTACCTGTTTGTTTCAGGAGAACCAAGAAAAACAACTTTTAATTTCCATCGCACTTTGCGATTTTTCAGGGAATTAGAAATATTTAAGAATCGATTATTTTAAATATGATACTAACTTTAGGTTAAAATTTGAATACAGTGTGGCGAGAATAGCACTGAAGTTCCTGTCAGTACCTCGTTTTGGATTTCAGAGAGTTATGTCAGTGCTCAGAGGTGATTGGAGATCACAGGTGACCCTGGCCTCTGGGGCTAGAGATGGAGGACTCAGGGCCGCGCTCTGCTCATACAGCTGGGTAGGGGGAGGCCAGGGCAGGGCTCCTTAGGCTGCCCCTGCCTCAGCTGCCGGGCACAAGCTCCGGTAGGCATGTTCTTGCCTCTGTGTAAACATCATCAACAGCTCTCAGTTCAAAAATAAAAGTTTATTTGTATGTAATTCCACACATTCCCACTGTAGGTTGAAATGATGCTGGAAAAGCCAAGGTGCTGACTGGCCCTTCCCATCTTGAGCATGGCTGGTCGTGATCAGTGTGCTTTCTTCTAACTTCTTCCTAAGCACATGCACGCGTGCGCGCGCGTGCACGCGCGCACACACACACACACACACACACACACACGCACTTCTATCTATATTTGTTTCTGGTTTCAGTGGGTGGTATTGAGTCATACATTTGTTTTGTTGTGTTGAACTGGGGACACAGTGCCTCAAGCATTATCAGCAAGTGCTTTATCCTGAGCTTCAGCCCCAGCCCCATTAATTGTACCTTGTGTATTTTTTCACTATGTCTTAGAGCCTACTCCGTGTGTACCACAGTTGCTAGGGTGAATGCAGCCATATTTACTGTACCAATGCCCTGGTAAAGTGCCTTTAGAGTCTCCCTGTATTTGTTATAAGAAGCTAGTAGGACACAAGGAGCTATGTATGGTATAGGAGGAGTGAACAGCCAGGCCTTGCCCTAGTGTCAGCTCCCAAAAGTGTTTTCGTATTCTCTCTCTGGATTTAGTTCTACAGTATTTACCATTTCTCCCTGTGGAGAATATGCCTGCACCCCATCCTGCCCGAGTGACAGTGTCTCTTGACTTCCTGCCGTGACAGAACCTGCACATTTTGTCCTACAGATGTTGACTCGTCTCTAACTGATATCTATAACATTTTCTTTTCAGTACCAGAGCTAGAACCTAAAGCTGTTACACTGAGCTACATCTTTTTCAGATTTTTGTTTTGAAACAAGACCTTGTTAAATTACTAGTTACCTACTTGCGATCCTCCTGGCTCAGCTTTCCAGGGTGCTGGGACTGTAAGGCCTGCTTTGCCATGCCTGGCTCTCTGGGTAAATTTTAAGAATATGTTCCCATTGCTGTGACTCCTGCGTGAAAACTCAGTGGAGCTGCATTCTGCAAGGCTCTGAGGGTGAGCGCTCTGACCCTTCATTCCTTCTACCTTTATTTTCCCTCCACCTCTCACCTAGAGCTCTTATTTTAGGCCCTTGTTTAACAGGAGCATCTCAGTGAGAAAATTCCTAGGACAGGGTTGTGGGTGGCACACACATGAGTCTGTATTCCTGAGGGCATCTTGATCTTGCCTTCCCTCGGAATCTCTGCTGGACATTGTCAGCCTTCTAAAGTGGCTAAAGAACCCACTTCTTGTCCTCTGCTCTGTGCACAACCTGGCTTTTCCTCAGGGAAAGCATTTAGAATCTTCCCCGCAGGCTTATTCTTTTGAAATTTCATAACAAAAACCCTGAGCAAAGGTCTTTTCTCATTCACTGTGCTTGGAGCTGGCTAGGCCAAATATATATCCTTTCCAGCCCAAAAATTTCTTTGTATTTTCTTTATTAATATTTTTCTCCTTTGCTTCTCTTTTTTTGTTGGGTTTTGTCTTTTTTGGGGTGGAACTCACATTAATTAAGATGTATGTTACTTTCTTTTCTATTGTGTTTTCTCATTCTTGTTCTTTTCTGAACCTTTGAAAGATTTCTTGGACTTTATCGTCCAACCCCTCTACTGGACGTGTTAGTTTGACATAAGTTTTATCTTAATGTTAATTTCATCCTCTTGGTTAATTTTTACTTATGTTTATTTTTTAGATGTAAAATGTGTTTGTTGAAATCAACATTTTTATAATGAATACCAGGTAAACCAATAATTATATGATTCAAAGCATTATGAAGGAAATTTGCAAATAGCTGGCTTTGTGAGAAAAAGCTATCTGTAAATTACAAAGAAAGTGGTTTTCTTTCATGCTAAGAAGTCTGTTAAAATGCTGGCAGAGAGGTGTTTAACTTTGGCACCTGATTTTGAAGTTCCTTTAATCCAAGGCCTGGCTTTCTGTTTATCTTCATTAAGCTAGCATTATGACTTCGATTATCACAGGTCAGTTTGTGGTGGACAGCATTCTAGGTGTTGAAGACATTGTCAAAGCGTGGCCTCTCTTCTCATAGCTTCAAACTGTGGCAGGACAAATAGCTTGCAAAGCACAAGAAGAACTCCAGTGCTTGATTCAGGTAGGATAGCAGGAACTTATGCTAAAAGGCACTATGAGGCCATTTTCAATTGCTTTCGGGATGTGTTAATCTGTTTTGAGTTGCTATAACAGAATGTTTGGCTCTGGGCTATTAATAAAGAAAAAAGGTTTATTTGTCTTACCATTCTGGTTGCTGTAAAATCCAACAGCATCGTGTTGATGTTTGGTGAGGCGTCACATGGCACAAGCACCTGCTGTGGAAGAGATCACATGGACAGAGAAGAAGGAAGAGAGTAGAGACAGGCTAGGCTTGATTTTTTGTAACAACTCTCTCTCGGGGACTAATGCACTCCTTCGAGTCCAACCCTATCCTCAAGGTCAGCATTAGTCCCTTACACAGGCAGCTAATGACTCAGTCTTCTACTAGGCTCCACCTTGTAAAGAACCACCGTTTTTCAGTATCATTACTTTGCGGAATAAGTGTTAGCAGGAGTTTGGGTAGGGGTAAACCACATTAACACCATAGCATTGGGTAAGTGTTAAGATTGGTTCTCAGATCTCTAGATGCAAGATGTTAAATCTCAGATCTGTTCCATTGACTCTTCAGAAGGAAGAAGCCATGGGAAGAAAAAAGTTTAATGTAATAAAAACAGCAGAGAATAATATACCTCCCCCTTCTTCCTGTGCATATTCATTCATGCCATAATATGTTGGAGCCTCCCATGGACTAGGTCGTGGGGAAACAGGAAAATGTCTTCATTATGCTTACATCCCAGGAGGAAACACAATAAATAAACACGTGCTCTACTGTGAGGGCAAAGGGATGCATGAAGAAATCAGCCAGGAAGTAGCAGATAAGAGAGGGAAATGGCACAGGGCACGTGTCAGTCTGCCCTCTGTTGCTATCGAGATGACAAGGTACCTTGAGTCTGGGAGTTTATAAAAAGAGATTTATTTAGTTCACATTTTTGAAAGAGAGGCCTCAGCTTCTGCTTGGCTCTCCTGAGGGCCTCGTAGTGTGTGACTTCAACCTATCAAGAGTACATGTAAAGAGAAGAGATCACATGCAAGACAGGAATTCAGAGAGTGGTGAGAGGTCAGCCTTGCTTCTTTATGACAGCTCTTCCTTTAAAAACTAACCAGGATCTCATGAGAACTCCATTAATCCCTTCTGGGGGCTGCACCCCAATGAGCTAATCACCTTCTGCTAGGTTCTACCTCTTAACAGTTCTACCACCTCCCAAGATTATCAAACTGTGACCAAATTCCACCACGTGAACAAACCACATCCAAACCATAGAAAAAGCAGTATTTTAGAGTAGAGATCAGGGAAGGAGTCTAGGGAGAGGAGGCCTTTTAGCAGAACCAAGTGAATAAAATAAGAAAGTCAACTTTGCAAAAATTGGAGGAAATGATGTTTATATGACAAGGCACTGGCAAATGCAAATACCAACAAGTGGGGATGAGCTTGGCACATTTTAATAGTAGTAGAACTGCTACTGTGGTTAGACCAGAGTGAGAGAAGCACCGAGTGGGCCTGGGGATGTAAGCCTTCAGAGCAGGGCTCAGAGTTTGTCCCAAGAGCTATGGAAACATCTGAGCAGGAGCATTATCTTACTTACGTCATTAGAAGGCTGTCTCCTGCATCCTGAGGAGAAGCCACCAAACATAGCCTAGGACAGTGGATAGGAATGGAGAGAGATCAGAATTATGGTTCTAAAGAAAAACATCAGAATTTGTTGAAGTATTTACCATTATATAACAAAGCACCTCAGAACTTATTGGCTACGTACACAACACTTTGTGATTTCCTCTCTGGGCAGGGCCCAGCCAAGTGATTCTTCTTGCTTCCTCCACCTGCCTGGCATCTCAATGCCCCTTCAGATGTGACTTCTCTCTCTCTGCACACTCTGCCATCTTTCAGATGGCTACCATGGACTTTAGAGCCTGTTGTAATTTCCAGAGTTGAGTAGCTTAGTCCCCCAATCAGCACGGCATCATTCCTGCCACCTCTTGTGGAGCAAAAATAGATCAAAGGCCAGTTCAGATTCAGCCCAGGAAAGGAAACAGACTCCACCTCCTAGTGGGAAGAATGGCAAAAACTTAGTGGCCATCTTCATTGAAACACAGGACGTGGTAGTAGGTTGGATGTAAGGAGAAAAAAGGAGGGAAGGTCAAAGATGTACCCACCACTCTGAATTAACCTGTGTTGATGCTTGTCATTTTTGCTTCAAATTGTTATATCAAGAAGTCAAGTCTTACAGGTACAGCTAGAGCCTCTCTTTGTGTCTCTCCATGATTTCTGTTCTTTTTCAGCTCTAGAGGTTTTCATTATTCTGGAGTTAGTGCAAAGGCTTTGCCATGTTCTCTGCCATACTAAATATATGTGTGTTCATAAAAGCATGAGATTGTTTCTGTCCTGACAGGTAGATCCTCCCTGGGCTGCCATTTGCTCCACACGGGTTCGTGTAAAGTTCACAGTGTCATCTGTGTGGGTTAAGAAACAGGCTTCATTGAGGGAAAGAATTACAAGGCTTGGATCTACAAGATGAAGTAACCCCAGGCTTTGCTCTGTCACAAGGAGACAGCAGCCATCGGCTAGATGGGAGTACATTTAGTTCAACAAACCCAGCCTGGGTCTTTCCTCTCAGTAGCCAGCCTGTCAGTGCTGTGCTAGGTGATGTTGATGGTAGGGGTCCCTGTGGAGCTGGGCTGTGGAAGGTGCAGAACCTCCGATGGAGGATGGGGAGCCACTAGACCCTTGTCAAACAGCTTATGTTCTCTCCCCTCTCCTGGGAGAAAGGGGGTACTTCTCAGTTGGCTCCTTGCCCAGGTGGTTGTTGGCATAGAGAGGGAGGAACCAGAGTCATACTTTGGCAATCTTTCATTCAGATAAGTTTGCATACTTAAAATTTCTGAATAAATATTTTTCTACTGTGCCAATCTTTTTGTACCTCACTTTTAAAGTCAACATGACATTTGTAAATATGTTATCCCTCCATATCTGTGGGTTCTATATCCACAGTTTCAGCTAACTGGTGATCAAAATAATGTATTTTTACTTATGTTTACCAAGCATGTACAGACCTTTTTCTTGTCATCAGTCCCTGAACAGTTCAGTGTAGCAGATGTTTACATAGTATTTATGTTGCGTTGAGTATTATTTAGAGCTCATGGGAGGATGTGTATAAACTCTGTGTAAATACTGTGCCCTTTTCTGTAAGGGACTAAAACATCATTGAATTTCTGTTATCTGAGAGGCGTTCTAGAACCAGTTACCCTCAGGTGACTGCATGCATTCTATTTTCCAAGAAGGTACCCGCAACTCTGCCTACAAAACCATTTAGGCCTAGTGCTTTTTTGTGTGTAGAATTTTTTGACTATTGATTCTTTTTCTTTAAAGGTTATAGATAGCTGAACATGGTGGTACACATCTATAATCCCAGCATTGTGGAAGGCTGAGGCAGGAAGATTATAAATTCAAGTCAAGGCTGGGCACCTTAGCCACTTAGTGAGGCCCTATCGCATGATGAAAACTTTTTAAAGGGGGTGGGGATGTAGTTCAGTGCAAAGGCCCTGGGTATAACCCTTGAACTACACACACACACACACACACACACACACACACACACACACGCACATGCACACACAGTTATAGATTTATTTTAAAATTTCTATTTTATTTTGAGTTAATTTTGGCTATATTTTTCTAGGAAGTCATCTATTTGATAGATTTTCTAGCCAACTGATGATCAAAACATCTTAATTCACATCTTAACTACATTATTATTTACTAATAGTTAAATTATGTATTTGATGTGAAATTCAAAATCACAGAAGAGAATACAGTGAGAATGCATCTCCTAGTTGCCCTTTCTTCCAAAAAATGGGCAGTTCTTCATTTTTCTTTTTTACCTCAAAAACCATAATTTTAGGCCTGGATTCATATTGGTGTTTTTCTTTCCACATGTCTTAGTATTATGTTTTATATTTTTACGTTTGTGTTACAGAAAGTTCTGAGCACATTACAAAATTAAAGACAATATAAAGGACCGCTTTGCACCTGTTATGCAAGACAGCAGACGTGGGCTGGTGTCACACAGTCCATTAAAAGATTTTACCAGAGAGGCAGAGATAAGGTTAGGAATTTATTCAGAGAACACAGGGCAACAGTGAATTAGTTTCAAGAGAGGAACTACATGGAAGGCTGAGAAGTTGGAGTGTTTATAGTATTTGAATATATAAAAGGGTCTTGAAGGAAGGCAAGGTTGTCTAAACACTGTCCTGTATCTCCCCATTGGTCTGCTGGGAAAATCTGCTTTGGACTAAAATCCCCTATCCGAAGGTGCCATCTGCATTGAGGGCTTCTTGCTTCAGGTAGGAAGGTTGATACTTATCGGCTAAGAAGCATTGGGTGGGAAAGAATTCCTGGAAAGGTACGAGCGAGTCTGTTTCACAGTCTAGCATTTACTCATGTTGACAGACCCTTTTGGTATGAGCTGGGCAAGGTGAAATGTAACAGATTTTTACTCTTTAGGGTTACGACTGTCTGACTGCCAGTGGATGCTCATTGCCCGACTCCGACTACCACGCACAACCCCTCTTGTGATAATATGTGTATTCTTCTTCCTCCCTGGAGATAATTTGGAGCCCTTTTCTAGGATCTTCAGAAGAAAATAAAACAAAAAAAACTACCCCAAAAAACAAGCAAAAAAATCCTACACATAGCATATATTTACCATACATTTTTGTCTGTACTTCATTTTACTTTATTTTCCCCAATTGTGTTAGTACGTATATGAGATACACAGCAGCAACGTTAAACTTGGGAATTTTGTGCACATACATGCCACAACTTCACCTTCCCCTCCCTGCCCCTTTTCTCACCCTCCCACGCCTTCCCTCATCCCAGTATCTCCCGTATTGACTCTGTTTTCTATTTATACTCTGGGTTTCTCACATTAGAGAAACCAGGTGATATTTAATCATCTGAGTCTGATTCACTTTACTTAGCATAATAATAGTCTCACATTGTATCCATTTACCTGCTAATGATTCATATCTGTCTTTATGGCAGAGTAGTATTCCATCATAACATACATTTAAAATAATGAAAAATGTCATTTACTATCCAGTCTGTATCTAGACGCCACGATCCTCTCCTAAATTCGTCTCTTCATTGCTTTTTTCCCATCAGCTTTGCGGGGTCAGTGTCCCTGCGTTCTGTTGGGTCACTACAGTGAGGTCTCTTAATTCCTTTCTCCCTCGCTTTGCTTTTTTCTTGCAATCTTGTTGTTGATAAAACCACTTTGTTTTTTGCCGTTTTCCACTGTATGGATTTTGGCAGTGGCATCCCTGTGTGTGGCCTAGCATGTTCCTCCCTTCCTTGTGGTTTTCTTAGATCTGGAGGCTGGATTAGGTTCAGAGAGATGGCCTGGCCTGAAGAGTCAGTAGTGGTGTGTGGGTGCACACACATGCACCCGATTGCATCACCTCAAGAGTCAAGGAATGGCTCTCTTTGATGTTAGGGGTTTTTTTTCCCACTGATTTCAGCTGTTGTCAGCTTACTCATTCATTGCAAAGGTCCTAATGGTTTTTCCAGTTCTCATCTGAAGGTTGTACCAGTCATCTAGTGCTGCTTAGGCATTTTATTGGGGTTGCAAAACAGTGAGACTTGAAGTTTGTCTTTCCTTCCTTCCTTACTGGCATATGTCCATCTCTAAAGAAGAACCATCTCCCTTCAGCTTGAGTTGCATTTATATGAGATCCACAGGATCAGTGTGTGGTTCTTTTCCTTAATCTATTTATTCTGGTAATGAGTTAATTGTCTAGTACTTTTCGAAGGTGACCATTGAGGATTGGTTCGTTGGTTTGGTTTCATCCTGCCTTCTTTTCCCCACAGCCTCGCCAGCATTGATTGCTGTTTGTGTTCTTGATATACGCCATTCTCTCTGGAGTTAGATGGCTATGTTGGTGATGTTTTGATTTGCATTTCTCTAATAGCTAAGGATGTTGAACATCTTTTCATGTATTTATTGGCCATTTGGACTTTTTCATCTGTGAACTGCCTTCCTGGGGTTTTGATAAAGTAGCTCAGAAGTGATTTTTTAAAAATATGCACAACATTTCCCAATGTGTCCCAAATTGAGACATTGAATAGGGTTTTTGGATTCTAAAGAAACAGTATCTGAAAAGTAAATTAGTTTTTCCTTATGATAGGGCCAAAATGGCCTGCCTTTTCTTTAAGTATAAGTTTAATCTCTTTGTTTTCCTTTAGTGAGATGTAACAGCTTGCTAAGTGATTGTTTCCTTTTGGGGGGAGTGGGGAAAGAAAGAAAGAAAGCTTTAAGGAAGCAGTAATGCTTAGTGGTTCCTATTGGGAATTCTGTAGCCAAGCAAGCTACTGGAGCACAACCTAGACTTGCCCTTGGTCAAGTCACTTCCTCTAGAAGGACCTTATTTCTTCATTCACAAAGACAATAATACTAGTACCAAGGAGGATCAAGTAAATTAATCCGTTTCTTTTGCAATTTCCTCACGACCTTTATAAAATAATATTTTTATTCTTTCTCCCTAAAATTTCTGCAAAGTGAATTATTTCTTTGTTGTGATTACCATAACAGTTTCTACCAATTTAAATAAATAAGCAGATGCCTTAGGAAGTTGCCAAGATAAGTTATCAGAAACTTTTTTTAAAACTGGACCTTAGACAATGTCCCTTTTCTCTTGTTCCTTTTTTTAAAAAAATCCTTAGCTCAAAAATAGATTTAGCTCCTCTCCCCTCTCTCCTCCCTCACATCCCCTCTTCCCCATTCTTAGACATTTTATGATCATTTTATATGCAAGTGTTGATGTCTTTTAAATATCCATCCTCTGACCATTCATAGGGTGCTTTGAATGCATGTCACAGAAAAATGAAGGGAGGTGGCGAGCCAGGATTTGATGGTACAGATCCTGGTGGGGGAACCCTTACATTCTTGGAATGCTTGTGGTTACTGAGGAATCATGTTGTGCCTTGCTGTAACAACCAGAATATCACTGTTAAAAATAAAAAAGAGATAGAGAGAAAGAGCACTGTTGTTGTGTAGCCAAGGTTTGTATGAAATGGAAGAGGTTGGTATTACACAAATGGGTTTTTCCATGGAGAAAAATAGCTGTGATGTGACAATCACAGAGCAGTGTTGGCCCAGCTCAACCAACCACACAGTGGGAACACAGCCGCAAAGGAATGGAGCTGCAAGGACTGGCAGCCATCCCCACAGATGGCAGGTCTCCATTTGTGTCTGAGGTCAAAGGGATGGGAGGCAGGTTTTCACTTCTGCTAAGCATTACCTTCTGTGAGATGCAGTTGTGGCATTCCATTTAACCGTGCAAAGGCCACCTTGTAATCACCCATGGGTCCATCTCGAATCCATGTTTGAAGTGTGTCACCTTGGAACCCTAATAGGTATCACAGGACCCCAACCTTGGCCTTCTTTTGTTGCTATGCTGTGTGCTTGCTTTTGGATCTGGAAGACAGATGACACTCCCAGCATTGAGGCAAACCATCTGGAGTCAATTTTTGGTGTTGGAACTAGAGGGTGTGTATCTTTGCCTGAAGACTTGCAGGGGAGAAGGAAGAGCAAATGACTTCATATGTTGTTACTTGCCAACAAAGTCATGATTCCCTTAACGACTAAGACACGTTCTGAGGAGTGTGCCTTAGATGATTTCATCATTGTGTGAGCACCACAGAGCATCCTTACACAAGCCAAGAGAGAGTAGCCTACTGCACACAGTGTCTATCTGCTGTTCCGGGTAGCCTGTTGCTCCTGCAGCCATGATGAGCAGCACAACATGAGATTACATCTCGCAGAAGAGAAAATGTGCAAATAAGGTACTGGCAAGCATGATATGGATGAGCCAGCTGCCAGTATAACACACAGACTGTGTTACAGTAAGCTTGCTTTCGTAGATTGAAGTGCACCCCAAAATAATGGTAGACGCCTGTGGTGTGGCTCAGTGCAAACACAAATAAGATAATGATTGATAGTGTACTGTAGTAAATTATAAACTGTGGGAGTCAGCTCTGGACAGACTCCCCGGCCTGCCTGCGCAGGAAGATGGCGCTTAGCATTAACCCCCATTGTGGCGCAGCAGAGAATGTAGGAAGAAAATTAAGAAGCAGGAAGTGGCGTTGATTGGCCACCGAGATGCGCAAGCAGTGGTGTGACGCTATGACGTAGCTGCTTGTCCAATTGGCTGTTGCTATGCTAATTGTGTGGTTTTGCCCTATAAAAGTGCGGGGTGGGATATAATAAAGGGGGGAGGAAGCTTCTGGAGATACCGGAGAAAGCATACGTGTGGTTTCTTCGCCGGTCGAAGACACTACAATAAACCAGTAACGTCATTTATTGTCACTGCCAAGTATTAGGTATACTACATAATTGTACGCACTATACATAATTGAATGTACTATACATTATACAACTGGTAGCTCAGTATAAATTTGTTTACACCAGCGTTACCACAAACAAAAAATACGTGTGCTACAATGTTTACGAAGACAGTATCACTAGCAATAAGAATTTTTCAGATGCTTTATAATCGTATGGGACCACCATGGTCTGTGCATTTCATTATTGACTGAAACACTGTTAATGTGGTTTATGACTAAATTTAAAACTTATTTTTTGAATATGTCATACAATCACACAATTCAAAAACCATAAGCATTAATTTACAAATTTTAATTTTTTTACTTTTCCTAGAATTTCTGTATATGTAAATAAGCAAAATAAATACAGACTCTTATACAAAAGGTGGCAGGTCACAGACATTTTTCTGAACCTTGCCTGGTTCTTTTGCACATTTGTATATGATGTATAAGTCATTTATGTTTTACTTGACATGCATAATATTCTATGGTATAGATATTCTGCAGGTTATATACTCTTAGTGGGCAGTGGACAATTTCTATATTATTCCTATAGAATTTCCTACAACAAATAATACTAGCTATCTTCTCAGATGTATATAAGCATATCTGTACAAAAATTTTCCCAAGTCATGGGTCAGGGGCATATACTTCTAAAAATCTGTCAGAGACCGTCAGATTATCTCCTGTGAGGGCATTTCCTGTTTACCCAACCTGACAATATATGTACTTGCCTGTTTCCCCATAGCCCTGATAATATTATTTTAGTTTTATTATTCATTTACTCTTGAGAAGTAAAAGGAACTCTGACATCCTTGCATATATATACACAGCATAGGTTTTCCCCCACATTTTATTGATATATGTGCAAAATTCAAGGTTTACAATGGAGTTGAGCATTTTGTGCACATACGTATCTTGTCAAGGTGACAAGGGCTTTCCCACTCTCCTTTTGTCCCTCCCCCTACCCACCCCACCCTCCTTCCTCCCACACCCTACTCCCCTCTTTCACTTTGTCTTTGGTCACCAAAATTTTGAAATGAGTTATCCTATTTCCTGAAAATTCTACTTCTAGGTATGTACTTTTAAGAATTGAAAATTCATGTTCACAGAAACTGTGTGTTCACTTGCACACAAGTTATTATAGAAGCGTTATTCCCAACAGGAAGTAAAGCAAACCAAGCCTTTACTGACTAACACATGGATAAACAAGTCTGCTGTATCCGTGCCATGGACTATTACACAGCAATAATTAGGAGTGGGTCTGGAAGTGTAGCGTAGTGGGAGAGCCCCGGCCTAGTTATGCTCAAGGCCTTGAAGTCAATCTTCGGCCCTTCAGAAAATTAGGTAAGTAGTTAAAATAAGGAAGGAAGCACTGATACATGCAATAGCACAGATGAATTTTGAAGACATACTAAATGAAAGAAGTCAGTCAATAAAAGTCTCATAATTCCATTCACATGAACTGTTTGGAATAGGCAAATCTACAGAGATACGAAGTAGGAAGTGATTAGCAGGGCTGAAGTGGGGAGTGATTACTACAGGGTACAGGGTGTCTGTCTGTGTGATGAACTATTTTAAAATTAATGACTATGATGACTACGAACTCTACAAATATAACAAGACCTACTAAAGTGTACACTTCTAGTGGTGAATTTTATGGTATATAAATGATATCTCAATAACAAATATTAATTTTTTTGAGTTAGGGTCTTGCTCTGTAGTCCGAGCTGGTTCTCCTGAACCTTGTATAGAGCTAGAGTGGCTTAGAACTCATAGCAATCCTCCTGCCTCAGCCTCCCGTGTTCTGGGATTACAGGCAATGATTGTTTTTCAGATACGGTCAAATTTGCACATCTTCTATTACTAAATGGTTCCAGGTAAGTTAAGAGGATGCTATGGTTTGAAGCTGGGAGTCCCGCCAAAGGCTCATGTATTTGAATGTAGTGGGCTAACTCTGGAATGGTATGCTGTTGAGAGGTAGGGCTGGGTGGAAGGGGCCGATGCTTGGGGTTTGACTTGGAGGGATTGTGTCAACTTGCTGAGATTAGTGGGTTTCTCAGGGCAGAGCTTTCTGGAGTGTGTTGTGTTGTGGGCCAAGAAGTGAGGGAGGGGCACTAACCCTGGGTGTGGCCAGCCTAACTGGCAGCTTGAAGTAACTAAAGGAAGGAAGACTGAACATTGCCCTAGCGTTGTCCTGGGAAGACAGTAGCCTTGCCTACAGACTGTCTTGCTCATACCTTCCATGGTTCCTGTTTCATTTGGTTTCTGTCTGCTGTGCCCTAACTGTCTCTCCTGCCCTTGCCATGTGCTTCCTCCATTGCCTGTGAACAGGCTGTGTGAGACCCTCTGAAACTGTGGGCTAGACAAACCTTTCCTTCCTTACATTATGAATGTTGGGTATTTTGTCACAGCCAGGAGAAAGTAACTAAGAAAGAGTGTTGATGAGTCAAAGGGAATTCAACCGACCATGTTTTCTTTCGGTGCTTATGTAGTTTCATATTCTTACATTTGTAATTCCCATGCATTTATGACTGTATTCATATGTCATCTGAAGAACTGACTTACTGGGTCTTTTTCCTGTGGCTATTCTGTTGTACACACCATGAATTAGTACTGCCCCCTCCTCCTCCTCCTCCTTCATCATCATCTTTTTTTGTCCTGCGGATTCAACCTGGAGCCTTCACCCTGAGCTACGTTCCCATCTCTTTTTTTTTTTTTCAGGGGGAGGGGAGGGGACAGTCTCACTCTGTAGGCCAGGCTGGTCTTGAAATCACTATGTAGCCCCAGCTGGTCTCATATGCATGACAATCCTCCTGCCTCAGCCTACCAAGTACTGGGGTTACAGGTGTGCTCTACCATGCCCAGCTAATTTTTTATGTGGTTCTGTGAAATCAAACCCAAGGCCTTTCACATACTAGGCAAGCACTCTAACCACTGAGCTGTGCCCCTGTCCCCATCACATTTTTAAAATTTTTATTTTAAGATGGATTCTCATTAAACTGCTAAGTTGCCCAAGGTAGGATCAAACTTGCAATCCTCCTGCCTCGGCCTCCCAGAGTGCCTCTCTTCCCCTTCCTTCGAGAAGGGACAGTTCACATCAGGTCAGAGCACCTCTCCCTGGAGCTAGTATTAAGTTACACATCACACTTTTGCTTCCGTCCAGTTTTTCTCTCAGTAATCACTCCCATCAATGATTTTTACAGTGATTACCCAGACAGTTGACTGAGCATTGCCTTCACAATTTGAAGCTACGTTGACTATAAAGCTTACTGGGAAAATTAATGACCCTTGCTCTTGTTTGAAAGCAAGAACTTTCAATAAAATCTACTTAACAAATGAACTCTAAGGCTACTCATTTGAACCTTAACTGATCTTTCAAAACAGCATATTTTCCCCCAGTTTTGTTGAGGTTATAATTGACAAGAAAATATATATGTCTGTGGTGTGCAATGAGGTGATCTGGTGTACGATTACCACGATCAAGTTCAGTAGCACATCCATCTCTGCATGTGTTTGTGTGGCAAGAACAGTTCAGTTCTACTCTGTAATCGGATTTGAAGACTCAATACAGTACTATCAGCTACAGTCACCGTGCTGTAATTATATCCCCAAAATGATTTATTTTATAACCAAAAATTTGTATCCTCTGGGCAACATCTCTTAATGTTCCCACTCTCTAGCCCATAAGAACCACTGTTCTACTCTCTGATTCTATAAGTTGGACTCTTAATTTCCCCATGTAGTGATGGTGTTGTGTCATACCTATCTTCCTGTGTCTGCTAGGTTTCAATTAACATAATGTCTTCCCAATTCAGCCATGTTGTCACAAATGGTAGAATTTCTAATCCTCCTTGTCCCCCTTCTCCCCCTCCTCCCCTTTCTCTCCCCTCTTCCTCCTCCTCTTCTTCTAAGGTCATCCTCTTTTTAAGGATGAATGTCACACTGTGTGACCTCTTCTTTGCCATTCTTCCATCAATATATGTTTTATATTTTGGTTATTATGAGTAACACTCCATTGAAGATGGGGACGTCTCTTCAAGACACTGTTTCTGTTTCCTTTAGACATAATCCCAACAGTGAGATTGTGGGATCATTTGGTAGTTTGATGCTTAATTTTTTGAGAAGATTTTATTCTATTTTCTGCAATATCTTTGCTAGTTTCCTTTCCAACAACAGTGTACAGGATTCTCTTTCCTCCACGTCACTGCTATATTTGTCAAGCCTTGTCTTTTTTAAAAAATAATAGCTAGTTTCATAAGTGTAAAATGACGTCTCATGGTTTTGGTTTGCATTTAGATGTTTAGCACCTCATGTATGGCTGAATATTTGTGTCTTCTTTTTAAAAATGTTTAGATTTTGGACCTTTAAAAGATTATTATTGTTGGTAATGAATTTTGTGAGTTCTACCTGTGTTTAAACACTTACTTACCCTTATATATAGTGTGTAAATATTTTCTCACATTTTGTACGCTGCCTTTTTATTTTGTTGCTGATTTTCTTTAGAGTACAGAAACTTTATAGTTTGATGTAGTCCTACTTATTAATTTGTGCCTTTTTTGCTTTGCTTTTGGTTTCATATCTTTTTAAAATTGCCATGTTAATGTCAAGGAGATTTTTTCCCTATGCAAAAGGAGTTTAGATCTTACATTTTAAATCGTTTAAGTTTTGTGTGTGGTGTCAGATGAAGGTCTAGTTTCATTCTTTTGTACTTGAGTGTTCACTATTGAAGATGCTATTTGTATATTTCAAATGCCTTTCTCAAAGTTTAGTTGACTGTGTATGTGAAGATTTATTTCTGGGCTATTTTGTTTCATTGTTCTGTGTGTCTGTGTTTATGCCAGAAACATTGTTTGATTACTCTAGCTTTGTAATCCGGTTTGAAATCAGGAAGTGGGTTGCCTCTAGATTGGTTCTTCTTTCTCAAAACTGCATTCTTTATGTGTGTGTGTGTGTGTGTGTGTGTGTGTGTGTGTTGTTCCATATATGGTTTAGGCTTTTGTGTTCCATTTTTTGGGAAAAATGCTATTAGAATTTTATAGGAATTGCACTGAAATTGGAGGTCAGCTTAGGTAGTGTGGGGATTTTAATAATATTAGTGCTTTCAATCCATGAACATGAGATATTTTTTCATTTATTTTTAATCTTCAATTTCTTTTATCAGTGTATTCTATTTTTCAGTGTATAGATATAGTATTTCCTTGGTTAATTGTACTTCTACATTTTTTATAGGTAGTATAAGGGAGATTTCTTTCTTAATTTTTTTCTGATGGCTATTTGAAATTTGTAGAAATGTAGCTGAGTTTTGTGTGTGGATTTTGTGTTCTGTAACTTTATGGAATTCATTTGTTCTAACATTTTTGGTGATGTCTTCAGAGTTTTCTACATACAAAATCATGTCATGTACAAACAGAGATGATTTAAATTCTTTCATGTTTGAATCCTTTTTCTTCAAGAAAAGATTTTCTTGCTTAATTATTGTGGCTAGGACCTCAGTACTCTTTGAATAGAGTGAGAGTTGGCACCTTTATCTTTACCTGATCTTAGAGAAAAACCTTTCAACTTTTCATCACTGATACAGTATTGTGAGATTGTTATATGCGGCCTGTATTGCGGGTAAGTACATTACTTCTAAACCTAATTGAGAGTTTTTAATCATTAATCTGCATTAAATATTGCCTAATGCCTTTTCTGCATCCATTGAAATGATCATATGGTTTTTAATCCTTCATTCTATTAATGTGATGTATCAGATTTATTGATTTGCATATGTTGAATCATTTTTGCATTCCAGGGATAAACTATTGGTATGTATGACCCTTTTATGTGCTTTTGAGTTCAGCTCAACAGTACATATTTGTTCAGGACTCTTGCTCTTATAAGTTCATCCAAGATATTGGCCTGTAATTTTCTTTTTTTTAGTGTCCTTACCTGGATTTGGTAGAAGAGTAATGCTGGTCCCATAAAATGATTTTGAAAATATTCTATCCTCTTCAATTTTTGAAAGATTTTAGGAATGACTGGCATTAATTATTCTTTAAATATTAGCAGAAGCCATGAAACCATCTGGTTGTGGGCTTTTTTTTTTTTTTTTTTTTGGTGTGTGTGTGGGGGTCCTAGTTACTGTTTCATTTTTTTTTATTCCTTATTGCTTTACTCATTTTTAAAGTTTTTTCATGACTCAATTCTTGGTTGGTTAAATTTATCAATGTATTCATTTATTCTAGGATATCCAATTTGTTGGCATATAATTGTGCATTGTAGTCTCTTATTATTCTTAATATTTCTGTACTATGAGTGATAATCTCTCCCCTTTAATTGATACATTTATTTAGGTAGGTCCTCATTTTTTTTCTTCAGTCTAACTAAATATTTCTTCATTTTTCAAAAAAAAATCAACCCTTAGCTTTACTCAGGATCTTATCTATGTCTACTAGGTCTGTTTAGCTTTTGGTGTTGCTCAAGTTCATTGTTTCCTTATTGATTTCCTGCCTGGGCTGTCCATTTATTACTGAAGATAGGGTATTGAAGTCCTTTACTATTATTGCATTACTTTCTATTTCTCCCTTTGGTTCTGTTAATATTTGCATTATGTATTTTGGTGCAATGTTGGGTGCATATTTATTTGCAATTGTTACAACTTCTTAATGAATTGACCCACTTATCATTATATAGTGACCTTCTTTATTTCCTGTGACAGACTTTGACTGAAAATCTATGTTGTCTAAGTATGTCCATTCTTAATCTCTTTTAGTTACTTTTTACAAGGAATATCTTTCTTCTATCCCTACACTTTCAGCTTTTGTGTGCCCCAAAGCTAAAATAAGTCTCTGGTAGGCAGCATATTGTTGGCTTTTGTTTTTATCCACTCATCAGGTCTGCATCTTTCAATTAGAATGCAATTTATTTACATTTCAAGTAATTATTGATATACAAAGAGTTAATTTTGTCATTTTATTGTTTTTTGACTGTTCTGTAGTTCCTTTGTTCTTCTCCTTTTTTTTCCCTCTCACTTACATCTGACCTACAGCTAAATAAATATGACTTCCAAGACCACGAACTGAACGTATGCATTTGAACTGACATGATTGATCTTAGATGTGTGTGGAATAAGATGAGAACCCCAGACTTCACAGTTTTTAGACATGGCCAACTTAATTTCAAATAAAGATAATGGTGGTTAGCATTTATCTAGAACCCGTACTTCCACTCCTTTGATCCTGGCCACAAACCCTTTAAGCTGAGTGCTGCCATCATCTCCAGTTTTAGGGCAAAGGGAAGGAGGCAATGTAAATATGCCAGGAGAGCTGTGTGCAGATGTGTTGAGATGTGGTGGTCTCACTTCTCCATCCCTCCTGCAGCTATCTGTGCTTTGGGAACCTCCTTCTTCTGAGTACTGTACACCTACATACTCCTAGACACATGTATGAGTACAGTCTCAGATCCTTTTATGAATTGGGAAGTCCCAGAACATTATCTGGAAACTGCGCAGACTTTGGCCTAATATAAACTTTACAGTTGTTCTTCTGAAACACCCTAGCTGTGGGGCAAGGGCAGGGATTGGTGCAGCCTATAGGGCCAAAAGGAAGTGGTTCATGGGAAGAAAAATCCACAAGGGGCCAGAAGGTAGTGTTTTCTTCTTTTACAAGGGGAATTTTGTACCTCTGGGGCCATGCTTCATGACATTGAAGTTGGGGAGGTTTATAGCTTGACCTCTTACTGACATGCAGAGAACTCTGGAGGTTCAACAAACTAAAGACAGGAAGCCTCACGTAAGCACCTTCAGTGTTCTGGGACCATCACCAGGCTCCCATGATGATGAGGGAAAGGGAGCCCCAAGACTGTGGACAGCTCTGGGCCAAGCAGGAGACTGACAGACACCTCTACAAGGGATGATCTAGGATCAGGTCATACTGTGTACCCATGGAAGAAGAAGGAAGCCTGGTGGTACTTCTCTGGGGAGCACCATTTGCACAGTGCCCAAGAGGTGAGAATTTTGACAAGCAGGAAAAGGGAAAAACAAAACAAGGAGGAAACATGGGGTTCAACAAGAAAAAAGAGTGCAGTTAATTATCTCAGAGTCACCTGGAGTGGCTCATATGTCTGCCTGTTTATTCTTTTTATTTGTTTATTTGATATGTATTATTCGATACTTTTTACATGTGTCATGTTTTTTTTCCCCAAGAAGAAAGTAAGATGTCGGCATCTTACATGCTTTCCAAAGACCAAAAAGCTATTGAAGAGTCAAGTTAGAGCTTGAACCCAAGTCTATTTGCATATAATCCTATTTCTGTTACCATGTAGTTTACGTAAAACATTTCTCAGAAGACACTACTGGAAAAATCTTGGTGCCTCATCTTAAATAATTCCTTTTCACTTGGCATACTTTCTTCCTTCTTTTATGCCATCTTTCCTAAGAGGAAGTTGGGTTCATTTTTTTAATTGACTTTATCAACCTGAGAAGCGTACTTAAAAAATGATTTTGTAGTTATGGTAGTGACAGAGAAATGATTAGAAAATAGAGAAAAGGTTGTCAAAAAGGTATCATCAAATTTTACTGCAAAAGAAAAAGCAATGCCATTATTTTGGGACCTTTCTGACAGTTTGTTTTTTCTGTGTGTGTATATCTGTCCCACTGTGCTGCATTTTATAATTGTCTTAACCTCTGTATTTTGCTGTACTAAACAAGGACACAATCATCATCTTTGTGTACATTGCTCTTTTATTTTTGCATAGCACATTTTAACAATTTATAATTATTCTTTTGGAGCCAGTTTCCCAGAAGCAGGATTGCTGTGTCAAAGGTTGTCCTGTATTTATAACCGTAATCAGTTTCTCAAAGATAAGATTAGAAATAAGTTTAAAATTTTTTCCTCTCTTTGGATATTGAGTAAAGGAACGGTTTTGTTTCCATGCTTTTCATTTTGTCAGAACGATGGCTTTCATTTCTTACTGGTTCAGTTTTTGTCTGTTGGCCATCCCAAGTCCCTCATGCACCCTCAGTTTTAACAAGGACATGGTTGGTTTCTGCTGTAACTGCTTACGAGTCAACTCCAGGAACAATGCAGCATCACCCTTGAGCTATTCCTGTCTGTCTCAGCAATCTGAGGCCCTTGGTCTAGCTCAGCACATGCCAGGTATTAAATAGCTGGAGAAGGAATGAGCAAGAAACAAGTAAATTTTTGGAAGAGGAACTAAAGCCAGGAAATAATTCGTCTTCGTAACTCTACTGTGTTTCTCTTTTGCTGCTGCAGAAAATCCACAGAGGAACTACTTTCTATTTCCTCTCCGGCTTTTCTGTCCAACGAGACAGGATCACTTCACCTTTTAGTTACCACATGTTCCCCATGCACATGGAGTCTCCTGATTGCTTAGGAATACATAGCCTAGAACACGGAAAACCACCCTTGGATGGTAGGCTCCAAATCTTAACTAAGCTGCTGGGATCTGGGTGGGGACAGCTTCTCTACCCACCCAGAACTCCACTCCTCATGGTAAGTGGTGGTGAGAAGCCCAGCCTTGAACAAGGGTTGAGAAGATGAAGATATAAACAGGACATTTCACAGAGCATCAAGAAGGGCTCTACAAGGGGTAGTAATTTCTAATAAATGAACTGTTATTTTAAACCTTATTATTTTATCTTGTGAAATATGAGACACTTGACGCTTAGTGCCTATTATTGTTTCCATGATGTTTTTGTCCTCTGTCCTTTTCTCTGAGGCAGTGGAGTCAAAACTTAAGTGTGTGTAGGAGGAAACAGACAATCCCATCACAGAACTCATTGATGAAGCCCAATTTAGAGCAGTCAACCTTTTGCTGGATGAATTTTGTCTTTTTGTATGTATTTTTTCCTTATTGCAAAAGCAACATAATCTCAGTAAGCTTAGTACAAAAACAGCAACAAAAACAAAAATATAAAGATACCGGAAAACAGAAAAACACAAGTAGAAATAAATCCAATCATTTTACTTCTGAAGACAACCACCCTATCATTTAGTATTTGTGTGTGTCGCCTTCAGATCTTCTTAAAGAGGGAGACTCAACTTTTACAAACAAAAGTAACAGGCTCTACATACTGTCTTCATTTTCCCCAAAGCGTGTTGATCTCAGATGATCTAGAAACCTGTAATAAATGCTTTGACTTTGCCCAAGTTAGGGTCAACCAGTGTTCTGTATTTTTCCATGTTTTACACTGCATTTCTCATTCTCGACGCTTTAGCATAATAGTGTAAGTATTTTCCATGCTTCTTCCTGGTCTTGATTATTAGTTTAATACTGCACAGTAGCCTCTCACTGAACAGTCCCAGGGGACACTGTACTGGGGGCAGAGTAGTAGAATGCTGAGGTCACTCACTCCTGACCTTCTCTAGCTCTCCACCTCTGTGAACCAGTTTTCATCTTGACCTCCCTCATCTGCAAAGTGACAGCTAAGACATTTCCTTCAGAGCGCTGTCATGAGCATTGAGTTCAATGATGCCCCATTCCCACTAGTGGCCCTGAGCTCACTTTACTGTGAGCCTTTCTCTACTTCCCTGGCATTGGCCCTTCCCTGGCTGATAGGTCCCTCCTTCTGCTGCTACGGGTAACTTTGCCAGGAGCAGTGTAGGTGCTCGGGAGTGAATCTTTTTGTTTGTGCTACATTATTCTGCAGGTGACTTCCAAGGAAAGAAAAACAAGGGTGAATGGCAGGACCTCCCCGGAGCCTTGTTGTGGAGGATTTTCCTTTTATTTTCTGAAATAATCAAACTATTGGCAAGGCCTCTCATAACCATTGGTGTGCCATGGAATGTGCTAGTTTTATCACACTCTCTCCAGCTAGGAATGGTATTAGGCTTTTTATTTTCCACTGAATCAAGTAGATGAAACATGGCATTTAGGATTGTTATTACTAGGAAAAAGTAGCACTTTTGCATGCAGTTTTTCCTGCCCTGGACTGCCTAGAGATAACCACCCATTTCCTTAGTATGTGTTTGTATGTTTGTGTGTGTGTGTGTGTGTGTGTGTGTGTGTGTGTGTGTGCATTTGTGTTCACATTTGTGCACCAGCACAGTACTGGAGTTTGCAAGGGTCTTTGCAATGAGCTACTTCTCCAGCCCTTTTATATTTTTTTATTCTGAGACATGTTTCACTAAGTCGCCCCACTGGACTTGAATTTGAGTCTTCCTGCCTCCGTTTCCCATAGTTCTGGCCTATAGGAGGGTGCCACCATGCCTGGTTCCATCTCCCATTTATTAAGAATCTTTTTCAATGATTTGTTAAGAATAGCTTTGAGGAACTTGTAAGTCTGTGCTGAGAGCTCTGCTGAATTGAGACCACTGGCCTTGGAGCGAGAGCTGGCCGGTGTGAGCTCCTCCCAGCTTGCACACTTCTGCTGCTTGCTTTCCTTTCTGACGCCAGTGGACGGGCGGTGGGATGAGGCTGAGCCCTGCCATCGGAGCCAGCCGGGAGGACCTGCCACAGAGGGTCACTCCAGGGGATGTGTTTTCCTCCCTCCCCTCCATATCTGCAACGTCCTCATTGTTCCTGAAGAAGTGTTGGATTTCACTGTAATGCGACCCAGGGATGAAAACTGCTGCTGAGGCTGAAACCCTCGAGTGATATCTTGGGAACAGAGAAGCATCCTGCCCGCTGAAGGCCAGTCAGCCCCGGGGCCACAGACGCCAGTCCCTGAAGTGCAGGGAAGGTGTCCCCTCCAGGGGGCTGTCCGGTGTGGCCACAGGGTACTTGACGGAATGGCACAGGAAGGTCATTAAGCAGCTATGATCAGGTTGGTAGCATCCTAGAGTTTACTTCTGTTTGTTCTGCAGTGAGCTGTGGGTTTATGAATCATTTTTACCTTTTGCTACTTTACTGATGAAAGTGGATGCTATTTTTAAAATGTCACAGATGTGCAAGTAAGACACCAGTGACACAAAAGTGTCCCTCAAATGGGTACCACACATTTTGAATTGGCAAGCTTTTTCATCTGTCACAAATGTTTTATTTGATGGGAAGGAGAGGAATATACAAACAGGCACACACACGCACGCACGCACGCGTGAGTGCACACAAGGGTCAACATTAAAACTTACAGAACTGAATTAAAACCACTTTCATGTCATTTCTCCATTGCCTGGTATGTGTGGAAGAAAACAGATGATAGAGAATTTTACTCTGATTATTGTGTCAGGAGAGATGATTTAACAAATGCTTCTCGGGAAGAAGAGGTAAGGATGACGTCAGAACAGAACGCTTTCGGGACGACAGACAAAAGAGGTTCTTCTGATCTGTGCCGTAGGAGCTCAGTGAACTACGGGAATAAATGACACGCTTTTCACCATCCGGCATTATTCTGGGACATTTATGGGATTTCGCTTCATTACTACCCCTAAACACTGAACGCAGGATAATTTCTGAACACAGGATAATTTCTGTGTATTTTCTATGGTTAGAACAATTTGTTTCTGTTAAACATGGATCTTAGAAGTGGTATTTAGAGATTTTGTTATTAACAGCTACACTGACTTCTAGAAATGGCTGACTTAGACACATCCCAGTGACTGAAAGTATTTGCTTGTGAATGGATTATTAAATTGGAAGTGATTATCAAAGGCAAAATGATATTTTGGTTCTATGGGTTTTCAAATACTTTATTTTTAGCTAACTATGTCTTCACATCGTGAACCTTAATTTGCTGTTTGTGTCCAGTCCATTGGAAAATTATGATGTAGTTGATGCTAATTAACCTTAATCCATTTGTGAGCTCTTAGTTTACTATAAATATTTCTGGTATTTTAATAACTTTGAGAGTGTTGTGTTCTTAACCCTAGTCATTCCTTTTATTTGTATATCCTGATTCCTACTTCTAGTTGATTATTTACTAACATCAAACCAGCTGTGCTACTGGTCTACCCTTCTTTTTCTTTATTAATTTAGTACTTGGTTAAGCATAGTAATTTGCATTAAAAGTAAGTAAAGCACCGCTTATAGTTATCTGTGTGTGTATGTGTATGGATTGGAAATGTCCATTGCCATATTGGAAAAGGACGTGATTTATAATAATCAGAACAAAAAGTATTTTTTAGATTTAGAGCCAAATTATTCTAATGTTCTATTATTTTCCTCCTATTTTTTGCTATTTTTAGGAGACATTAATGTCTTATTGAAGTAGAATAAATTGAGAAGCTTCTATGTTTTAATATGAATTTTAAATTTGTATTGGGAATAAACTTAGAATTGTGATGATTTACTGGGTAAAAGAACATATCATGGGCAAATTAATGAATACCAATATCTTAATAAGTAAGTATGAATAACTGAATAATCTCAAATTGTATGAACCTATTCCCCAATGTCTTAACTCTACATGAAAGGTAACTGATTCTCGGATGCAGGACTATATTACTTTTGGGGGGGGAAAAAAAAAACTTCTAGGCAAAGGAATCTAATGGTGGCTAAGGGAGAATTTCTGTGCAGGATATATTTCTCTATATGTTTCTCTACTATTTATTTTGTTTCAGTGAGAATGTTTTACTACCCGAGAAATGTCTTTAAAGTTTTAAATAAAGCGGGGATATCGCTCCATTAAAAAGAGCCCAGGAAATAAAGCGCGGTCCCTTCTGCTTCTGTCAGAGCTCCCCAGCATATCCTAAGGCTCATTATCTGCACTCTGTTTTTTTTCTTTCAACCTAAATAAGTGTTAACTATTTATAATTTATGAAAATTAAATAAGATTGGCAAGTTGACAAATTAAATGCATATGCATTAAGCGATGTTTTCCCATCTCATCCTTTCAACAATTTGATCAGATAAGAGCTCCAGCTTACGAGGTCAGGGAGAGTGGATGTGCATTGTTCACACAACTAACGAGAAATAGAACCACTGTAGCTGGTTCCAGATTCTCACATGTCGGCAACATGTAAAAATCACGTTAAAGTAAAATCACCCTTGTAAGTTCACATGTGCCACGTGTGACCTAAGCCCCATCCACACAAAGTCCCTTCCCATGGGGAAAAAGGCTGAAGTCTTTGTATTTGTTTCTGAGATGAGCAGGAGAGATTGTTTTATACCTGCTATGCATGTGCTGTGCATGCATACACACACACACACACACACACACATATACACCACCTGCCCTTTGCTAGATAAGGAAAATATTTGTTTAGTTCTGAACGATGAGTCATCTCATAATTAAGTGCCCCTCCTGGTGGGGGACACGACCACTGATTCTGTCTCCTTCTCCCCCTCTGCTAATGGCTTCTCTCCCACCCGGCTGCTCTCAGATGTCTCAGGGTCTCTCACCATAAATTATTAATAGGGAATGAGCTGGGAAGCAAATCTGCCTCACTCACATGTATCGCCACTTACACCCAAAGCCTTGGCCTAATTCCTTTTTCCAAATCTCCCCCGTCCCCCATAAAAAAAAAAAAAACAGTAATCTCTGTGCAAACCCCACAGTCCAGAAATGGCATTTCAGAAGAGTTGCTGATTGTATGTGTGACCATTCATTTGCATGGATTTTAAGGATGGTTGCTGTGGAAATGGAATAAACCGTGGCTTAGGGAAAGTGGTAAAGACCTGGATGGTATTAAGGGCCTTTGCTCTTCGTGCAGCTTGGTTCTTTCTACAGAGCAAGGGTTTCTGTGTTGGTGGTAGCATGTATTCCACGTGCCATATGGCAGGCCCTTCATGTATGGTCTGGTGTTATCACTCGCCTTCTCTCCCAACATTATACTGTGTCAATTTTCACACGTACAACAATGTTGAAAGAATGGAATCAGTGTACAACCCTATGCCGCCACCTAAAGTCCACCATAAACACCTTCTAAAATTCCTCTTACGTTTCTGTCTGTCCCATTTTCAGTGCACTCAAAGTAAGCTGCAAGCATCTGTTCCCTTCCTCCTGAAACACTTCAGCATGCCTATTATTGGCTCAGGTTTGATAATGCTTACAGTTGATTTTTAGTTAAAATGGGTACAGAGTGAAATATCTAGATATTACATGGGCTTTTATCATTTTTTACAAGTACATCCGCTGGGTAATGCAAACTTCATCAAGATATGGAACCATTAACCCAAATAATGTCCTCATGCCCTTTCACTGTCTACGCTACCACCAGGAACTACTCTTCCAACATTTGCCTTCTTTTTTTTGAAAAACCCAAATTAGGGCAGCATAAATATGGCATCATTTTTGAGCGAGGTTTATTTTCACTCAGCGTTATGTTTTTGAGATTCATATCAGTCATTTTGTGGGTCGATAGTTCATTGCTTTTTATTATTGAACAGTTCATTGTATCACAGTTGGTTTAATCCACTCTCCTATGAGTGGACAATTGGCCAGTTTACAGATTGGAACTATTATAATTAAAGCTGCAGCGAATGTTTTTAGATAAGTTTTTGGATGCATTTATCTTAAGTAAATATGAGAACGAAAATTGTGGGTCCTAAGGTCAGCATATGTTCAGACTTAGAAGAAACCATCAAAGTTCTTGCCAATGTAATTATATCAGTAAGATCTGACATTTTCTTTGAGCCATATCTTCACCAAGTATTGTGTCTTAGAATGCAGCCATTCTGATAGGAGTGTAGTGGTGTCTCATTGTGATATTTAATTTGCATTTCCTTGATAACTAATGACATTGGGTTCTTTGAATGTCTTCTGTTGCTTAAATCTTTGCCCACTTTCAATTGGTTTGTTTTGAGTTATAGGCATTTTATATTTTAGCCACCATACATTTTTCAGATACATGTTTTAACAAATATTTTATTTTTGTTCAGTCTATAACTTGTCCATTCATCTTTAGATAGTGTTTTTGATGAGCAAGAGGTTCAAGTTTCCTGAAGTCTGAATTAACATTTTTTTCTTTCCTTGTTACAACTTCCTGTGAGCAACCCCTTGTATTTATCAGTTACTGAATATCAAGACTTTTTTTGTCACTGAAACAAAATACTTGACTTGGAATCCTTGTGAATAGGAAGAAGTGTATTTAGCTGTCTGTTTTGGAGGTTCAAGGGCACGGGCTGATGAGTTCTGACGAGGACCCCATGGTGAAGAGGGGATGGTGGAGAATGCACAGGAATAACTAGACAAACCAGAGCAAGTGAGGCAAGAGCAGAGAGAGAAAGAAAGGGGTGAGGCTTGCACCTTTTATAACACCCCTCTGGGAGAACTACCAAAGGGTCACAGGAGAAGCTGCGTCACACCCTTAGTGACCTAAGGACCTCCAAGGCCCCACCATCTAAATGTTCCACCCTTCCAGTAGTGTCCCCAGAGAGCAGGACTTTCATCACAGCGGACCATAGGAAGATGTTCAGTCACACTCAAATCATAGCACTCGTCTAAGAAAACTTGGCATACTCTCAGATCATGAAGATACTCTCTCATGTAATTTTCCAGGAGCTGAATTATTTTATCTTTTCTGTTTAGGTCCATAAATTCCTCAGATTAATTTTGTATATGATGAGAAGCAGGGAGTAGGGATCTTTTCATTCAATGAGAATGTCCAGTTGTGCCAGCACTATTTGGTTGAAAAGACCTTGCTTTTCCCATTGTACTGCTTTAGCACCCTTGTCAGAAACCAGTTGGATGAACAAGAGTTGTGCTGTAGGTCTCTAATGTCCCCAAAGCCTCATGTATCTAGATGTTGTGAAGTACCTCTGGAACCATGTCCTGTTAAGAGGTGGGGCCTGGTCAGAAGGGGCAGAACATGGGCTTGGCCTGAAAGGACAGATCACTAGAACATGGCCTGGAAGGTTCAATGCTATCTCCATCCTTCCTTGCTCACTTGGTTTCCTGTCTGCTGTGCCCTAAACAGCTTTTCCTCCTGCTGGGCCTCTGCCAGACCCTTCCTGCCTTTGCCAGCTGCCCATTCAAGGACTGAGACTTTCTGAACTATGAGCTAAAATAAGTCTTTCCTCCCTGAAGTGTGGATATGGGGTAATATGTCCCAGCACTGAATAAGTAACTAAGACAACAGTATGAGTCTGCCTCTCAAGTTTTTATTCAGTCTCATGGGAGCTGCCTGTCTGTACTGAAACCACACTATCTCAATTCCATGGCTTTATCAAAAGTCTTGATATCAGGTAGAAAAAAAATTTCTATCTCCGTCAAGATTACCTTGGCTATCCTAGGTTCTTGAAATTGCCACACAAATTTGAGAATCAAACTGTCAATTTTTGCCCCACTACTGGCATTTATTTGGAATCAAATTGAACCTATAACATAAAATCAGGGAAAATAACATCATAACAGTATTGATTCTTCTAATTCATGAACATGAGATGTCTTTTCATTATACAAGTCTTGCTTAATTTTTATTAATAAGGTTTTACAAACTTTAGGGTACAGATATTCTTTATCATTTGTTAAATTTATTTCTAAGAGTGTAATTTTATGCTATTGTTAATAAAATGGTTTTAATGTTTCAGATATTAACTGCTATTATAGGATCATTTTTGTGAGACGTATACTTGGAAGCTAAACTTAGCATTTACATTTTTTAAATAACCAAATCCCTATTTTATTAGTCCCTTTGAAGAGGCCACAGTGATTCAGAGGAGATCAGCTCAAACCTGAGAGCTGGAAGACCGTCAGTCCCAGTATACCACTTACTGCTGTGTACTCTTGGCCAAGAATGATAGAGTTCTCTTTTCTGGGTCTAATGACACAGACCTGTAATACCAGCACTCTGAGAGGCTGAGGCAAGAGGATCATAAGTTCAAGTCCAGCCTGGGCAACTTAGCAACTTAGTGAGACCCTGTCTCAAAAAAAAAAAAAAAAGAATTTTCTTCCTATTTCTGCTGTCACTCAATATAATCAGAATTTAACTCACTTATTACAATTTTATGTGTACTATCTAGAGAGATAAAACTTGTAACTATAGTTCACTAACCCCTTTGGAAATCTGATTAAAGTCTTGGATTTTCTCCTCACAGAAATACACACACAGACACACACACGCGCACACATTTTATGTACAGCTTTAAGACGTTCCGGGAATGTCTAAAAGCCTGTTTGTCAACCTTTTGAGGTTCCCAGATCCCTAAGTATGAGTGTCTGTTCTGAATCTGGGTAGGGGCAGATCTCCTTTACTTCTGTGTCCTCAGCTCCGAGCATAATTCTTAGGCACATCTCAGCTGTTCAGTAAGTACCCTGTGCATTTATAGAATGGCCCCGTTGTGCTGCAGCCTTCTACAAGACATGGCCTCCTTCAAGTCTCTGAGTAGGCCTGCTTTGTTGACCCAGAGCAGCACCCCACCTTCCTCCACCCAGTTCAGTCTAGTGAATACCATGAGAGAACAAGAAAGCATCCTCAGCAAAGCCACAGCTCAGGTAACCAGAATGGCAGAGCCAGGAGGCATCATAGGGACAACGAGCACGACCACGGTGTGGTCTAGGCACATCCAGAGTTCAAAGGGATTGCCTGACATCCTAGCATGGCATGTTTGTGTAGGGGCAGGTGTGGCGTTAGGGCTGCAGATCCTACATCCTGTGCCCTTTGTGGGGCTTGCTATGCAGAGAAAGTGTATAGATTTCCACATCCTTAGGTCACTCCATGCTGGCGAGGGACACAGCAATGGAGACACCTGGCTGGACCCACCAACACGCCCCCTGAAACCATCTGTCAAAACAGCCTGTGGCTTCCCACCAGGCAGCTGCCCTTGGGCTCTGGCACAGCTCCAGGTGGCAGTCTTTCTCACTGCAGAGTCCTCTGAGCTGTATACAGCTGCCTGCTGCCTTCACAGACACCCCCCACCCCCTAACCTCCACCCCCAGCATTGGCACCAGCTCCAGATGACTCTTCCCAAAGGCTGCAGGTTCCCAGGGCATCCGGAGCCTGGTGACAGCAGCGTTTCAAGGCCATCTTTTCTCTTTCTTCAGCCTCCAGAATTATGTCACCAACAGCGCATCCTATGCTGTTTTCTGTGACACAGCCGCACTAGCATGATGGTGACGCTGTGTTTGCTTCCTCCCATGCAGGTGCCGGGGACATGGGCAGCAAGCTGTCCGCCCCCGGCGGGGACTGCCCAGCACCAACCCCCAGGGCGGAAGGCATTCACACTGCATACAAACAGAGAGACCTGAGCAGGGCCCGGGACCTTCTCCAGGAGGCTTGCGAGGAGAGCTCTTCCCAACTAGAAAAGGTAGGGTGGAGCTGGCCTCCCTAGCTTGGCCCCGCAGCCCTGAGTTGACAAGGGTTACTGCTCAGGCTATTTTCTTATGGATAGAATCTGAATGGGGATTGTTTTGCTGTGTTCTGGAAATGTCTCGCTTTGCAGAGTGCCATTTCTTCTGAGCCCACTTCTTTGTGGACCGTCATCACCGAAGCAGCACCCTCATCACCTTTCCACATCAGGTCTTTGAGGGACAAGAATGGTGTCACTTATATGTGAGGAACAAAATTCCATAAGCAGATTTAACCTAGATTAATATTTTTCATTTTTATTATGAAAAACAATGCATTCTTTAAAAAAGAAAAATGTAGAAAATTTGTAAATGCAGCGATAAAAATAATAAAAACGTGACGCCCTTCGTAATCACATCCACACAATCCCACGTCACAGTTCTGGTTTATTTGCGCCCCGTCTTCTGATCTGAGCGTATGTTGTTCTTGTTTCCAATAGAGATGCGGTAAAAAGAGCTTTGTGTGTTCACTCTCGCCTAATGTTGTATCAAGAACTTCTGATATGACTACAAATAAGGAACACTTATAAGGATCTCTTCCAGTGGCTGCATGGTGTTCCTTCTAATAAAGAAATCGTAATTTAAGTTTAACTTATTCCACTTGGTTGGATATTTAGATTGTTTCTAATTTCTTACTAAATATATAACACTGTATTGAGCGCTTTGGCTAATCCTTTTCTCACCATTAGACTATTGCAGAAATTGAGAAGGCAGGTATGGGCATGCTTAAAGCTTTGGGACACACGTCAGACTGTTTTCCAGAATACTTGTACAAGTTAATTTTTCTCTCCAACAACTTAATATGGTCGATGCCATGTTCTTGCCCTCATAAAGAATAAGAATTGGGTATTATTGTAGAAATATTTTTGGTGTTTTATTTACATGACTTTGATTACATTATTTGAGACTTTAATATGTCTCATATGTAAGTAAGAGTTAGAAAAAGTTTTGTTGTTAAACCTCTTGCCTGTTGCCAGAAATTTAAAGAGGTCAGGAGAAAACTGTACTTGGGCACCCTTGAGGTCAGGGCATTTGGAGTCCCATTTTTTGTGAATTTACACCCATGTGTCAAAGGGTGCCCTTCTGTGTGGAGATATGGTACAACTGTTGCATCCACAGGAGGAGACAGCTGCATTCACCTTAGTGTGCCTCAGCCATGGAGCACTCCCAAAGAACGAAATCACCTCTAGGTGCTATTTGGAAATATCTCCAGAGTAATTTGAATAAATACATGATTGACTTTAGCATCCCATAAGATGGATGGAAGATGGAGTGTTCTTTTGTCTTTTCCTCTTGCTAAGTGCACCTGAAAACCCTGGATATTACATATAAAGCAAACAAAAGATTCTGGAAGATGGAAAAAGGAAGCTGGACCAGCTGGTGATCTCAGGACTAAAGAGAATAGAGTGGTGAATTTTTTTCAACCTCACACATCCCATATTTAATACTGAAAAAGTTGGTAATCCACAAACACCAGTTTGTATAGAAAAAAGGAATCAAGGAAGGACTGTTCTCTAGAGTCAAAAGACTGGACACGGAGAAGCCTGGCAAGTCAGAAAACCACTTTACCAAACCAACCCACTTCACCAAACCAACCAACATCGGTAAGCAGCACAGAACTATCTGCAACCCCAGCAAAATTCCTTGCCAGCAAAGACCAGATAGAGAGCCTGTATTTCCATCTTTACCAGGCTGTAATAAATTTCCCCAGTTTTCCCACCTCCAGGTGTCCAAGAAGGACATGGGGATCTGGGACATAGAGTGGTGATGAATCCTCATCCCTACCAGCCGAGATCAGCGGGAAGGCAGAGCTCTGAGTTCCATACTTACCTGGCACACCTGGCAGCAATGAGACACTCCTTCTCCTTCCAGCTGGGAAGAAATTGTACCAGGCCTAGTGATGAACCTCAACTCCCACCTTTGTCTGAAAATAAAAGAACAGACCCTCATAGACATATGAGAATTTTAGCTGAAGATCTAATATCATGAGTATCAAATTCCCAGTAGGAGAGTTAAAAAAAGCAAAATTAAAAAAGGACTCAAAGAAATAGTGACCAAAAACTTCCCCAAAATAGCAAAAGCCATAAATATATAAACTTAAGTAGCTTGGTGGATACCAAACAGGATAAATTTAATGACACACGTTCAAAATATATGATAGTCTAACTTAGGAAAACTAAAGACAGCACAAAACAAAACTCTTAAGAGCACCCAGACAGAAAACAAATGAAAATATTCAACAGTGAATCTCTTATCAAAAACCATAGAGACCAAAAGGAAATATACAATATTTTAAGTGTTGAAAGAAAAAAATAATTGTCAACTCAGATTTTCATATTCAGAGAAAATATCTTTCAGAAATGAAGAGAAAATAAATACATTCTGGAATGATCAAAAACTAAGAGGAATAATTTACAAAAAAAAATTCTACAGGAATATCTGAAGGAAGTTCTCAAAACACGGAAAATGTCAAACAAAAGAATCTTGGAACATCCAGAAAAGACAAAGAACGTGATTAGAACAGAAATATGGGTCAACGGAATCAATTTTTCTTCTCATCTTTAGTTCTTTAGAATTATGTTTGACAATTAAAACAAAAAAATATACTATTGTCTCATGTGGATCTTAATACATAGAGGAGAAATGTTTAGATAGACAATTATTTTATAAATAAGGAGAGTATAGTGATGCAAGGAGATAAGGTTTTTATACTTTCCTGAAACTGATATAATGCTGAAAGCAATAGATTTTGATGAATTATGTATCTATAATGTAATACTTAGAGCAGCCACTTAAAAACTCTAGAGATATTTAAAAACACTATAGGTCAGTCAATATGGAATTCCAAAATACATATGTAATTCACAAGAAGACAGGAAAAAGAAGATAGAAAAAGGAAAAAGAGAGAACAAACAATATGATAGACTTATGCCTTAAATGTAAATAATGGTATTAAACATAAATGATCTAACTACATGAACTTAAAGACAGAGTTTGACAGAGTTGGGGAAAAACGTAAGCAATTACATACTGTCTGAAAATTTTACTTTAAATACAGTGATATGTAGTCTGAAAGTAAATGGTTGGGAAAAGATATACCATTTAAACAGTAATCAAAATGAAGTAGAAGTGACTATGCTAATGCCAGATAAGTTTTAGAGCTAAGGAAATGGGCAGGGAGGGTTACCACCTAATGATAAAGGATTTGATATACCAAGAAGACATAGCGACATTAAAAATGAATGCATTAAACTAGAGAGCTGCAGATTTTGTGGCACAAAAGCCAATATAACTGGACCTAGGCAAATCCACAACATTAGTTGGAGATTTTGATAGTTCCTCTCAACATTGATAGAAAAATTGAAGAGAAAATCATTAAGAATGCCAAATAACTCAATAGCACCACCAACCAACAGGATTTAACTGACTTCTTTTGAGATGCGGTCTCATTGTGTGGTCCAGGCTGGTCCTGAACTCACTATGTAGCCCAGGCTGTCCTCAGACACACAGCAAACCCTGTCCCTCAGCCTCCCAAACACTGGGATTACAAACCTACACCAACACATCCAGCTCACTAACTGACATTTATAAAGCAACCCATCCAATAGCATTAGAACACACTTTCTTGTCAAATGTCCACAGAATATATATTAATAAACTATATCCTGAACCATGAAACAAATATAAAATAATTGAAATAATATGAAATGTATTCTTTAACTTCAGTAAAATAAAATGGAAATCAATAACAAAAATATTGGAAAAATCTCCATGCACTTAGGTACAATCCTTATACTTTTAAATGATCTGTGGGTTACAGAGAAATTTTCAAGGGAAATTTAAAATAAAAAATTAAACTGAATGAAAAATGTAATATATCGTATCAAAACACATGGGTTGTATAGCTAGAGAAGTGCTGACAGGGAAGTTTATAGAACTCAGTGTTTATGTTTGAAAAGAGAAATGGTCATACTAACTCAGTAAACTCCCATCTAAATAAACTTCTAGAAGAAAAGTTTTTGCATGCAAAAGGAAAAAATTCTAAAGTAAGAGTAGAAAATTAATGAAATTTTAACAGTGGAGAAAATCAATGAAAGCAAAACCCAGTACTTTAAAAAGATCAATAAAATTGATAAATCTCTAGCAAGATGAACAAAGACAAATGGAAAAGAGAAAAACCATTTATGTAAGGAAGGAAATGGAATATCACTGGAGATCCTGCAGGCATCAACAGGGTAATATGAGAACAGTGAACAACTAGACACACAAATGAAATGAGCCAATCGGTGAAAAGTAGAAACTACCACAGTTCATTCAATATGAAACATAATTTGAGTACCCCTTAACCAGTAAAGAAACTCAATTCATGATTTTAAACCCTCTTTTAAAAAATCTACATGACAGATGATTTCACTGGAGAATTCTACCAAAGGTTTGAAAAGGAATTGACACCAGTTGTGTATAGTCTCTTCCAGAAAATAGAGGAGGTGGGACAAGTTACAGTAATTCTACGAGACCGTAATCACCCAATATACAAAGTAGATAAAGAAAGTACAAAAAAGGACTACAGACCAATGTCCATCATAAATGTAGATGCAAAAAATGTAGATGTAAAAAATTTAACAATATTCAAAAGTGCTGCATTAATACAACATGACCAAGAGAGAGTTGTTCCAGGAATTCAAAGCTGATTTGGTTTTCAATAACCAATCAATATATTCCTCCATATTAATAGACTATAAAAGAGAAATTATTTTATCACTTCAATTGATACAGAAAAAGCCTTTGAAAAATCAATAGCAACTCATAATTTTTTAATAAGCCTATGAGGAAGGAATAAAGGAGGACTTCCTCAACCAAATAATTCTATAAAATCTGCCCCCCAAAAAAGCATGGTGTTCTTAGTCTGTTTTCTATTGCTTTTAACAAAATACCTGAAACTGGATCGTTTTTAAAGAAAAAGCCTAGTGTGGTGGCGCATACCTGTCATCCCAGCTACTCAGAAGGCTGAGAGCAAGGTCACAAGTTCAAGGCCGGCCTGGACAATTTAGAGGGAAAGAGATGGAGAGAAAAAGAGGTCTTGTTTTGAAGGCTCTTGTTTCCAGGATCTGGATGGCCAGGATTGCTGCGTCTGGAGAGGACCCCCTAACCTATCCTCTAGTATTATGGAAAAGCAAACAGCAAGCAGCCATGTGTGGAAGAGAAAACCCACAAGAGGCAGACATGCTGGCTGGCGACCTGCTCTTCTAAGAAGAAGCCGGCTCTGTGAGAAAGGCATTCGTCCCTCTTAAAGGGCCCACCTCTTGAGATCACCAGAATGGCAGTCAAATTTGAGTATGAATTTTGGAGGAGACAGCCATATATAAACTGTACCAATGGTGAAAAACTGCTTCCTTCTAAGGTCAGGAACAGGGCAAGGATGTTCATCCTCAATGGAATACTAGAAGTTCTATTCAGGAATAATTACAGCCTAATTGTGTTCAATAGTACTATCCAGTATACTATGCGAAATTCTAGCCAGTGTGATAAGGCAAAGAATTTTTTTTAAGTAAGCTACAGATCTTCAAGGAAAAGGTGTTATTTCCCTCTGTTTGCAGAGGGCATGAGTCTACTTAGAATATTCATAAAAGAAATAACCCATTAAAGTTGATAAATTGAATGTTGTCAAAATTAGAAATTTTTTCTGAGAAGTATTCTTGTTAAAAGGACAAAAAGACAATTCATAGACTGAGAAGAAATATTTCCCAACTATACACCTAATAAAGAACTCATATCTAGAAGGTGTAAGGATCTCTAAAAACTGAACTTTAAAAAGCAAACAGTCCAGTTAGATAATGTGTGAAATCCATGGAGCAACCCCTTGCTGTAGGGAATACCCAGGGAGCACAGATGCGTGTGCAAAGCTATCCAGCATCCCAGCATTAGGGGAATACAGGCCAAAACCACCATGAGAAATCACACTCTATCAGTTGGAACGGCTAAAATAACAAACAGTGACGATCCCTCATTCTGAGGAGAATGAAGAGAAATAACATCCCTCATACATTGCTGGTAAGAGGATGAAATGGTACAGAAACCCTGGAAATAGTTTGGTAGTTTCTGTTAAAACTAAAAATGTGCTTACATTATGACACAGCAATTGTACTTAAACATTTAGTCTAGAGAAATGAAACTTACGTACCCACTAAAATGAGTGCATGATTATTCATAGCAGCTTTGTGTGTAATAAGCACACACCGGGTATTTAAAAATTAAAAAAAAAAAAAAACTCTTGATGGAAGAGTGGTTAAACATGCCAGGGAATACAACTTGGCAAGATGGAGGCACTCATGGAAATATGTGGTGACTCAGATGGATCGCAAAGGCATTCTGCTGGGTAGGAAAAAAGCCACCCTCCAAAGGTCTTAACCTACGTGAATTTTTTTCCAAGTTGCTGAGTGGGTACTTTATTTGGACAAAGACAAGAACCGAGGGATGTGAGCTTCCATTAATGGGAAGAGTCCCACCGTGGTTGCCAACAAGGCTCCTTATCAAGGTGTTTTTATTTTAGATGAATAAGGAAATAGATTTTGCTAAAAGTCCTCCATCCTTAAGGCCTTCCACTCTAATTGCTGCTGTTATTATTTAACACATTTTACATAAACAGTCCTAGGGAGTGCACTACTCCAAGATATTTTAGGGGTGATGGTTATAATGAGATGTTATCTTGAATTGTCCTATAATCTTCATTCTAAGGCTCCTTGTTTCTAGTTACCTGTGTGACCATTACCTCCTATCTCAATGTCCCTCTACAGCAAGAAACCCTAACTGCCATTCTACCAGGTGTCCCTAACCCCTGGGCCACAGGCTAGTACTGGTCAGTGGCCATGACAGAGGAGTGAAGCTTTGCCTCCTGACAATACGCTGCCATTGAGTCCTGGTGCTGCTGCTGATCTGACAGAGGCAGAGGTTCACATCCCTTCCCAGCTCAGAAGGGTCTCCAACTAAACCAGGCTGAGATGTCAAAAATATCAGGGACTGTTCTGTTACAGGACATGAGCAGTGAGCATTCTGGCTACTTACAGCTGATGTGGGGCATTGTGAAAGCAATCATGGGTGCCCTCTGTGGGGCAGTCTTGGGGCCCCTCAGTGGAAGGTGGAAGTCATGTTCATCACTGGTTCCATCTGCATCACCACCTGGAGCACGATAGCCTCTATGTGGGAAGAAACAAATCTTACTATTAGGTTAAGAATGCATCGGCTGAAGAGAAGTACCAGTAACACCTTTATGATGGGCCTCAAGAATGGGAAAGCCTAGGTCTATATCTGTATATTGTAGAATACTTATAGAATCCATCTGCTATTAAGAGGTGGGGCCTGACTAGAAGGGACAGATCAATAGGGATTGGCCTAGAAGGGGCAGATCACTGGGACAGGGTGTACACACTAACTCCACCCTTCCTCCCTCACTCTGCTTCCTGACTACCATGGGGTGAATGACTTTTCCTCTGATGAGGCCTCTGCCAAGTACTCCCACCCTTACCGGCCACCCATGAATGGACTGAGACCTTCTGAAACTGTGAGCTAAAATAATTCTTTATTCACTTAAGCTGTGGATGTTGGGTATTCTGCCCAAGCAACTAGACGGTAACTAAGACAGGCATGATGAAATCAGCTGGCAATTCCTAGAACCTGGATAACAAAAGTGGGTCCTGTACACATATATAATGCCATGATCCATGTTATTTGCCTTATTAGAAAGTTAGTCATTTTTGAACAGGCACTTGTAATCTTGTCTGGTGTCTATTTTGAGGGGAAGTAGCTGGGAATGAGAATCATTGTTACAGCCTTTTAGCTACATGTGAACAAAAAAGAGATTTAGAAAGATAAGCTCTTAAGTCACAAAGCCAGCAAGAGCAAAAGCAGCAGACTAGTCGTGTATACATTTCATTTCTCCTGCACTTTCCACAATGTGACTCTAACTTTCTGGAACACACATATACCTTCTTTTGGTTCTTGCCTTTCTTATTCCAGTCAAGTAAGACAAACACGCCACACAGAAGTGCTTTCCTATCCAAAATATTCTCTTTCCTCCTCCTTTTCCTAAAAATGCCTTTATACCCAAGTCTTTCTATATTCTCTTCTCTACTTACTGGTGACTTTCTGCCCTGCTCCCTGTTTTTCTCAAATATTGCATGAGCATGTACTACTAGAAAAGCATATAGGTCTGATATATCTACTTTTTCATGAGCATCTTTACAAAGATGTGATCAAAATTAAAGTGAATGGTGCTACTACCAAGTGCCACCTAATGGAAAGATAAGCTTGTCAAAACATTACTGTGTGTCCTCATCCACTGAGTTTATTCACCGAGTTTGGCACCATGACTCTTCCTCAAAGTCAAAATGACCATGTAAAGTAAATGTTTTGGATTGATTCAGGGCCCAGAAGCAGCCAAGTACAGCAGAACTGAAGACGCAGAAGGGGACTTCCAGAACTGCTTTAGGAAGTGATGAGGATGGGAGAATAGGTGTGTTCGAAGTAAGAGAGATTTTTTAAGGGAGACTCATTACAATATGTCTTTGACTGTAATGATCTTTAAATTTGTTAAACATTCATATTTTTGATCATACCACACATTCATGCATTGTAGTATTGTTACATTGGTCCCATTACTAGTATTGATGAAGTACCAGTTATGTAAGGTGTTACTCTTGGGGAAAACAAGGGTAGGCACTCAGTTCCTCCTGGTACTGTATTCCCTACTGACTTCCTGTGAGTCTGTTTCATGTCAGAAAGCTAAAAATAACCAGTAGATGAAAGATAGCTCCACTTTTATAATGTTTGAAAACTGGCAAAAGCAAGTCTGTGGTGTAGGAAGTCAGGATAGTGGCTCCTCCTAGTAGGCAGTGACAGGACATGGGCATGATGGGGCCTTCTGGGCACAGGCAACGTTCTGCTCTTTGATCTGGGGCCAGTGCAGGGGTGTGGTCAAGTGGCTCGTTATGAAACTGAACACAGAATTCTTATGCCTTTCTGTAGGAATGTTACATACTAGTAAGAAGTTATACCGACTTCTGACTTCAATTAAAAGAAGTATTTGTTTTCATGCAGATTACCTGTGCATACGTATGGATGAATATGTTGTAGAAGACTGTGAGAGATCTCGCCTTTGTGGAGGGGATGTGACAGGTGGAGGCATAGCAGGATGCCTCCTTTTTATAGGCAGCTCCACCCCTTTCTGCCTCCTGGGTCCCTCGTGGCCTTGGACTGACTCTGTGACATCACCTACTACTTTGTGAGGATAGGAATTTTAACTGACAATAACCGACTGGAGTCTAGACAGCTGTTAGTTGTGTTGGTCATTTAATCAATCATTGTGGCTTTTCCCCATAACGCAAGTGCTTTCCTGGAATGGCAGAGCTACCAGACCCTGCCCTGGGCCGAGCAGCAGGCAGATGGGGTGTTCTGTTCTGTTCATATGGAATATGTGGTTGTGCATTTTCCTTCAGATAACTCCAGTTCCTGAAACTGTCCCTCGCCTCACTTGTCAGATGTACCTCCCATCACCAGACCGTCCCTTCCACTTGGAGAACCTGAATCTTTCTCCAAATCCTACTTATTCCAGGAGATCTTAGATAGAACAGAGAGAGCATGAGCTTTGGAGCTGCAGAGAGACCAGTTCACATCCTGTGTGGTTCTGCTGACAATAAGCCCTTTTAACCTTGAGATGGATGGAAACACAGATACAAATTCCTTGCATGACTTATGAGGATAAAATGTGATTGCATATATAAAGTACTCAGTGCAGCACCGGGAACATGGGCAGAGCTTGACAAATAGCAGCTCGTTTCCTAGGGTTCCATTCCCTGGTTCCTGCCCATTGCAGCCAACAACTGTTCATCAAATTGTGTATGCTGGTTGGTGGTTGGTGGCTAAAGCAGATTCCTACTTCGAATTTAATAGTGAGTTCCTGGAGGCCAGAAACCATCCCTGTCATCCTCCGTGCTTGTCCCTGCCTCTGGCACACAGTAGGTCCTCCATAAATGTTGGTGGTGGCTCTGGCGGTCTCATTTCAGCTTGAATTACCCATCTGCCGCCTTGAAGATGCCAGTACTCAAGTCCATGGGAAGATGCCACGTGCCAGGGGAACCTGCAATGTCAGTGATCCCATCTCCGATTTCACACACCCCTCCAGCATCTGTCTGGACATCCCTCTGATGAACCCAGGGAACTCATCAAGAGTCAGAGCCATTTTTACATTAGTCTATGACAGCACCTGAGGAGCTGTGTGAACTTAAGCAAGTTGTGAAACCTCTCTGGAACTCTGTGTCCTTGCCCATATGTTAATACAGCACCTGCTCTTTGTATCTTATATGTACCAGAATGAAGCAGGAACTCGGGCGTAGATCGTTTCCACTCCATTTCTTTCCTTCCTGTGGACAACCAAGTCAGGAGCCCCACTGCAGGCTCCTGGGGTGCCTTTGCCCCGGTTTCAAAGCTGTGGAGTCCCTTTATCTTTCCCATTCCACTTACTAGTAGCTTGCAAGTTGGTCCCTCACAGAGCTTGTCTGCCACCTCTTTTCCTAATATTCATTCAGTGCAAGTCAGATGGCAGTTGAGCTCTGGCTCTACATCAAGGGGGCAACACTCACATGGTCCTCATACTCATGAAGCTGGTGGTCAAAAGCAGCACTGCCAAGTAGAAATAGAATACAAGCCCATATATAACATCGTATTTTCTAAACCACATCATAGAAGTAAACAGAGCCACTTATGGTGGCACAAGACTTGTAATCCCAGCACTTGTGAGGCTGAGGCAGGAGAATCCCCAGCTTGAGACTAGCCTGGGCTACATAGCAAGTTTAAGGTCAGCCTGGATTATATAGTAAGACCCTATCTCAGAGAGAGAGAGAGAGAGAGAGAGAGAGAGAGAAGAAACAGAAGAGGTAGGTGTAAACAGAAGCAGAGGAAATGTTAATACTATTTTAACCTGGATATAGACAGTCTCCAACTTATAGTGGTTTGACGTATGGTTTATGGACGTAGCAATGGTATGAAAAGGATATGGTTTCAGTAAAAGGCATACTTGAATTTTTAGTTTTAACTTTTTCCCAAGCTCACCATGATCTTGGCAGCAGCCATGAGACACAACTCCCAATCAGCTACCCTGTCCTAAGGGGAAACAACTGACACTACGGCCTGTTTTGTTTCGAAGCTGTGAGGTGGGTAGAGTAGGTGGATTCTGTGCATTTTCAGCTTAACAATATTTTCGATCTGTGGTAGGTTTATTACTGAAGTAACCCCATTGAAAGTTGAAGAAGTCATTGGTTCAGCATATAACCAATATAAAATTATTGGCGAGCCAGTTTAACTTTTTTGTACTAGGTTTCTGAGATCACATGTGAATTCAAACGGTCACTCGAGAGAGCACATTTTAAGCTCTGCGGAGCGAGGCTGCAGCTTTGCCCAGGGACTTGGTGAAACATTGAAAGTCCGTTCACTTGGTGGTTCCAGATAGCTGGTCTCATGGAAGCCCGGTTGTGTTTTGACCAGGGTCAGCTTCTAAGCATCTCAGCGGCCCATGGGGATCTGGAGATGGTCCGGTATCTACTTACTGAGAAACTGGTGGAGATGCCAACGGAGCCCACCGATGACAACCCAGCTGTGGTGGCGACACAATTCGGGCACACGGAAGTTGTACAGGAATTGCTTGAGTCCTTAACAGGTAAGTCACAGCACACAACTCCTTACCACTTCCCAGGGGGCCCTCTTCTTAGGCTTCAAACAGAATTCTCATGCTTTCAGTAAAAATAAGGTCACAAAGTCTGGGGCATCCAACTGACACCCCAAAGGGCAAACTGCCTGCCACTATGCACTATTACCTCACGCCCATTACCTCACAGAAGAAATCTTCACATAACATACAAACCCTCACATACAAGTAATATAGGTCTAAATGTTGATAGCTGGCTGGGGTGTTCTTTTAAATGAAAAGCCCAGAATTACCGTATGTCTCGTCCACACACAGTTTCTTCCATCATTTTCATTTTGTATTAGTTTGGTACTTTTGTTATGTTTGATAAACCAACATTGCTGCATTGTAACTGAAGTCCACAATTTATACTAGGATTTATTCTTTGTGTTGCATATAAGTTGTGCCAAATGAGTGATAAAATGAGATACATCTGTCATTGTGATAGCATATGGAATAGTCTCACTCCCTGAAAAATCCGTTTTTCAGTGGTTCATCCTTTCCTCTAAATATTGGGTTTAGGCCTCAGAGAATCCACATAGGGGATTTGTATGGTTAAGAGACCACCTTGCCAGAATACAGGCATTTTATGTAACTAAATGGATGTGATAGTTGAGGGGAAGGGTTGGAGGGAGGATGTGTGGGAGGGTGAAAACTGGGGAGTGGAGGGGATTGTACTGTTGACGTGATGTATATGTGCACAAAATTCTGAAGTTCAGTTGTGTAGTGCATATGTATACTAATAAAAATTGGAGAAGAAAGAAAGATCCCTCTTTGGCCTTAGACAAACTAAGGTATAAGTCTTGACTTTCCCATTTACCAGTGGTGAGACTTGAAGCAAGTTTCTACCCCAAGCAGCTTTGGCTTCGTTGCCTTAAAATAATTGTTCTGAAATATACCTGCCTCTTAAGATTGGCTTTATACATCTCAACAGAGGTGGCATCATGATTACTGTATTTCTCTAGCCTATGTATCCTTGCAGTCAACATTAAACAAACTAGGGATCACGTGTTCTGTTAGTAGCGCTCTGAATTGTAAATTCTGGTAGCAGTGGAGATTTAGCTAGAGGGTTAGCATCCACTTGGGCCTGGGCCCTGGTCAGACGTCTCCTTCCCCAATTTTAATCCCTTTCATCCTTATCTGTTTCCTGGTCAATGTCCTATCACAGAAGGGAAGGACATCTTCTCTATGCCTGGAACATTTGGGTCCCTAAGAACTTTGCACCTATGGAAATAAAACAGAGTCCTGTTGTAGTTGGGAATTTTTCTAAGATGAGGGCGTTTTTCCATGGCAATTAAACGTAGAAGATACTGTGCTATTTTGAACTTGAAGACACTGTAACACTTCAGCCCACACTGCCCTTGTTCATTCAACATACTGTGATTTTTGTCCTGGGATTAGGTCGGCGGTTCTTTCACATAGTAGTTCTAAACCTTTCAGATTGCAGACTTAGATCCATTTCTTTTGTCAAAGCTCTTTTTTAAAAATATAAGCCATTTATATAATATATATGTATATATATGCCCTGTATATATAATGAGCCATATATAAATATAAACATAAGCCATATGTATTATGTGATATATTATCTGTTATTGATATATATGTATGTGTATATATGTGTGTGTACATATATACATATATATATATATACATATATATTACAAATAATCAGGAAATGCCAGTGTTAGTACTGTGATGATGTGATGAGTAATACAATGAGTTAGAATTTATTATCCAAACACTTGATATATGTTATGATATCCTCTCATTAAACTTGAGAGAACAAGTGCTGTTATACCAGTTTACTGACGGATAAACTGAGACAGAGAGAAAGTGAGAAACTTGTTCAAAGTGTCACAGCTAAAATAGTCTAGCCCTCATCTGGCTGTCTCCAGAGCCCCTCTCTTGTGGTGTACAGTGCTCCTACTCTAGGGAAGGTCAGAGCAGGGGTTAGGAAGGGGGTGAGGGGATGTTCAGAGTCCCACTAGCCAGAGAGAATACTGCAGTATTAGTCTAGTCTGTGAGAGAAAGAGAGTGTGTGGATGTGTGTGGGTGTGCTTGTGCATGTGCACGTGTGTGTGTGTGTGTGTGTGTGTGTGTGTGTGTGTGTGTGTGTTTTACTGGGGATTAAGCTCAGGGCCTCCACACTGAGCTATCTCCCAGCCCATTTTTGATTCTTGAGTTTGAGATCAGGTCGTACCAAGTCACTAAGTTGCCCAGGCTGGGCTAGAATCTGAGATCCCCTTGTCTCAGACTCCCAGGGTGCTGGCATTACAGGCCTGTGCTAACCCGACCCAGTCCAGGGCCCAGCTCTGGAATCTAGTTTTAGTTTCCACATGTACGTTTTTATTCCGTTAGGACCTCATTGTGTGTGAGTCCTGCTTTTCTTCTCTTGGTGTTCTGTGACAAGCAGGTGCGTTTATGGTGATGTGGAGAAAGTCTCCAGGGGGCAAGTGCAGAAAAGTGTCCATCCAACAGAGTTGACTTGCAGCAGGAAACAGATCAACTCAGTTTTACTAGTGATGGTCGAAGGGAACATCAGCATGCAAGCCAGCCCATGCCCTTCCGCGGCACCTTCCCTCAGTCCTGCCACCTCCTGCCAGGTCCCTGCAGCCCCCAGCGCCTGCTGAACTGGATGCTGGCCTTAGCGTGCCAGCGAGGGCACCTAGGCGTCGTGAAACTCCTGGTCCTGACGCACGGGGCTGACCCAGAGAGCTACGCGGTGAGGAGGAACGAGTTCCCTGTCATCGAGCGCTTGCCCCTCTACGCCGCCATCAAGTCAGGTGAGTCCTGCTCCGCAAACTGTCCCAGTCTCAGATGTGGGGCAGTGGCTTCCCCCTAGCGCTCCTGATTCTGTGGTCACCTCTGAAGGAAACGTTTGCAACTCCCTGTCCTCTGTTTCTTCTTCAGAATATCTGCGCTTTCTCTTCTTCCCCAGCTCGCCCTGGTGAGGGATTTCAGTGGCAGGAGCAGCTGTGGCACGTGAGGCCCTTATGCGAGGCACCGTAAAGGAAAAAGCCCCTAGGAAGTTTCTTTACTACCAGGACCCCGTGCACTGAAGGAAAATACGGAAGTCCACCTGGAGCAGAGACCTTTCGGTTTCCATCCCTCAGGGGGAGCCTGCCATTCTGAAGACAGTGACACATCCCACATTTGAATGCCCTCAGCTGGCTTACGTTTTTATTTACTTCTTTTGTGTTGCTGGGGATAGAACTGGCATCTTTTACACTGAGCTCCATCACCAGCCCCTTATAATTTTTTTGAGGCAGAATCTTTCTAAATCACAAAGTTGCCCAAGCAAGGCTTAAACCTGGACTCCTCCTGTCTCAGCCTCCCAGGGAGCTGAGATGACAAGTGTGTGCCACCATACCCGGTTGTCCTTAGCTTCCTCTGTCCTGTACCGTCAGGGAATGAAGACATTGCCATATTCCTGCTTCGCCACGGCGCCTTCTTCTGTTCCTACATCCTTCTGGACAGTCCTGACCCCAGCAAGCATCTCCTCAGGAAGTACTTCATCGAAACCAGTGCCCTGCCCGGCAGCCACTCTGGGAAGACAGTGAGTAGCCCCTGCCCGAGGCTTTGTCTGCTACTTTCTCAAGGTTTTCATTGGCAATTTTTCCAAAGTTGGTTAACTAAGCCATAATTGTTGACAATTTCTTTCTTAAAATTTTTACATTCCATTTTTAAATTAACCAGTTATATGTGCTTGTTGTAACAAGTGAAAACAGTAGGGAGATATAATAAAGTTTATCAGTTTGCTACCCTTAAAGTACATAATTTACCAGTCTGGCAAGGACCTCTTCACAACCTGCCATGTGCAAAGCTAGAAAAGCATTTATAAACCTCTATGGGGACTAGTTTTAGTTTTCTATTTTAATAAGAAAAATAGTATTATGTCATTTTTATTATATTCAACTTGACATTTTTCTAACTTAGATTTTTATTTTATACTTTCAAAAGAGACAGAGCAAAGGCATTGTGACTAATTGCTCAGCTGTGGGGATAATGGGTACAAAGCCAGGGGTGGGAACTCAGTCTTGCCACGTGACAGGCTTTGCATTTTGGTGTCTGTAACTTTGTTGGGGAGTGGACATGTCTCACACTGGGAGGAGGACAGAGCTTTTAGGCTGTCGTGAGGCTGATGGTTCTAGAAAAAGAGGTACCTATGGCTGGTCCTGCATAAACTGCTGGTGTTGTGGTCATCAGCCAGGCGGAAGGAGGATCTGTGTTCATGAGGTAAAACCAACAGGGTCATTCAGGACACCAGGACCCTCCCTCCTTTCAACATGTTTGCAGAACCTGAAAGGCCGTCGGTATCTTCACAGTTGCCTCTTACACTTTTGTCGTGTGGCAGCCACAGAGCTGTGGAAGACATATGGACTATTTGCATCTTTCCACTTTTTGCTGGTCTTGAAAGGTCCCTGTCATCTTCGTTTTGCCTTTTATACTTGGGTGGCCTGGAATCTACAGGGATTTTCTGAACTCACAGACTATTTCCTTGTTTCAGTTTTCTGCAGGTCTTGAAAGGGCATTGTCTCCATTTTGCCTCTTGTTTTGTAGCATGAAATCTTCTGGGATTTTCTGAGTATCTGAAGTATTTCCATCTTTCAGTTTTACGCATGGCTTGAAGGGCCCTTGGCATCTTCTTTTTGTCTCTCTTGGTCTGTAGAACGTGCAGAGCTCCTCAGAGCATACAGAATATTTCCATCATTCAGGTTTTTGCAGGCCTTGAAGAACCTATGTCATCTTTTGTATTCACACTTACTGTTTGGAGGCCTGGAACCTACAGGGTTCTGCACAGCATTTGTATCACTTTATTTTTAAGGACATTAATATATATTTTATTGTCACATTTTGATCATTTTTACTTCTTGTTCCCATCCCTTCCCTCTCACCACCTCCACATTCCCTTTTCTCTTTCCACAAAGTCTTCTTACTTTCTCCCATTTCTCTTGTATGTTTTTTTGCTTTGGTTTTCTCGTATTAGAGAAGCCATATAACAATTAACCTTCTGTGTCTGGTTCATTTCACTAAATATAATGATCTTGAGGTGCATCCATTTTCCTACAGATGATTCAAATTTATCTTTCTTAGATTAGTGCCCACTGTGTAAATATACCACATCTCCTTTATCCATTCATCTGTTGGTGGGCATATTCGCTTCTGCCAAGATTTGCGTATTGTAAGTTGTGCTGCTATAAACATGGACAAACGTGTATTGCTCTTGTATGATGACTTTAACTCTTTTGGAAAGATAGAAGAGGAGTAGTCAGGTCAAATGAAATGCCTATTTTAGTTTTTTTTAAGGAATGACCATACTGCTTTCCATAATGGTTGTACCAATTTACAATCCAACCCACAATGTGAAGAAGTATTCCTTTTCCCCACAACTTCTCCAGGATTTTTTTTTTTTTTTTTTTTGCATTCTTGATACCAGCCATTCTTACTAAAGTGACATGGGATCTCAATGTTGTTCTGATTTGCATTTCTGTGATGGCTGAAGATGTTCTCAGTTCTGTTCCATTGGTCAACCTGTCTGTTCTTGTGCCAGTACCATATGGTTTATATAACTGTTGCCTTGTGATATGACCTCATGTCTGGAACTGTAATGCCTCCTGCCTTTGTCTTGTTACTCAGAATTGTTTTGACTATTCTAGGTCTCCTTTGAGTCTATATGAATTTAAGAATTGTTTTTTCTATATCTCTGAACAAATAGTTGTTGGTATTTTGATAGGAATATCCATTTTGGCAGGATAATCATTTGACTCTATTAATTGTGCCTATCCAAGAGCAGGAGATGTCTTTCCATTTTCTGATCTCTTCTTTAATTTCTTTCTTCAGTATAATATAGTTTTCTTTGTAAAAGTCCTTCACTTCCTTAGTTAGATTTACTCCTTGACAATGGAAGTATTTTTCTGAGCTCTTTCTCAGTGAGTTCATTGTCAATGTAGAGGAATTCTATTGATTTTTTTTGAGACAGAGTCTCGCTCTGTAGCCCAGGCTGGTCCTGAAGTCACTGTGGAACTCAGGCTGGCCTTGGACTCACCACAATCCTCCTGCTTCAGCCTCCTGAGTGCTGGGATTACAAGCATGTGCCACCACACCCACCTTATGTGGTGCTGGAGAATCAAACTCGGATACTTAGCACTTGATTTAATGCTAACTAGGCAAGTACTTCAACCGCTGAGCCATTCCTCCAGCCTCTCTATTGATTTTTTAGTATTGATTTTGTAGTCTGCAACATGGCTGAATTTATTATTTTTAAGAATTTCACAGTGGAATTTTTGGGGTCTTCTATGTACATAGTCATTTGCATATAAGGATAGTTTGACTTCCTCCTTTCTAATCTGTATTTCCTTCATTTCACTTTCTTACCTAATTGCTCTAGCAAGGGTTTCAAGGACTATATTGAATAAGAGTGGTGAAAGTGGACAGCCTTGTCATGTTCCTGATTTAGGGTGAAATGCTTTCAATTTCTCTCCATTTATTATGATATTTGCAGTAGGTTTAGTATATATGGCTTCTATCAATTTGAGGTATGGCCCTTCTATACCTATTTTCCTCAGAGTTTTCTTTTATCATGAATGGATGTTGGATTTTATCAAAGCCTTTTCTGCATCAGCTGAGATGACCATGTGACTTTTCTTCTTGCTTTTGTTAATGTGGTGTATTGCACTAATTGCTTTATATATGTTAAACCAACCTTGAATCCCACGAATGAAGCCCTATTGGTCATGGTGTATGATCTTTCTGATTACTTGCCGGATTCTGTTTGCCAGACTCTTAATGTGGATTTTTGTACCTATATTTATTAAGGAGATCGGTCTGTACTTTTCTTTCCTGATTAAGTGTTTGTCTGGTATTGGTACTGGGGTGATGCTAGTCTCCAGAAATGAATTTCATAGTATTCCTTCTTTTTCAACTTCATGAAGCAGTTTGAGAAGCATTGGAGTTAGCTCTTCACTGAAGTACTGAAAATATTCTGCTGTGAATCCATTTGGTCCTGGGCTTTTCTTTGTGGGTAGAGACTTTATTACTGCCTAGATCTCCATGTGTGTTATTGGTCTATTCAAGGCTTGTATGTCTTTTTGGTTCAATTTTGGTATTTTGTATGTATCTAGAAAGTCATCTATTCCTTCCAAGTTTTTCAATTTGTTGGAGTATAAATGTTCAAAATAGTTCCTTATAATTCTCTGAATTTCTTCAACGTCCATTGTAATTTCACCCCTTTCTTTTCCAATTGCATTAGTATGTGTTTATTTCTTTCCTTATTTTGGTTAGTTTAGCTACAGGTTTATCAATTTTATTATTTCAAAGAGCTATCTCTTTGATTGATTTTTATATTTTTTAGTTTCAATTTTATTGATTTGTACTCTGATCTTTATAATTTCTCTTTTTTTACTACATTTTTATGTAGATTGTTCTTGTTTCTCTAGGACCTTGAGGTGCATTATTAAATTTTTTATGTGAGATTGCTCTGTTCATTTATAGCTATGAATTTCCCTCTTAGGACTGCTTTCATTGTGTCCCATATGTTCTGGTATGATGTGGTTCCTTCATCATTTAATTCTAGGATTTTTTAAATTTCTTTTCTGATTTCTTCTGTGACACATTTTTTGTTCAGCAGTAAGTTATTTAGTCTCTATGTATTTGTATATTTTCTGCTGTTTCTTTTATTGTTGATTTCTGGTTTTATTCAACTATGATCTGAGAGTAAGCCAGGAATTATTCTGATTCCTTTGTACTTTTTAAAGCATGTCTTATGTCCCAGAATATGGTCTATTTTAGGAAATGTTCCACACGCTGTTGAGAAGAAAGCATATTCTGTTGCTGTTTGGTGGAACACTCTGTAGATATCTATTAAGTCCAAGTTTTCCATAGTGTTGTGTAACTGTAGTATTTCCTCGTGGATTTTCTGTCCAATTCACCTGTCTATCTGTATTAGTACAGTATTAAAGTCCCTTACTATAATTGTATCAGGACCTACATGGCCTTTCAAGTCCAATAATTTTTATTTTACATAATTGGGTGCTCCATAGTTGGGAGCATATATATTGATGATTGTGATTTCTTTCTGTTGTATTCATTGTTCCCTTCACCAGTATATAGTGTCCATCTTTTTCTCTCCTGACCTGTTTTGATTTGAAGTCTGATGTGTCTGAGAATAGTATAGTTGCCCATGCTTGTTTCTGGGTTACATTACATATTGATTATTTATCCGAATAGTTGCTTACCTTTTCCTTCTCACTTAGCAAGTCATCTGTGTATTGGGGATGTTAAGCATTTGTTGATCCTGTATATTGCCAAGATTTGTTTTCCAGTTCATTATTTTTCTTTTGTCTTCTTACGTTTATAACAAAAAAGTATAAGAATATATAATCAAATATGTTTATATTTTCCTTTTTGGCACCTGTACTGTATAAAAAGGGCATTTTCACTACAGTTTGGCATAAGAACTCTCCTGGATAGTCTTACTTTTTTTCACTTAGTTTTTACATTGTAAGCTTGATATATATATATATATATATATATATATATATATATATATATATATATATATGGGATTACTATATAAGAGAAGGGGTAGAGGACTAGTTTTCATTTCTTGTAGCTAAATGGTCCATTATTCCCATACAGTTTTTTAAATAAAACTTTTCTCTTTGAATTGCAGTGCCATCTTGGCATTTTTCACTCTTATTTGTACACATTTTGAGTTTCTAAGTACTAATACCGCCCTATCAAATCTTTTACTTTTTTTTACAGGCACTTTATTCAAGTCTTACAATTTGTTAGTGTGAGGTTTTTTTTTTTTTTTACTCTGTTTTTCAAAGCTATTAGATATTTGTTCTGTTTTGTACAATTCTCATGGTCACTTTATGTAGTTTTGGTCTTTCTTCCTTTCCTTCCTTCTTTCTTTCTTTCTTTTTCTGTTGCCAATGGGTATGCTGGCAACTAGGTTCTGGTGTTCATTAATAGGAGTTTTAGTTTTCTCCCTAAAGATTTTGGGCCTCTGTGGTTTGTGATTTCTTTGATTTTGCCACCATTTGAATGGAATAGATATAATGTTTCCCATTTCCAATCTAGTGTTAGTAGAATGTAGCAGACTTCTTTCATTTATTTGTGTTTTAGACAGTTCCCTTACCAACTGCCTTTATTAATTCTACAGATTTTTAGTAGAATTCTTGAGACACTTAGACATATGATGAAGCCATCTGTGAACTCAAAACAAGCTGGAGTATTTGTGTAACATACTTTATTCCATGTCTTTTTGTGTATCACTAGATATTTTAAAAGTTGAATCACAATAATAGCAGATATGTCTGTCTTGTTCCTGATTTTAAAACTCTTCATGTCGCAAATTATGAGCATCTACTTACTATAGTTTTTTGGTAAGGAGTTACTTGTTATGTGTTTAGGTAGTTTCCATATATTCATTTTTACTTGAAATTTTTAGTAGGAGAATGTGCTAGCGGGCACTCCGTTGCTATAACAAAATACTTGAAATAACTTAAAAGGAAGAAAGATTTATTTTGGTTCACAGCTTTAGAGGTTTCAATCCATGATCACTTTGGGCCTTTGGTGAGGCAGAAAAAAAATGGCTGGCAGTGTATGACAGAACAGAGCCATCTACCTCATGGTGCCCAAGAAGCAAAGAAAAAAAATTGGCCAGGGTTGCCACCCACCCTTCAAGAGCTTGCCTCTAATGACCTACTTTCTTCACACTAGACCCCATCTCTTAAAAGGTTCTGTCAGTTACCAGTTGCTAACTGGGAACAAAGAGTTTAATGTAACAGCTTTGGGGAACACTTAAGATCCAATTAATAGTAGGAAGTTTGCTGAATTTTGTCACTTCCAATTTGGCATCTACTGGTGTATTCATATAGCTCTTTACTTTATCAGTTCAGTAAGTGATGATAGTTATTAAGCTAACCTGAATTTCTATAATAAATATACTGTCTTTTTTGCTGGTTAGTGCTGATATTTTGATTATATTTTCTATCTATATTTTTTAGAAGAATTGACCTATAATTTCCTATTGTTACTGTTTTATGCGGCTTGATTATAAGATTATGCTTGCTGCACATAATGATTTGGGAAACTTATTATGATGTAGAGATATTTCATAGTAATTATTTATGTGAAAAGCTAATTAGATAAGGCAAATCTTTATTTTTTCCGTGATAAAACAGGGATAACCTCAGTACCCACCCCAGAAGGTGCTGTTCACTTAACTCAGGACCTGTCACATAGTGAGTGCTCAGTAAATGTTAGTTGATGTCATCACTCTTAGCCTCACATTAAGAAAGGAAATGATGACCTCTAACCCTTGCATTACATCATACAGCACCTCAGGAAGAATAACAGAATACAGAATATGATATGGAAATATAATGACATTGTGTTACAGTAAGTACTATGCAGTTTGGACGCTCAGACCAGAGCCTGTATCTCATGAAAGTAGAGCTTTTTCTGTTTCTCAGTTCCTGAACCATAGCTCCAAGGTTTCATGGAAATCAGTGATTCTCATTTTCTCACTTAGTGGAATGCCCAGGAGTTTTTAAATTCCCAACACTCATCCCTGCTCCCTTTACTGATTAAATCCACATCTCTGCACAGGAAGCTAGCAGTAGTAGTTTTGAAATTTCCCCAGGTGATTCCAGCAAGTAACCAAGGTTTAATGCCAGTGGTTTTGGTTTTCTTGGCATGAAGTTAAAAGCAGAAATGATTGGCATCTCTGTCTGTAATCTTTCCTGTGGGGTGAGTCCTGCTACATGTGCCAAGGTTGGCCAAGGGCATGGAAGTGATGATTTCATTTTGCCAAAGAGAAAAACAATGTTGCTTTTCCTTTCCTTGGCCTTTCTGGATCTAGTCAGAAAAGGAAATGAAATTTCAGCACAGCAGTGAGTCATAAGGGTTCCTAGTGCTTCCCCAAAGCAGGTGTTTCTTGCGATTCAAGTGAACTTCAATGGCAAGTGCCTTGGTGTGGGTATGCCTGGCTGCTCTATAACAGCACATTCGCTCTGTGCTACTGGCCAAAGAGAGGAGAGAGGGGACAGTCCAGAAGGGCCCAGCAGCTGGGAACAATGACCCAGGAGCCAGAGGTAAGGCCTTCTGCCATTCTAGGTACCCATGGGATGAGCTGACTATTTTGGTTCTATTTAATTCCTAATGGTAGGCATTAAAAGAGTACTTTGCTGACTTGATACAAGGCTTAAATATGCCCTTGACTTTGCATTCACGGCAGTACTTTGTTAAAGTAGCATTCCCATCAGGGCAGGGGTGATCTATGTTGTCTCCTGTGCCAGTGCAGTTGGTACCACACAGTGTTGGTGCTCTGCCTCCCACAGGTTAGTGGGTCCTTTGTAATGTCATTGCTACTTCTGGAGAAGCCATGGCTGGTCCATTTATAGTGACCTTCATGCATATTTTTGGGTCAGGCATTGTCTGGTCCTCAGGCTGCCGAAAACTACCTCTTGTGGTGATCAGGGAGCTGCAAAGTATCTGCATTTATTTTCCACAGGTAGCAGCTAGTTCCGTGTATTGCTTTGACACCCAGTAAGGAGCAGGAAAACTCAGAAATGCCAGGAAAGGCTTAATCCGATCCTGGAATAATCTTGACATTCATCCTGTTCAGCAGGTAGCAGGCCAGGCTAAAGGGTTTATTGGGACTGGTTTAAGTATTAGAAGTAAACAAGAGCTGATATTAATTTTGAAACAGCCCAATGGGGAAATTGTTAATTTCCCCTTTTCAATCTGGCAGCTAACCTAAAGATAGAGTAGGATTTGTATTTATTACTATTGCTTTTTGTATTAGCTCTGGCTTAGGTAACTTCTAAGTTCCTAGTGACCCACGATTCAGGTCTCTGTGTCGAGGCCCATGCAGGAAACATCCTGCCTGCACATTTTCAGCATGGAACCCAGTGCTTCCTGTTCTCATCGGGCGGATTTGGGCATTTGTGTTTGCAAGATGGTCTGTAAGGGTGGGACTCAGCCACAGAGGCTCTCTGCCTTTGCTGGGCCTTGGGAGCAGCTGAGTGGGGACTGAGTACTCATGAGGGTGCCTGATGGCCTTGGGGTAGTGGCCCTGCCCAGCAGACATTTGGGGCCTCTAAGGAACACTCTTGTCCCAGATAAGCTCTCACATTGGGTGCAGAGGTTTTTATTCCAGAGTGTGATGCTTTCCAGAGCATTTCCACATACAGTGCCACCATGCTAGTTCCTCACACACCCCCGTGCTGGAGGTGCTGTTTCATGTGACAGGGGCAGGAACTAGCTTTCCCAACTTGAAGCCTCTGAACCAGTGAGGCGCCATGGCTAAGAAGCAGCACTGGAGAGCAGATTCTAAGTCCGCAGGGCCTGGCCTTTGTGTCACTCATGTGAGAGATGAAAAAAATCCCTTAGCTATCCTCTGGGAGTCACGAAATCAAACTCAGAACTGTTCCAGGCATCTTTCCCTAAGTTCTGCTTTTCTCTTGTGCCCTTGTGAGGACTTCAGCTCATTGCAGTAATCTCTTCTTATCAGAGGCTTCCTATTTATTTCATGGCTTTCGTTATTCATAGTCAACCTTGGCCCAAAAGTATGAAGTGGAAAATTCTAGAAATAAACAGTTCTTAAGTTTTGAATTGTACCATTTTGATTGTCATGATAAAAACTCCTATAGTCGCACTCTGTCTCTCCTGGAACAGAAATCATCCTTTGGTCTGGTGTATCCATGTTGTGTACAACTACCTTCCCACTAATCACTGGGTCACCCTGTCAGGATGTCACATGCTTATGTTCAGGTAGCCCTTATTTTACCTAATTATGGCCCCAAAGCACAAGCAAATTGATGCTAGCAATTCAGATATATAAATAAGGTATTTTGAAAGAGAGATAATATTCATGTAACTGTGAATAGTTTCCTGTTGTAATCGTTCTAGCTTTTGTTGTTCATCTCTTGCTGTGTTTAACTTATAAATTGAACTTGTTTCATATATATGTACGTATAGGAGAAAACCTAGTGTGTATATATAAGGCTTGGTGCTGTCTATGGTTTTGGGGATCCACTGGGGGTCTTGGAACATCTCACCCATTAAGAAGAGAGCACTATCGTAGTCTACAAATATTTTTATTTTCTGTGATTTCTGAATACTCAGTTTTTCACAAGTGTTCATGTTATCCTACTAGACTAAATCATAATACAAATTTGGAGTTATGTAAACCATTTGTATTTCATTAAAAACAAAATGATTAATGAAATAGGTGTGCAGAAATAGTAAAAATATTTGAATTTTAAAAACAGTAGAAAAAAATAAGAAAGTGAACAAAAACATTATCAAGTGTTGGAACTATTCAATACCAGCAGAGATTTACATTAGTCATTAGTCATTATATAAACTCCATTGGGCTAGAATTAAACTTTGGAAACTTTAAAATCACACTTATCTCAGTTATAAAAGGGTGATGATTGCATTTCCGAATTTTAAATATGTACTTCCCATTATAAAGATACATAATCAGAAATAATATGCATATATTTAAATAATAAAGCAAAGCCAGGTGTGGTGGCACATCCTATATATAATCCCATCTACTCAGGAGACTAAAGCAGGAGAATTATGAATTTTAGGCCAGGCTGAGCCACCGAGTGAGACCACCATCTCAAAATAGAAACAAATAGGACTGGGGATATAGCTCAGTAGTACAGTACTTGCCTAGAATGTACAAACCCCTGGGTTCAATTTCCAGTACTGAAAAAAAAAAGAAAAAGGAAAAAAAAGCAGTTAAACCAAAATTATTCATACTAAAGCATATAAGAAAGAAAGGTAATAAGCATGGTGACACCTGTGGTTTTAGTTGCTCAAGAGGCCAAAGTAGAAGGATCCCTAGAGCCCATGAGTCCAAAACCAGCCCAGGGAACATAGCAAGACCCTCACTCAGAGAGGCAGGAGCAGAGTACAACAGAAAATATCTGAAAAGAAAACACAAAACTTAAATTCATACGTGAACTGATTGGGTTTCATTCAACCAACATTTATGGATCACATATTAGATACATGCAACTGAGATCAGGTCCATACCTTGAGTCATGTTGTTCACGTATGTGACTGAGTGAAGTTGGGAGAAATCGTTGAACTTACATGTGAGAGAACACATACCCATTCTATTGGCAACTAAAGAAATTCAAGCTAAAACAACTTGACAGTACTGTCCCATACCTGTTAAACTAACAAAAATAAATAGAAGTAAGTCATTTGGCAGGGTTGTGGAGCAATGGGCACGCTTGTGTCCTGCTCCTGGCACTGCAGATTAGTTCCATGTGTGCAAAGTAATTGATATCATGTGACAAAGGCTATAAAGTTTTTCTCTCCTAGTGAGCTGTTGTGAATTTGGCATATCCTTTCTGGACACTACCTCTCTGAGGACATAATTCAAGACAAAATTGTGATTGCCACATAGTCAGTCTACTCCTTTCCAAAGACCTTGGGAAGGGAGGGCCCTCAAAGCGTCCAACGGCAAGGAGAGGCCAAGTTGTCTATGCTGTACTAGCAGTGGGAGTCCACCTACTCAGGAAGAAGGGATCCTGCCTACTCAGCACACAGCACACCCTCCTTGAGCCTGGGATACCTTAAAATATTAGCCTCATGTGACAAGCTGAGAAAGGCCTTTCTGAACCCACAGGTCTAATTACATGCACTCTCACACCTCTTAGAGCTTCTGGTCTTTTGTTAATAACAAATTTGGGGCTATTTGGTGACATTCTTTGATGTCAATTCCCCCAATATATTGGGCTTACTTACAGGAGTATGCATGAGACGTCACCGACAGGAACACAGATGAGGGGCCCCCTAAAGGAACATGAGTGAGGGTCTCTTACCAGCCTCAAAAGGCAGTCATCTTAAGGAACGGCCCTCCCCAGCAAGGTGATGCCTCACAGGAACTGCATGCTGTGTCCCTGGGTCCGCTACTGCTTTTCTGTCTCAGGACTCACCTTCTCTGATGTTTCCTTTCTAACTCTCGGGCCCTCTCCCTTCCGCCTCCCGCTCTTGCAGCCCCTGCAGTTCTCGCTGGCCCTCGCCGAGTTTCTGTTCTTGGGGATGCTGTTCTTTCTGGCCTGCAGCTCATTTCTTGTTCCAGGGACTTCTTCCTCTCTGGACGATTACAACTACGATGACGAGGATGACAACTACGTCCACTGTAACTGCTGCCATCCTGTACCCTCAGCTCCCTTAAGGGCCCAGGCACAGGTTCCACACACGGGCCCAAAGGCATGCACCATCAGCAGCGCTGTGACGCCACCTAATGACCACACGGGCTGTGCCCGCCTGGCCTTGCCCACCGGGCCACTCCTACTATGCACACCTGTGAGTTGTTTGGGTCGAAGGACTTGCTCGCCCTGTGTTTACCCCTCATTAGACAGCTGAGAACAGGATTAATAGAATTAATAGCTGGCTAGCCAGTCCCAGTGGTGCGGATCTGTCACATGAGCGCTCTGGGAGCCTGAGGCAGGAGGGTCATAAGATGGAGCCGAGCTGGGGCAATTTCACAAGACCCTGGCTCAAAATTTAAAAATAAAAATTGGCTGGTGATATAGCTCAATGTGAAGGCTTAATAGGTGGATGGGTGAGTGGGTAGGAGGATGGGTGGATGTGTAGCTAGAAGAACAGCTGGGACATGGGATACAGCATTTTTAGTCTTCCCATGGATGGGCAGATGGGTGAACAGCTGGCTGAATTTTATTTATTTATTTATTTTTTTGAGACAGGTCTTATTCTGTAGTCCAGCCTGGCCTTCAACTCATGGCAGTCCTCCTGCCTCAGCCTCCTGAGTGCTGGGATTATAGTTATGCACTACCAAACTTGGCTAATCTTTATATGATGCTGGGGAAGCTAACCTAAGATGCTAGGCAAGTGCTTTAAACTACTGAGCTATACTCCCAGCTCTAGATGGCTGAAATTTTATGTATACAATAACCTCCCTTCTGCTTACATAGGGCATTGTAGCTTTAAAAGTACTTTTATATACTGTTTTAATCCATACATACTCCTGAGAGATAGAAGTCATATCTTTATTTAAAAGTTGAGGACACTGAGTATTCTCTCACTAGGGAGTTAAGTAGCTTTATCAACTGCATACAGTGTTTTTATTTCTGGCTTTTTTCTGCTCTCAAATAGCCACTGGCAAAATTCCTAAATTGGAGCTAGTGACAGTTTACAATTTGGAAACTTTCTATTTCCAGACTTAGAATTTCTGGTAAATTTCCTATTTTTAAAAGGAATAACTAAAACACTATATGGGAAAAAAATACAATGTTGGTTTTGGAAAATCCCTTTTACCTACCGTAAAGAATATAAGAGAAGAAAAAGTGATAAAATAACTAAATACCTCCTGACATTTGCATCCTTAAGGGAGGAAACAGTGGCTCTGTTTCCCTGCTGGAAGTGCTGTGTGGTTTTCCCAAGGTTGTCACCAAGCTGCATATTTGGTATAAAGACCCACTTGGCCTCAGAACCGAATTATTTGTGTTTGGTTTATTATATTCTACTTTAGGGATTTTACTGCAGTTTTCCCCCATATACATACATGTAATTGACCTGGAATTTTAATGATCATTGCAAAATTACTAGTTTTGACTCTTAAAATGAAGTGAGCCCCATATTAAGGAGCCATTTGTGTAACATAGGGACTGTTTTTTCTTTGAAAGATTTGATTGAAAACAATTTACGCTGAAATATGAGCCTTTTTGGGTTGTTCTTTGGTGGTTTTTCCATCTCTCATACAGCATTTTTTATCTTTTATTATGTCATTTTAAGAAATTCATCTTTGTAAGTAAACCTTGTATTTCAGCATAGCTGGTATGTTAGCGATGGCTGAGAATAAAATATGCCATAATGTTTAAACACTGATTTTTAGCTTGGAATTTTTATTGTTATTTTCATTCTCAACTTACTAAGGTATATTTTTAATTTAGGTAACTGATTATCAATTTTATTATTTTTGAAAGATCCTTGAGTTGATTTTGATTCCCACTTTTGTTTGGTGTTTCTCTTCTGACCTTCACTTTCCTGCTTTTTTTGGCTCTCTGTTCTAAGTGGAGCAGGGCTAATTTGTGGTGTTTCACTTTTTATTTTTAATTGTGATCAGAGTCATATGTTCTCTCCTCCACTCGTTGTAAGATTTTCATTGTTCTAAATGTGTACCCTGTTGTGTATTGAGTTTTCCTCTACTACTCAAGTATTTTTTAAGAGTCTTATTTCAGTGTCTAAACAATTGAGCACTTTTAAGTTTTCCTTTCATCAGTTATTTCATTCTTTACCTTGTCTTTTTTCTAGGCAAAGGGTATGTAGGGTAAGAGACATGTAGAAATCTTGCCTTTGTATTTATTTTTCTTCTCCTCTCAAAACTTAGCCAATTTCTGAGGAAGCTCCCTAACTCCTTGGAGAGAGAGTCTGTCCTCCCATCCTGCTTTTTGGTGGTCTCCCACGGTGGATACTTTCAGAATTCTTTTGTTTGTTCTTTATATATTTCACTGTCATATATTGTACTAATATTTTTCTTGCATTCTCATCTGTTTCTCTTTTACTTCCTTTGTCCTACGGAAAAATAAAGATTTTAGCATTGTTGTTTGGGGAAGGGGGGATCGTTTGTCTTGTATTGCATAGAGAGTTGCTTTGGTTTCCTCTCTAGGGCCTTTGAATTGGTCTGTCGTGTTTCCATAGCTGTGTGACTGTGGAGGTACAGTGGAATGGGAACCAGAGCAAGCGTCAGGCATCCAAAGTGCAATCCTGTTCCTGTAACCAACAGATCACCTCTCTGAGGTTTTGGTGTTTGTTTGTTTGTTTGTTTGTTTGCAAATTGCAGAAGCCTTACAAGGCTAGTATAAAGGTCAGCTGAAAAGATGCTTTGCATGCACTGTAAAGAAGGTGTTGCCATCTGATCATGGTTCAATGTCCAGACTGTCCATTTATAGCTTTGTCTTGGTAAGTAATCAGGATGGATGGATCGATGGGTAGGCTGGTGGATGGATGGAGGGATGGATGGAGGGATGGATGGAGGGATGGATGGATAGACAGGACAGAATTTGCTAGAGGAACTGGCTCATACAGTTATGGAGGCTGAGAATTCTCATCTATAAACCAGCAATCTACAAGGTAATGGCCTCAAGATGTTGATAATGCCACTTAGTTCAAGTCTGAAGGCCTGAGAACCCAAGAAACCACAGATTTAAATCCTAGAATCCAAAGGACAGAACTGACTATAAGGCCAGAAGAAGAAGAATACTCAGCTCCAGGAGAGAAGAGAAAAGCATTTTTCCCCCCCTTCCCCTGCCCCCCCCCTTTTTTTTTTGTTTTGTCTGGGATCCCAGCTGACAGACTGGCACCTGCCGATATTGAGGTCATATTTGCCCCGTTTAGTCTACCACATGCCAATCTCCTCAATCTCCTCAAGATACACCCTCAGAGACATGTGCATAAGTAATGCTTTCCTGCTCTCTAAATGAGCCTTCAGCCACTCAAGTTGACGCCCAAAATTAACCATCACAGTACCCTGATAGACACAGATGGCTATGAGTTGATTCTTCAACATACTATCAGAAGTCAGTCTTGTAAATTATTTTTTTTATATTTAACATTTCCCACTTATCTGGGTCATGTTTCCATGGTCATGTTTCCTTTCTTCAGTTGTTTTGTGTTATACTGGCAGCTAAGCCACTAACTGGTATTTACAGTATTTTTAGCAGACATACTTTTGTCAGACTGTTTTTATCTTTGACTTTCATTCAGTCATTTAATTGAGTAAACTCTTCTAAGATCAGTAGGAAGTTTTATCTCCTTTTTTAACTTCTCCTTTTCAGCTCTCTGTAGTTTATTTTTAAAACCTCTGAAATTATTCTTTTATATCATAAAGTCTTCCTGGGCTTTTCCCTAATTTAATGGCACTTTTAAGTACCTTTTAAAATTTTTCTAATCTATTATCTCAATAAGCATCCTTTTGTTTTTGAAGAATCTGTTTTTCTTTCATGATCACTGGGTCTATGTTGATAGAATGTTCTAGGTTCGTAAGTCATTACTTCTCCTTTTTGTTAGTCAGTTTTCTGTCACTGTAATGTAATACCTGTGAGAAATTAACTTAAAAAGAGAAACAGTATTTTGTTGTTCGGTTTCAAAGGTTTTAATCTGTGATCTGTTGTTACCCATGTTGCTTTGGTTCTGTGGCAAGACAGTACCTCACCGTAGAAAGCACACGGTGGATCAGGTTGCACAGTTGATGGCTGGGAATGAAAAAGGAGACCAGAAAGAGAGGGGCAGGTCCCAATATCCCCTTCAAGAGCTCACCCTCAGTGACTCAAAGACTTCTTGCGAGAACCCATTGGTTGTAGTTTTATACCACCTCCCAATCATTATGCTGGGGGCAAAGCCTGTAACACATGGGCCTTTGGGGACATTCCAGACCCTAACTATAGCATCTTTCTAGCTTTGCTTAACTTGTTACCACCTGTGTGAGTTTTATAGTGCTACCATAAAGGAGAAAAAAAACGATGTGGCTTAAAACAATGAAGATTTGTCCTCACAGTTCTGGAGACCAGAAATTCAAAATCCAGGTGTTGGCAGTAATGGCTCCTTCTAGAGACACCAGGGAATATTCTCCCTTGCTTGTCCAGCTTCTGGGTTTGCAGCACTGTTGGTGGTCCTTGGCATATGGACGCATCATCCTAACCACATGGCCATCTTCTCCCTGTTGCCCTTACTTGCCTATCCACTATATGTATATGCCTCTTGGTCCAAATTTCTCCTTCCTTTTTAAGACACCAGTCATATTGGATGAGTGCATATCTACCTAATCTCATTTTAATTTGATAGTGTATGCAAAGTCAGTATTCCTCATGGAGGTCACATGACAAGGTATTGAGAGTTAGGCCTTTTGCTTATCTGTTTGGAGGGACACAACTCAGCCATCACTCCATCCTTGTGGTCATTGCTCAATCCCACTCAGCTTGGGTTCACCCTTCATGGGACACCCCATTTACCAGATGGATGGCCAATCAGGTGTCCACATCCTTCTCATCCTTCCATTTTAAATGTGACCTCCTCCTTAAGAGACCTCCCTCTACCAGAGTGCAGGGACTTGGACTTGAGAAGCAAGTGTTAAGAAGGCTCACAATGAGGATTTCACCTGGAGACAACAGAAAGGTCCCATCTACTCTGCTTCTGCTGAAGCCCTGGCATGCACACAGAGGCTGGAACAGAGCTGCTGTCTCCTCTGTGGCCCGCTCTCTGCCCAGCTGGATCCCTGTCACTGAGGACCACTTCGGATGGTCTAGGTCCCCCAGAGAACATTTGCAAGCTTGACCTTTATCCCCATGAAGTCAGCATAAGTGCATAGACCCTCTTCTTCTGTCATCCACTCTTCTGTCATTATTGCCGTTATTCAGGTGACCTGGAATGAGCCTTCAGACACTTACCGGGTCTGCTGCTCTAAGCTACTCAGGTTTTCTTTGGTTTGTCCCCAGGCCTTTGAATGACTTGATCTTTAGATTGGACGTGTTGGTTGTACAGCTTCCCTGGATGCTTGCTGTTTTTCTGCTACGTATCAGCAGGTGGCTCTTGTCTTATTGGCTGCTCACCATCATCCTGCTGAACTACAGAGAAAAGTCATGGGATTTATATGGCTCAATGATTGACAAATAAATTTCAAAACCTTCTATATGTTCCCCTCATCTTAACATGTATGTCTTCGTCAAATAGACATTGGTCAACTCCCTTTTGTGTATCATGCCCTGTTGTCAATAAAAAATAATCCTTCCCTTCAAGGGATTCAGTCTCCAGGGTAGGGATGATTCTGTCTCAATTAGCCATGGTCAACTGGGGACCTACGGACAGGAGCACTGAGTTGGGAACACCTGAAGATAGCTGTGAGTTCTGCATTTTGGGGTCAGCAGAGACCAGGTATGAGTAAATATTAGAACTGCCCTCCACCTAGCAGAATTGGACAGAGACATGATTACCTCTCCTAGGTAACTGCATCCTTTTCTTTGTCTTCTCTGGACCCAGTTTTTAGCCTTAATCACTGCGTTTCAAAGCCAGGCGAAAAGCATTGTCAACTCCAGCATGTTGCTTAACAATTGTTTTTCTTTGACCAATAGAGTTGCCCTGACATAAAAACATAAAAGATGTCACTGTGGCCCAGTATCATTCTGATACATTATGTCTGGTGGCTTCAGGAAGTGTTATGTCCAGATAGATAATTGCAGTCCTTTATGGCAATATCCATCACCAGACAAGGAGAGCCTTCCTCATGCACCTTTATCTTTGATGGCATATCGAATCCTTCTCAAAATGATCCGCATCGCGACCACTGCTTTGGAAAGCAGCTCCCTAAGTCATTGCACTGCCTTCTGGGGTGAGTGTACTTCCTTTTGGTTGGCCCAGCATTGAAAGGGCTCAAGCTTGGGGACAAACATGAGCACATTTCCCATCTGTTTAATCAGGGAAGGTGTGGCATGACCACTATGCCGTTGAATTGGTGGAGAGTCCACAGCCAGCTGTTTCTGATTTTGCAGTTCAGCGTTCCTGGTTTGGATTATACAACAGCTGGCTGTGCTCCCTCAGAATCTTGTTTATTATGAGTCTGCCCCAACTAAACACAAACAAGTCATGAGTGCTTCAAGGCTAGCATGGCCTGTTGAATGCATGAACATCATTTTAGTTGTACATTCTTTCACCTTTCTCTTGGGCACTTTGTGAAATAAAGAAAGATAGTAAATTTTGTAAATTTGACTCTTTAAACCAACCCAAGATCAGCTATTAGCCACTTTCCCATCTCCAGAACAAAATATCCAACACTCACAACTTAAAAGGAGGTGAGGTTTATTTTGGATCAGGTTTTTAAAGGATTCAGTTTGTGTTTTGTTGGCTCGAGGCAGAAATGACATGCAGAAGAGCCCAGCAAAATAAAAGTGGTCATGCTGTGTGGATCCTGGGACATGTCACACCCGCGAACCCCACCTCCAGCCATCCCCAGTGCCCAGCAGCACACGTAGCTACAGAACTCCGTGACTAAATCCACTGATGAGTATAGCGCCCCCGGATCTAGTCACCATCCCTATTAGTAACATTCTCATCGTTGTGACTCAATACCCAACATCCACAACTTAGGTGCAAAAGACTTGTTGTAGCTTATAGTTTCATAAGAACTCAGTCCATTCATGGGTGGGCAGCTGGAAAATGGTGGAATTGCAGGGTGGGACTGCAGCTAGAACTGGAAGCAGAGTTCCTGGGGCAAGGATCCTTACAGCATGGTGAAAGAGAGAGAGAGTGGGAAGGCAGGCAAAAACAGCACATGCCCCTCCAGGTCAAGTCCCAAGCATTTGCCCCTTCCGGCCAGGCCCCATATCCCAGCATTAAACAGTGTCATAGGAACATGAGGCTTGTGGGGGGACACTCCAGATCCAAGCCACCACACCTTCGAGCCATGTGGTACTTTTAGGTGACATTTTAAATTTGAACCATAACAACTTTCTACCTCTCATTAGCCCAGCACACATCCTTGTGCCTGTGCAAGCATGTCTATTGTCCCTGTGTGTCTTTGTGTTTTCAGACTTCTGCTTTTTAACACTTCTCTCTGGGCTTAAGTTTATCAGAGTTCACTCACGAAGGAACCCAGTGGGTGTAGAACCTAGAAAGAGCTCTAAGAATGGGCAGAAGCAGATGCTTCCTCTTCTTCCTTGTGTATGGGGAAGCTGCTGGTACACACAGCATCTTCTTCTTAGTAATTTTTCCTCTGACAGTCTTGTCACCCTGAAAGAAGCATGGCATGTTTCCAATCAAGATAGAGGTCAAGAAACCCTTGAGCGAGGACAGCCAGAGAGTCACACATGCACATATACCTCTTCCTTGTGAACCCTAAGTTCCAAGTCTTAGTTTTGTCTGTAGCTTCTGCAACATACTGCCTGACAGAATAGTTGGCATACAGAAGTGCTGTTTAACAAAATGTTGCTGGATGTGCAAATGACAGTTGAACGTAATGGTGACCTTATTCTATAAAGATAAAATATTCTGTCAAAGTCAAAACTCAAACCAACTTCCTGGCTGATTTTGAGACCACCTTTCGACCTTGCATTTGGTTGTCATCTCAATTTTAGTCCAAAACCATTCCATATTGAATGACCATAACGGCCATGTAGGGTGAATGGAGGAAACTGAGTGCAATCTGGACACTTTGGCTCCATGGCCAGCTTTTTGGCCCCGACCTCCATGACCTGGATGTGTCTCTGTGAGCCCAGAAGAACATAGCCAGGGCCTGAGGAGAGCCTTCTTTGACTTGGCCATTTCATGCCCTGTCAGTCTTCTGCTATAGAGAATCTAGGCACTGAGACTTGCAGTCCATTGTCTGTTCAGCTCAAACCAGATCAACCCTCCTAAAAAAACAAGATTTGCCCAAAACCTTGAGTTGACTGTCAGGCTTACCCAAGCCCACCCAAGGAAGGCCATGGTGCTTTGCAGAACCACCTACCAAAAGAAATTCTGGGTCCAGAAGTAACATAAGCATCATGTAATCCAAACCACTAATTTAAAACATTAAAGCCAGCACTATCAAAGTGAAGGGTGGTACAGTAATGAATTATGGAAAGGATGAAGAGCACCATATGACTAGGTTTGAAATAAGGAAATCAGAATGCAGTCATGGTAAACATAGAGACATGTCTGATCAATGGGCCAAGACTCAGTGATACTCCAGTAGTGATGAGCATGGATAACTCCCACATGGCAGGTTCCATTTTCCACTAAAGGGAACCAGAGCTGATTGCAGGGCGTAATGTAAGACGCAGAGACTGGAATGTCTTGTTTCACCATAAAGTAAGTACATACCCAGCAACTGATATAGAAAAATTAAAGGAACACAGGAGTCTCCCAATAGGACAACCCCTGAACAAATTTAGATGACTTGAGCATTAAAAGAAAGAAAGAACAATGAATCAATAGTGAATTATACTATTTTAAATAAAAAAGAATCCATGAGTCCACTTCAGTAGAAAGAGGGGGGCCACTCCTCTCCACAAAAGAATGCCAGGTAGTAAATGGAGAAAGCATCCGTGCAACTCCATTGTACTAACTGATTGTGACCAAGTTTGACAACAGATGTTAAACCCACTGGATAAAACTATGCAGGAACACAAAACATCCACTTTGAGTCAGACTGTCACCCCATGGATTGTTTGTGAATCACAAAGGGTAAAGTGTAGAAGGACTGATTTAAAAAAATACTGTGGGTGTCTAAATTTTAAAAATATGTGTCGGTGAAAGACATATTGCCGTTAACATTCTCATAACACTCCGCCTCTTTGAACCCATCGTTCTTGTCACTTCCAGAAGCCATTCAGGAAATCTTCTTTCTTGGATGTCTTTATGAAGTGTGGTAATCGATGGTTAATGCTGCTGCCGGGTTTCGCCCCAAGGAAAGGCAGGCTCATAAACACATTACAGTGTGTCCTTATCTACCTTATTCGTTGGGTCCAGCACCGTGCAACTTCTGGCTTTTCCTCCAAGTCAAAATGACCTTGAAACAGAAACATTTTGCATCAATTCAGGACATCAAGGCAGCCATGATCGTTCAACTAAAGATTCTCATGAAAAAGGACTTCAGAACTGTTTCAGAAACTGGCGAAAGCAATGGGATAAGCGTGTTCACAGCCAAGTGGAGCATCATGAGGGAGGATTAATGGTAGTATGTTTTTACTGTAATAAGTTTTTTAAACAGTCACTGTTTTTATTTTTATTTTTTAAAATCACACCTCATTTGAGAACATCATGCTTAGTGAAGTGAGTCAGAAGCATAAGGTGAAGCATCGAATGGTCTCTCTGATATGAGAGTCCCAGAGCACAACTCCTATGGAACTTAAACCGAAAAACAAAGTGAAACAGGGGGGTCGGGTAGGGGAGGAGGGAAGGAGGGGAGGGGAGGGGGAGGGACAAAAGGAGAGTGGGAAAGACCTTGTCACCTTGACAAGATACATATGTGCATAAACGGCTCAACTCCATTGTAAACCTTAAATTTTGCACGTATACATATCAATAAAATGGGGGCGGGGGGGGGGAAATCACACCTCATACCTTTACGAGAGAGCTCTGAAAGGCACCACCTCTACAACCAGGGGACCCAGTGTTGTACTAGAACTAGAATCACAGTCCAGAGCACCTTGCGCCCCCTGGTGGGCGCAGTGGAAAGGACTCAATGTTGTCTCCTACCTACCATTGCCCCAAATACCTAACCTGAATCTAAACTTCAGAGAACCTTGAGTAAATTCACACATCATGGTATTTTTCTATAAAGACAAGTAGAGTGACTTGAAAATTGCAATGACAATGTAAAAAAAATCCGTGGAAAGTCATGAGCACTCCTTTACAGTGAAGAAAAGTAAAAGGATAGGATGACACCTAAATGCGGGGATTTTTTCTTTTGTTACCATATATTTGTGACACATAATAGCAATCATCTTGAGAAATTGATGTATGTCCATATGTCCATATCGCATCTTGATCATTTTTACTTCTCTCCTGCCTTCCCATATCCTCGTGCCCCTCCACATCCCCTTTCTCTCTCCACAAAGTTTATCTTTTTACTTTCTTCCATCCCTCTTGCACTTTTTTTATGGTTTGGTGCTTTCTAATTAGAGAAATCATGTGATATTTAACCTTCTGTGTCTGATTCACTTTGCTGAGTGCAATGATCTCAAGGTGTGTCCATTTTCCTACAAATGGAGCACATTTATCTTTCTTTATGCAAAGTAGTACTCCATTGTGTAAATATACCATGTCTTTATCCACTCATCCGTTGGTGGACATGTTGACTGCTTCCAAAATTGAACCATTATGAGTTGTGCTGCTACAAACATGTGTATGCATATATTATGCTTGTAGAATGACTTTAATTCTTTTGGGAAGATACATAGAAGTAGTCCAGCTGCCTCAAATGGGATGTCCACATTCAGTTTTTTGAGAAATACCCATACTGCTTTTTGTAATGGTCGCTCCAGTTCACAGTCCCACTAACAGTGCAGAAGGGTTCCTTTTCCCCACAACCTCTCCAGCATTTATTGTTTTTTGAGTTCTTGATATCAGCCATTTTTACTGGAGTTAGATGGAACTAGTGTTGTTTTGATTTGCATTTTGTCTGACGGCTGAAGTTGCTGAATGTTTTTTCATATATTTACTGTCCTTTCAGACTTCTTCTTTTGAGAGCTTGCTGTTCATTTCACTTTCTCATTTTTTATTGGGTCATTCATTTTGGGGAGTCAATTATTCCTGTTCTTTGTGTATTCTAAATAATAGTCCTCTGTCCGGGGAGTAGCTGGCAAAAATTTTTCCTGTTCCGTCAGTTCTCTCTTCACTCTATTGATTGTCTCCTTTGCTGCTCAGAAGCTTTTTAGTTTGATATAATTTCATTTGTCTGTTCTTGGTGTTATCTCATATGCACTTGGTATTTCACTGAGAAAGTCCTTCACTTCACCTATGTCTTCAAGGGTTTTGCCTGTTTTTTCTTCCAACAGGTTCGGTGTTTCCATTTTGATATCTAGGTTTGATCCATTTTAATTTGATTTGAGTACATAATGAGAGATGTGGATCTAGCTTCATTCTTTTCATATGGATAACCAGGTCTCCCAGAACCATTTGTTAATGAGACTGTCTTCTCTCCACATATGTTTTTGGCTGCTTTGTCAAACATTATATATATGGATAAAGGTGCTTTGTGTTATCTCTGAATCCTCAGTTCTTTTTCATTGATCAACCTGTCTGTTTTTATGCCAATACCATGTGGTTTTCATCACTGTTGCTTTGTAATATAACTTGTTCAGTATTGTAATTCTTGATGGGAATTACATTATTGATGTTACATTTTTTGAAAATTATGATCTTATGTTATTATAGCCAAAACATTCTTGTTCATCAGAGATAACCTGCTGAAAGTATCGAGGGGCTAAATGCCATGGTGTATCATTTACTTGCAAATTATCCAACAAAAGTGTGCGTGTGTTTGTTTGTATGTGTGTGGAGAAGTCAATGTGGTGATGCATTAACAACTGGTGAATCTAGTTTTTATGTTTTTAAAGAGGCCGAGGTGAGGCTAGGAGAGGTAAGGAGAGAGAATTTTCAATCTCCAAGATTTGGCTAAGGGAGAAATAAAGACAAGGCACACAGCACCACCTAATGGCCAGATGGTGACACCTCTCAGCTGCTGCCAACTTCGAAAGCCAACTTACCCCACACTATTGGTATGTTTCCCACAGTCCCAGCAGTTCTTGCATTTTCCCATTTGCAAAGCACTAATTTTTGTTTATATTTCTGCCCCTCTAATTTTCCGTTATGGATTTCCAGTTGCTTTGGAGAAACAAGCCAGAAGGCAGATTTCTTCTGCCCAGAAATCTAACTGAGTCCAGATTCTTTGATAATCAAGAGGAAAGAGAAAGTTCTACTCATATGTATTTACCAAGATCCCTTTTGCCACCCTGCACCAGAAAACCACTGGGATTTCTCGCTTCCTCCTGAGAGAATAAACAAAGACCAATCAAACAAACAAAAAAGAACATTTATTCTAAGCTTGCACAGCAAGGAAGTCAGCCCCTGTCACTTGCACATGGCACAAATTCAAAGCAGCAGAGGAGTGGGAAAGCTTCAGAATGGAAGGAAGAGGGGCATCTTGTGTGCCTGGAGACTGTTAGTCTGGGGAGCCTGGCGGAAGCTCACTGAAAAAGGGCATTGTAGGGGTGGGTTAAGGGGCATATTTAGCTTGCTCTGGTTGGTCCTAAGGTGAAAGCAGGAACAAAAAATTAGGGAAGTTGTCGACTATTAATAAAGTTCTGGTTATGTCAGACTGCTACACAGGCTGTTGTTTAGCTTTCTGAATCATTATTGTACGTAACAGTCTCATCTCCTGTGTGTCTGACTGACAGCAGGCTGGCTGCCTGAACTAGTTCTTATAATGGGTTAGAGTTCTGTCTTCTTCTATGTAGTATAGCCAAATATATTGATATTCTCAGTCTCTCTTTCTGGAAATAGCTGGTCCACAAAGTGTGCAGTGCAGCCTGGCCCAGTGCAGGTGGCTGCAGTAACAGCTACCCCAGTCCCAGGGAAGGAAGCCCTTTTACCTCGGTTAGCTTCCTTTGTACCTGAGTGATTACTGCTCCTCTTTCCTCCCTTACTCTTAAGGATTAACTCGGAACCCACTAGAGCCCTCTTGAGAGTGACCTTGGTGGAGCCACGCACAGATTACCCTCAAAATGTGCGTGGAGGCTCTGCTAGGCACTTCCTCTGTGCCTACCACTATGGTAGACACTGGGGAGACCAGATGGACATGGCTTCTGCATCTCAGCACGCCATTACTCCAAGGCCACATTGGGCCCAGGCCTATAGTTCACGTATACTTTTATTTTCCATCAGGCACTTCGTGTGAAATGGTCCCATCTCAGGTTGCCCTGGGTGGATCTTGACTGGCTCATAGACATCTCCTGCCAGATCACAGAGCTTGATCTTTCTGCCAACTGCCTGGCTTCTCTCCCCTCTGTCATCCCCTGGGGACTCATCAACCTCCGGAAGCTGAACCTCTCAGACAACCACCTAGGGGAGCTGCCCGGCGTGCAGTCGTCAGATGAAATCATCTGTTCCAGGTAGTTCCACAGGTGTGCCTCAGCTGCCACCACTGTCCTCCTGTATCGGCCTCTGGGTTATATATTATATTTTTTAAAACAAAAGACTAGCTAAAATGTGAGAAGGAGCTTTTGCCAGCTCTTATGCAAGCTCTGGGGAGCAAAGGACCAACATCCCTGCCCCCTTTCGGGTGAACACAGAGAAGTCTAAAGAGATGATGTGGCCCAAGTGCTAATCTCAGTCCTGCACAGGAATCAGAGAGGGGTGAGCCAGAAGTTTCCCATGCTGGTGGAAGAATTTTACTCCGCCCCCAGGGAAAAGTGGGAAGGGCTTGAGGAAAAGGGTCAGCTCTTCAGGACTCTGACAACAGGTGATCAGTGTGGGCCCCTGCCTATTTTTTCTAAAGGCCTTAGAAAAAGTCCTGAGCCTTGCTTCTGAGGTTGCATGGAAAGGGAAAAATTATGAATACTGAAAATGTCCTGAATACTGTACTAATTTTTTTTTTACCTACAAAGCGTTATTTCTTAAAAGATTTGAGCTCATCGTAAAAGCTAAGGCTATAAGTGAAACAAACAATAAGGACATTGGAGAGAACTTAGGATCAACTTACAGGTCTCACAACTAAGTTTGCACACCAAAAACTAGAAGAACAAGGGTCTTCCAGACAGACTTCTTAACCTGGGCTGGATAGATATCTGGACAGTTAGAAGCCCCGTTCTGTGGTCTTCCAACAACTTTCTGGGCACCAAGTCCTTTGCTATCACATGTGTGGGAAGATTTTAATCCCCAGTGATCAGTGGGAACAGAACCTGCCAAAGAGAGATTCTATCTTCTTTACATGGCAAAAGTTAATCAATTCAGTACAAATCTCGTGTACTACATTATCAGTACACGTTCTTTAACTCAGTGGTCCTCAACCTTTTTGATACCAGGAACCAATTTGAAGACCATTCCTCCAAAGAGCTGGAGGCAAAGCTCTTCCACCTGTCAGATTAGCAGCAGCATTAGAACCTAGTAGGAGCAGGAAGAGAGGAGGCGGAGCTTTGCCACTGCGTACCTCCTGCTAGCCCCTCATCTGTCCTCCCAGGGCCACAGACCTAGTAATCCACAGCCCCAGGGTTAGGGACGTCTGTTTAACTGTCTGCAAAGAGAAAAACAAAATAGTATACCTGCTTAGCAGAGAAGTATGCAGAGTTCGTTTCTTCTGATACCTTATCTTCCTTCCTTTTCAACCCCAGGCTTCTTGAAATTGACATTTCCAGCAACAAGTTGTCCCACCTTCCACCTGGATTCTTGCACCTCTCAAAACTTCAAAAACTGATAGCTTCAAAAAATTATTTAGAAAAATTGTTCGAAGAAGAAAGTGGTACGTTTTTTCATCAGTGACCTGGTGTAATTAAATTGGTCTCTTTTGACAGGGATATCTCTGCCATACTTTTTCTTCCTTCTAGCCACTAACTGGATTGGTCTGCGGAAGTTACAAGAACTCGATCTCTCTGACAATAAACTGACAGAGCTCCCTGCCTTTTTCCTGCATTCTTTCAAGTCGCTCAGTTGCCTCAATGTCTCCAGAAACAACTTGAAGGTGTTTCCGGATCCCTGGGCCTGCCCTTTGGTTAGTATCATCTACTGGAAATCCTGAAAGCCACAGTCGGCTCCGCTTCTCACAGGAACCTGACACAGCACTCTCCGCACTTCGCTTCATCTCCCTGGCGAGTACGCGGGTATCAGGATTGTTGCTGTCACGTAGCTGAGTCCTGTCACTCAGCACTGCAGCAAGCTAAGTGGCTTAGGCAGGTAACTCACTGTAAGCCAGCCTGCCCAGCTCTGAAGCTTTCCACAGTGACAGCTTGCACTCTGTGACAGTGTCATAGTTCTGCCCACAAAAAAGAGGTTCGATTATTTGAGGACAAGTATAAAATATGAATAAGGAACCATCTACATTCACAACAGCGCTGTCTGAGTGGTGCTTTTGTTTCTGGAGATTTGACTTGTGAAGACAGATGGAACAGGGGACAGCATGAAGAATGTTTGTGTTTTGTTGATATTGGTTTTAAACCAGGAAATTCTCCATCACTTGCACTAACATTTCTAGCTTGACCATGTATGTGGGGGAAAGCAGCCTCCCCGTGGCTCCGAATTGTTCCGTTATTTCCAAGACAACCGGCCGATGTTCTGGAATGAAGGAAGGGCTACGAGGCACCTCTGTCTCCCCAGGAGACTGCATTCCATTTGCTTTCTTGGAGCAGGCGCAGGACAGCAGGGACAAGAGTTTATAGCCTCTTAATCCCTACTGTGTTGTGTTTATGATAGAACCCTACTATAATGGTCTGATTTTTAATACCAGATTTGCAAGCAGTCTTCTAAGCATCATTGAACTGAAAGAATTAGTTAATATTTATTTTCTTTCTCATTACACTCATAGAAATGTTGTAAAGCATCCAAAAATGCCCTGGAATCTTTGCCAGACAAAATGGCTATCTTTTGGAAAACTCATCTGAAGGATGTGGACTTCTCTGAAAACTCACTAAAAGAAGTTCCTCTAGGACTTTTTCAGCTTGACGTAAGTCTAATAGCACTTTATTTCTCATTTTCGGCTTTGATAACAAAAATCACTTCACACTGCACTGGAATGTATGTGCTTTTCCTGAGGAAAAAGAATGAAGGAAAAGTCCAGCTAACAAAAGTACATGTGGTCATAAGCAAAGATAGAGAGGTGGGAAGGCATACCGTAGTGGTGAGTGGTGGAATTGTAGCTTTATTCTTTGGGCCAGTCATCTTCCTGTTACTGTAACAAATACTGGGAATAACCAATTTGCCGCACAAAAAGAGTATTTTAGCTCACAGTTTTGGAGGTTTCAGGCAGTGGTCGGTGGGCCCTGCTGCTTTTGGACTTGTGACAGGCCTCACATCATGGCCGGGAATGTGTGACTGGCAGGGCAAAACTGGTCACCTCATGGCTGTACTCAAAAGAAGGAAGAGGATGGAACAAAGGCCCACCGGACCTTTCAGAACATACCCTCAACACCTTAACTTCCTCCTGCTAGACCCCACTTTTTTTTTTCTTCAGTACTGAGCATTGAATCAAGCACCTTCACAATGAGCTACATCCCCAACCCTTCTTTTTAAAAATATTTTATTTTGAGATAGATCTTACCAAGTGAATTGGCTGCAACTGGGCTTAAACTTGTCATTTTTCTGCTTTCGCTCCCCAGAGCACCAAGATCACAGTTGTGCACCACCACCCACCCCCTACGGCCCTCCCTGAAAGGTTCCATTACTTCCTGATAGCACCATGGGCTGAAATCCACCCCTCTAAACACATGGGCTTGGGGGTACATCCAAACTATAGCAATCTAAGCTATAACGACCCCCCAGGAATTTCTTTTGTGCTGAAACTTATATGCTCCATCCTGAGTGTCTCTGACACTGTCCCTTCTCCACTTCTTGAGGGTCCCACTGAACAGTCAGGGAAAGGACTCTCCTGGAGCCCTGTGCTCCCACACCCAGCTCACCTCAGGCTGTGTGTGGATCTTAAAGCAAACTGAGGATCAGACTAACCACATACACCCCAGGACCAGCCCCACAACAGGAAGTTGCTAAGTGTTTACTAAAGGCATCAAAGGAGTCTCTGTCCAGGGTCCCTGAGGTGAGTACATAGGCCACACTGCCCAGGCAAAAGTGATCATGCGGGAATACACAGGTACAGCACCCAGTCTTGCTGCAGTTGGTCAGGCCATCACAGGAAGTGTCCCCAGAAGGCAGGGATGACCCCTTCCACATGCTCCTCTAAGAGTGGAATGTCCATAGAGTCATAGGCCTCTAGACAAACACAGGGCAAAGAAAGGACCCAGGCATGTACACAGACAGGAAAAAAAAAGAGCCACTCAGGGAAGCATTGGTGGGTGAGGACCCATGTCATCGCTACTGCCCACAGGGCCTTCCTGGCCCTGTGTCCCCTGGTCTGAATGTTTACCTTACAAACTTAGGCAGTTGTTTGGTTTGGTTTGGTTTGATTTGGTTTTTTGGAGGCAGGGTCTCACCATGTAGTCCAGGCTGGTCCTGAGCTTATTGTATAGCCCACGCTGGCCTCAAACTCGTAGCAATCCTCCTGCCTCAGCCTCCCAAGTGCTGGTATTACAGGCATGCACCACCACCCCCAGCTTATGCAGTGCTGTGAAATCAAACCCAAGGCAAGGCAAGCATTTAATCACTGAGCTATTCCTCCAGCCTCCAGTTTTTGTTGTTGTTGTGTGTTGTTTTGTTTTGTTTCCATGCAGTACAGAAACATCTGTGAGGAACATAGCCTTCCTCAGGATCTCACTGTAGGGCTTGTTGCCAATTCACATTCATTCATGGTCTACTTCTGCAGATGGGGAGGTTGGGGAGGATCTCCATGTTCTCAGTGACAGCTCTGAGCCTGGGCTCATGGCAGGGCCTCCACAGAAATTCATATGTTGGGCCACTCACAGGTGCTACCACCCTGGTTCTGATGGTGGGTGGTGGCATCAGCCCCTTCGACAAGGGAGGAAACCTGTGCATCAACAATAGGGTTTAATATGGGGCAGCATCCTGCTGGCCCTGCTGGGTCACTGAATTGTGAGTGAGATATTTGGGTCTGTGGGAATGCCACCAAGAAGGGTTATGGCGTGCTCCAGGACTTCTGTTGAAGGAAAGCATATCGTAAGTCTAAGGGTAGAGACCAGCACCTTTGAAGACCAGGCTCTCCCAATGGACCTATGTGCCAACAGGCAGCGGGCTAAGGGGGCTAGACTGCCAGGTTGGCTGCCCAGGAATCCCATGCTCTCCAGCAGAGGGCGTGTGGCTGGAGCAAGTCATCTTCAGTGTCACAGCCTCCTTGAGGTTTGGGCTGACCCAGGAGAACTCTGGGATGCGGAGAACATCTAGCAGCATGCTACTTCCCTCGTGGTGACCGTCTGTGCTCCAGATTGCATGCTGTTCCCAAGAAAGGCCACCATGACTCTTAGTGCCCTTAACCCTAGGAAGGGTTGGACTTCTTTCATTATACAATTGCCTCTCCTCAATTTTGAGGGAAAGTCTTTTGTAAATACACTGTATTTATCTTCTCTGAAGTAACCTCGTGTTTGCCTGTTGAACCCAGGGCCCTCATACTGAGCTATGCCCCCAGACCTTTTTCATATTTTACTTTGAGGCAGGGTTTGCTAAGTCCCTGAGTAGCCCAGGCCCCGCACAATTAGGACCTTTATAAAGATGAATCAGCAACAGTCATTGGCTGTATTTTTCAGGGAGCTGACTCTCTCCAGTTTCTCTTCCTTTTCTGTATTGGATACCATCATTGCTTCTCTCTCTCTCTCTCTCTCTCTCTCTCTCTCTCTCTCTGTCTCTCTCTTTCTCTTTCTCAGGCCCTCTTGTTTTTGAGGTTACAAGGAAACCACCTGGTATCGCTGCCACCTCAAGAGAAGTGGACCTGCAGACAACTCAAAACCCTGGACCTCTCCAGAAACCAGCTTGGCAAGTAAGCAAGGGTGTCTCTGTGTCCCTAAATGCATGCATCACTGTGATTGACAGGCCCCGGAGATGGTGCCAGTGCCGGTCTCTGGGGCTGCCGTAACACAACAGAAAGGGCCGCTCGGTGTTGGCAGCTTCAAGTCCAGGATCAAGATGACAGCAGGTTTGGTCTCTTCTGCGGCCTCTCTCCTTGTCTTATAGATGACATCTTTCCATGTGTCTCCCATGGTCTTCCTCTGTGTGAGTCGGTGTCCAAGTCTCCTTTTCTTGTAAGGACAGTACTCACACTAAATTAGACCCCACCCTAATGTACTCACTTTGACTTCATTACCTCTTTAAAGAATATGTTTTCAGCATAGCTTGTCCAAACTGCCTGGGACCAGAAATGTTTCAGATTGGGATATATGTTTGTTGTTTGTTTGTTTGTTTGTTTGTTTGTTTGTTTGTTTTGAGAGAGAGAGAGAGAGTCTCTATAGTGTACGCTGGTCCTGAGCTCATTGTATAGTCCAGACTAGCTTCAAACTCACGGCAGTCCTCCTGCCTCAGTCTCACATGTACTGAGATTACAGGCATGTGCCACCACACCCAGCTAATTTTATTTATGTTCTGGAACATCAAGCTCACTGCCCTGAACATACTAGGCAAGTGCTGCAATCACTGAGTTATGCTTCCAGCCCTTCAGACTGGGAATTTCTGCATATAGATAATGTGGTATCTTGAAGACAGGACCCAAGCCAAAGCACAAATTTATTTGTGTTTTATCTACACACGGTCTCATTTGCACTGCCTGAAGGTAATTTTAAACAAGATATGTAATGGGCCTGTGTCTCTGATATAATGGTTCACATAAATCAGATGTGGAATTCTCCACCTCTGGAGTCATGTTGGACCTCACAGAGTTAAGATTTGGGCTGTTTGCACTTCGATTTCTTTTCTTTTTCTTTTCTTTTCTTTTTCTTTCTTTTTTTTTTTTGGATTAGGGATGTTTAGCTTTTGTCTCCAAATAAACCATAGTCAGGCATCCTAAGAATAAGGACTCAGAGATACGAATTCTAAGGGACACAGTTCAGCCACGAACAGTGGCCTCCATTTCCAGTTTTTGAAGGCTCCCACACGGGCTTGTTTGTCACTTCAACCTAGATTGTAATTCTGCACAGAATTGTTAATTCCTGATATGTATATAAATTAAATGCAAAGAACCCACCCCAAAGCCTTCTATTAAAAGGTAAAGAACTGGAGGTGGGCCCAGTGGCTCTTTGGGCTGGCTTTGGGCTCATTTGTCAAAGGTTACTTCTGCAACATTCTCATAGAATATATATACCCAAGGAAAGCACCCCTTGGGGGGTGATGCACAGTATAGCAGCCACAACCGGAGAGGAAAAGCCCAGGAATGGAAACCACCCCTAGAAGACCCTGTGCTCACTGGCTGCACATAAGCCTCGGGGATGCAGATACCTATGGCCAGAATTGCCTGCCTTCTCCGTAGTCCAGTGTTGTGTAGGCTTAGCCAAAATCACACTGCTTCCCCTGGGCTGTGCTCAGATGTGAACTCTTGTCCCCATGCAGAAATGAAGATGGACTTAAAACGAAACGCATTTCCTTTTTCACCACCAGAGGCCGCCAGCGTTCAGGAACTGAAGCAGGTGTGTACTTGTAGAGGGAGTGGGTGTGGGTAAATTAGGCACCACCGGATGGCCTGGTTTCCTATTCCACCAAAGTGGGAATTGCCTTATGTTGGTGTTGCCTGTCAATGCTCTGCTGGAGTGACAGAGATTGACGCGGTTGACTGGAAACTTGCAGTGGAACAGGGCTTCTACTTGCGTCCCATGTATGCCATGCAATGTCCTGAAGCCCTAGTGTTCCTGTTTGGATTCTAGTGATGCCAGTAGCCCTAGGCAGCGCTCTCCTGAGCTCTGCTCTGGGTGTGTCCCAAGTCAGACTCTAATCCTCACGGCATGAAGGATGGGCTGTGGGTTCTCAGTTTGCACGTGAGGAAAACAAGCCTCCCGGGATGTTTTAGCTAACGCTGTCATGACAGAAGGTCACAGATGGGTAGCTTACACAACTCACACTTATTTTCTTACTGTCCTGGAGTCTGGGCATCAGAGATCAGAGTGCCAACACAGTTAGATTCTGGTGGAAGAGGGCTCTCTTCTCGGCTTGAAACAGCCACCTTCTCACCATAGTAGAGAGAAAGCACGAAAGAGGAAGTCTCTGGACTCTTCCTCTGCTTATAAGGGTATTACCCCCACTGCAAAGACCCCCATGATCTCACCTAAGCCTACCTACATCTCAGAGGCCCTGCCTACAAACACCATCACATTGAGGGAGATTAAGGATGACACCATTCAGTCTATTGCCCATGGTTGGCTGATTTATCCCAGATCACATGGCAGAGCCAGGTTTTAGCCCAGGACTGTGGAAGTCCTGCCCTGAGACCAGGAGACCCATCCTGTTAAGACCTTCCTCAATTGCAGTGACACCTTACATCGTCCAAGAAGACTACAGCCATGTTTGGCCTCCGAGGCTAAGGCTGTCTGAAGGTGCCGGAGGGCTTGTGGACTTCCCCACTGTAGCAGAAACAGAACTTTGCCTTCAGTTTTTGTTCTAGTCATTCAGCAGCCAGTTGAGCATATAAAATTTCGAAAATGTTCCTGTCCATTACCTTCCATAAGGTTTAGGGGAAATATGAGCCTCTCCCTGCGTATACATAACTAGTCCTCCTTTTAAATCTCAAAGTCAAGACTGCTTTTAATCTCTTTAGTATATTTCTAACTGACACGTAGTTAATGGTATGTACTTATGGCGTAGAGTGTGCCAGTTCAGTGCCTATATACAATGTGTAATGATCAGATTGGGGCAATTGGCATTTCTGTCATCTCAGGCATTTGTTGTTTCTTTGTGTTGAGAATATTAAGGACCCTCTCTGTTTGCCATTTTGAAATATACAGTTAGTTGTCATCAACCACGAATACCCACTTGGACTGTAGAATGCTATATATTATTCTTCCTGTCCTTGTGCACCCCTGTTCTCTCTCCATCCCACATGCCTCCAGGCCACTGGAGTAATGATGCTGTTCTCTGTCTCTGTGAGGTCAACTCTTTGGTCAAAGCTAAGACTTCGAAAGCCAGCTACACTCACAGAAATACCCCTTAGGAGGCTGGCCCACAAACCACAACCCAATACATAAGTCGTTGTAGATGTATTGTAACTTTCCTTTTGTCATAATGGGCTGATGTTGGCAAGCACGGATGGTATAACACGAGGAGATGAAATGCCACAGAGTCAAGACTGATTGGCAGTAGGGCAAGACAACTGTGCAGCCACCTCTTGCACACATTTATGGACAGCTGAATGAGTGAGTGCACATGATATGCATATAGGTTGGGCATAAATGTGGGCTTGTGTCCAACTGAAAAAGTAACACCCTGTTAGTGGAACAGACGAGATAATCCAAAACCAAACCTGGTAAGAATCAACCCGTTCTCCAGCACCCCATCAGCCTGGCATGGTGGCACATGCCTGTGATCCCAGCACTTGGGAGGCTGAGGCAAGAGGATTGCTATGTATCTGAGGCCAGCCTGAGTTACATAGTGAGTTCAGACCAGCCTGGATTTCAGAACAAAACACTGTATCAAAAAAAAAAAAAAGTTTTTATGAGATCTGAGCATAGTGGCGTAGACCTGTAATCATAGGACTTTGGGAGGCTGCAACAGAACGGTTGCAAGTTCTAGCCCAACCTAGGTAATTTAGTGATTTAATGAGACCCTGTCTCAAAATTTTAAAATATAAATTTAAAAAGGGCTGGAGGTATAGCTTCATGCAACAATCCTAGATTAAATCCCTAGTACCTCAAAAAAAAGTTTTCATGTGGACATCAGGTTTAAGTGAAAAAGAAAAAATAATATTTAAAAGAATACATGTATAATTTGAAGGTGGGAAATACAGAAAGCATTTTGTAAAAGACTAAAGTCTTTAGCCCTGAGAATATTGAAAAGGTTATTTTTTAATTTTTCAGTACAAGGCCTCATAAACAAAGTCAACATGCAAACCAGCTGCAAAATATTTGCATCAGAAATTGTTGCAGCACAACTTGGCACAGGTCCTAACTACACAAAGGATGCCTACAAGTTGATTTTTAAAATAAGACAACCCAATAGGCAAGAAAAAATTATGAAAGTTTGCAGAAAAGGCAGTTCGGGCAGCCAGGAGACAGATGAAAAGATCCTTCACCACATCATTAGGGAAATGCAATTATGAATTTCATAACTGGCCCCTTTTTCAATGAAGGGCCTTAGAACCCTAGAAATTGAGTGTAGACATAGGGATTTCACTGAAAAGATGGAAAAAACAAATACCGCTTTCTTATTGGTGCCAAAGGATAATGAGCAAGAAAAGAGGGAACAGAACAGATTAGGGGCACAATAACCACGTGTTTGTTGCTTGAACTTTGTATGCTGGGTCAACTAGGAATGTGACTCCATTTTAGCAATGTAGACTCCTTCCTGGGTCTGTGAAGACAGGCACTAGGAGGTGAGCACTTCAGTCAGAGGGACCTGCTGCTCCCTTGTGAAATCACCAGACAGGGAGGTCAAGGAGCACGATGAAACATACCATAGGAACAAATACCAGCATTCTGGAAAGGAACTTTTCTGGTGGCTCCCAGGAGCATGCAAGTCTGGGGAGTCAGGTGAGGAATCTTTCCTCCTTAGGAGGTTCAAAGATGAATCATGGCTTTGGCAGATGGCGAAGGCCTTTTGGTATTTTCAATTTTATCTGGAAAGTTGAGGCCCACACCTGAGTGAAAAGAAGCTGGGGGTAGCGAGTAGGCCCTCTGCAAGCCCTTTTATTCAAAAATGTTGTTCTCTCAGGACTCTCAACTCTGAGGTAAAGAATTATCTATAAAAGACATCTTGTTTACGGATGGATAGTAAAATTCCAGAGAGATTTACTTACATTCAAGTGGTCATATTTGTGCTGTGGCCTCATCCAAAAATAATTTGGATGGTCATTTTTACGGTAAAATTCAGACCAGCAGAGTCATAAATAACGTATGAATAAATAATTACAGCTCATAAATACCTCAAGTGTGTTCTCTACAGCCCAGTTTCCATAGTTTTCAGCTCTGTGCTCAGAGGTGTGTGACAGGTGTTGCCTCCCCTTGGAGCAGTTATTCCACCCATCCGTCACTTAAAGAGTCTTCATAAACACCAGGGTGAAGCTTTAAAATTGGAAAGCCCAGAGACTAGGTGTTCAGAATGTTCCCTTTCTCTGAGAAGAAAGCAAGCCTTTCTTCTGATGGCTGTTCTTTCATGAAAATGTGATCTTGGGCAAGCTAACATTGATCATTTCTTTTCACTGAAGGAAGGAAAAAAAAAAAACTTTTTCAACATCTTCCTACAGACCAAGGTCTAATACAAAGCCACCTTGAAAAATCTGTTGCAACTTTATTCCCATAGGGCCACTGCAGCAAATTCCACTTTCACTGCAGCAACTTTTTCCAGGCATCAATCTCAGTATTCCACTATCATCTCTCCCAGAACATTCTCTGAGGCCAGGCTATCCCGTAGCTTGATACTGCCGCTCCAAGCCAGAGCTGAGGGAAGTAGTGGCACTCAAGGGCAACCAAACATGGCTTCCGCCCAAAAAAAGAATTCTGGTTTCTTTATCTGCCTCATCTGCCGGGGGTGGGGGGTGGGGGTGGGGGGGTGATGGGGACGACTTTGAGGCATGGCAGTCCTTATATCTTGAATCTCCAGAGTTCCAGGGCATGCTGCCCTGTCCATTCTCCCTGCCTCTGAAGGTGCTCCAGACATCCTGCTGAAACCTGATCTCTCCTTCCCGGGAGTGTGCATTTCCAAGCTTCCAGCCACGTTCCTTCTCTACACAAATGCCCCTGCCCGGTGCCCATGGCAACAAGCAGATTTGACGTGCTTTCAATGATAATTTCATAATTAGCCTACCTAGTGAAGTCGCTTGAATACTGAAGAGCCAACTGGTTTTTCAGACTGTCGTCCAAGGCAGCATAAAGATTTAGCCCACAGTGTTTTTTTTTCTAGCTAACTGGCTGTTTTCCATTGAAGAAATCATGTGTATATTTGAAAACAACATTTTCAAACCACTCTGAAGGATGTGGAATGAATAATCAGTCCTCTTGCCTACCCTCTCCAGAGACACCTGTGGAGTTTCCATTGTGTTTGCGCCCACCATGCACCTATAGCATGTTACTTGCACATATGTATGTATGTATGTATGTGTTTAGGTGGTATGTGTGCATGCATGCCTGCAGCATACATATGTAGTGTGTGTGTGTGCACATCTGCAGACATTTTCTGACACACAGATAAGCCTTCTAGAAACCTGACTCTGCGCCTTGCTTTTTCACTTCCTCAGTCGTTTGTGAGTATCCCTTCACACCCATACATGTGCCCTGCCCCGGGTTTTGTAAAAGTTGTGTATTATTCCATTACTCATTGAACCGATCCCCTGTGCACATGTGGCTATGGAGGGCCGCAGATTGTCCTCTCTCTGCCACTGTAAGCAGCGTGCCGCTGAGCATCCTCCTTTGACAGCTGTGCCACACGGACACATCAAGATGCCCATAGCATCAGGACCCCTAGGCCTGTGTGATAAGCGTTGCCCCCTGGTAGGTGTGCCAGTGCTTTCTGGAGGTTGCACCAGTCCTGCATCCATCTAGCCTCCTGCTGTGATGGTCCAGAATTATTTTTAAAATATAAAGTGTGCTTTGTCATTTCTTTCCAGCATATGTATTGGAATTTCCAGCCTTCTTAAGTGAGAATTTGGAAGTCCTGTGTCTGAACGACAACCACCTGGATGCCGTCCCTCCCTCGGTTTGCCAGCTGAAGAGCTTGTCGGAGCTCTACTTGGGAAAGTAAGTTGTGGCAAGAGCAAGCGTGCTGGCCCCTCTGCCCAGGAAGGCAGGATGTCCTTCCTTTCACCACCTGGGGCACAGCAGCTAGGGAGAAAGAAAACACCTGTGTATCAAGGGCCAGAAGTGGGATTTCCAGACCTAGGCATGGTCTATGAGGTGAGGAGAGGAAGATGATGGCACGCCCTGCTGCTTCACTCAGGATGTGATGAGGACCCCTCAGTCCTCGGCCTTCCATTGACTGAGCCCCCTTTGCGTACTGGGTGCTGCTGGGAGTTGTGGGCTGTGTGCAAAACTTGAAGAAAATATAAAAATGTTATGTTAATTTTTTTTGCATCCAGGCTCTTTGCACTGTGCTATTTCCCCAGCCTTTTTTCATGGCTTATTGTTTTTTATTTTTGTTTTTGTTTTTGAAACAGGGTCTCACTAAATTACTAAATGGCCCAGACAAACTTACAGTCCTCCTGCTTCAGCCTCTCAGAGTTCTGGGATTACAGGCATGTGCCACCCAGCTTTATGTTAATCTTAAAGATGCATTGCCCTTTTGAGAGGCGACAGTGATGATCTTGGTGGTGGTATAATTAGTAGAAGAGACAAAGAAACTCAGGGAAAGGACCCACTTCTGAGCCATGGGAACTTGGAGAAGACAGACTGCATGCTTGCCACTGGTCATCCGGGGCAAAGGCTTTGGACTTAGCGTCTAAAGGGGCACTTAAAATCAGGGCCCAATGTGTGGGGCTAGGGTAATGTCTACAAGTCACAGAAACTCAGGGAGCTGTGTGTGCATGTGCGCGTAGACGTGTATGTTCTCTCATGACTGGCATGTCCACCTCAGCAACCCTGGCCTCCGAGAGCTCCCTCCTGAGCTGGGACAGCTGAGCAACCTCTGGCAGCTGGACATTGAAGACCTGAGCATCAGCAATGTACCTGCGGAGGTCAGAAAAGAAGGTAGGGCTTCCGCACCCTATCCCGGCAGTGTCCTCTCCTGAGAGAAGTAACTCAGATCCATCTGCCAGGTTCTAGGGATGGAAACAGTGAGTGACTCAGGGACTCAGCTCCAGGTTCAGAGTTTGGAAAGTCACTGTGAAGTTTTTCCCAGAGCAATAGTTACCAAGGGTCATGACCAGGTGGTAACATTACCGATGACCTCAAGGGTGTTGTCCTGGTAGTCTTGGCTTTTACCTTTCACTTTTGGTGTAGTTAGTATCGAGGCTTCCCTCTGCCGGATCCAGTCATGGTCCTTAGCCATCCTCATAGAACATAGAGAAAGTGTCCCTTCAAAAAGGTGTTGGCTTCAGAAGAGGAAAGCACGTTCCCATTCATTCACGAGCAGCAGTGTCCACTTTCCCCTTTGTGATTTTGAACAGGCCCTAAAGCAATGCTGTCTTTCCTGCGCGCTCAGTTACGGAAAGCGGAGAAGTGTAAGCTGATGAAGCTGATCGTCGTGGGTCCCCCGCGCCAGGGCAAGTCCACCCTCCTGGAGATCTTGCAGACGGGGAGGGCCCCCCAGGTGGTGCACAGCGAGGCCACCATCAGGACGACCAAGTGGGAGCTCCAGAGGCCAGCAGGCTCCAAAGCCAAGGTCAAGGATGGTCAGCGTGCATAGCCCACTGGGTGGGAGGGACCTTCCTAGGGGCCTTTTTCCCCAGAGAGCCCAGGATTTTCTCAGCCTGGTGTCCAAGGCCCAAAGTGTCTGCAGGGACCACTGAGCTCTGTGTGCTGTTCCAATCCAGCTTCTGCCAAGGACAGCAGATCAACTCTACTTGACCTTGTAGTTTTTCTATGGTAATTAAGTTGAGGCTCTGGGCCAGTAGTTCTTAACCTTGGCTGTCGATTACATTCCCTTGGAGGTGGGAGTAGGGTATAAGAGACAACAATGCTCAGTCCTCACTGGTCTCAGCCATCTCGACTCAGGTTCAAATGATCTCAGGAAACTACTAAGGTTGAGAACAAAGTGTGGCTTGAGGCAGTGAAACCCCAGAATCCATCTGTCCCCTAACAAGGAAGCTGTGAAAGCACACTAGAATTAACTGCCCTCTCCAGTTCTGCTTTAACTTGATGTTCTAAAAAGTGTCCCATTTTAAAATTCTATTTAAAAAGAATTTTTCACTAAACCCATCCGTTACTGTCTTTTCCATGCACTACCAGGTAAATGAAAACAAACATTTTCTTGCTCCTGAAATAGAGAGGAATCTACAGAATACAGGGGGAGGAGGTTCTCCTTCCCTGGGATGTGGCACGGACGACTGGCTCCTTGTCTGAGCTCTGGTTAGGAGTAAGCACTGTGCCACCCTTGTCTGCTACATTTGTATCTCTGCCACCCTGTGGGGACTCAGGGACCCAATGTACAAAGAGATACTCAGAGTAGGGGCTACCAAGAGGTCTTATCCAGATGTAGCATGATTTTCTCCAGAGTTCCCAACCACAGTGACAAATAGCTAAGAGCACTGCAGTCATTCCCACAATCACTTTCCAAATCAGGGAAATCTAATTCAAGATGTGAAGCATGTAGCGGAATGTATATTCTGACATGGACCCAGAATGGGTGCCTGAGAATGAGCCCTTGGGTCTGGGGTGCTGCTTGGCAGCAGAGCATGTGCTCAGCATGCACAAGGCCCTGGGTTCCATCCCTAGCATAAAAAAAACAAAACTAAACTAAAACAAGTCCTGTCTACTAAGGTCAGAGCAATCAAATAATTAATACCACGTCCACCCAAAACACCCCAGCAAGAAATCTAGCTGACTCATGTGAGAAGGTTCTCTAAGAAAACCAAAATCTTTTTTTTCTTTTTTAATAACCAGAGTCTTCGTTGCATTTTTAACAATGACTCAGTCTCATTTTCTTCCAGCTGAGTTTTTTCTGGGGGGAGTAAGGGAGGGAGGCTGGTTATCCAGGGCCTGAGAAGTGAATTTGTATCTCTCTCTCTCTCTCTCTCTCTCTCTCTCTCTCTCTCTCTCTCTCTCCCTCCCTCTCTCTCTATTTCCTTTCTGCCATCATGAAATCCCCACTCCTGTAGTTGAGAAACAGCCAGCCAATCTTGAGGCTGCTGAGCCTCGTAACTCTCTGTGTGGCTGACCTTTAACTGGTTGAGAACAGCTGTCTGTTTTCATCTTTATACAAAACCAGGTCAGCATGCTGTCTGTGTCTTGGAGTCCCAAATGCTGCATCGTGGAAATGTCTCCTTGCTCTGTCTAACTGCAGCCTTAGCCTCTTGGCCAACTGTGACTTCATCCAAAGATAAAGAAACCACTGTATACACAAGCCTTCCGAGCAGCCCAGCAGTATCTCTGTTGTTTAATTCCCACATCGGGGAGTTTCCCAGCCTCCTTGGTGGGCGCAGCCCTCTGACCTACACAAATTCAGAGGCTGCCTCCTTGGTCTGACTCTTGCACAGAGGGAGGTTAAACATCGTGGAAGCTATGATGACAGAGTGGGAGCTTCCTCCAGCCAGATGTCTCCTAACCATCTGTCGCTGAGATGGAGCCAGTGGGGGACCCTGCAGTATCCCCTTGATGCCTCTGACCCAAACCCAGTTAGCAAAAGATAGAAGCCCCGAGAAGCCCACCCTTGTGCCACTCGGCCCCTTTCCCTTACTAGATTACTGATCTTAAGAGACATACTGGGATGTCTCTAATTTTTTCACACCCATGTCTTTTCCAGATGTGACGCCAAGTGTAGCATTTGAAGTTACCAGTTTTTTCATCGTAGTTAAAAGCCTTGGTCGCTAAAATCCTTCCCTATTCTGCCTTGTTGCTCAAGTAGGTTGAATCTGTGGAGTTCAATGTCTGGGATATCGGGGGCCCTGCCAGCATGGCCACTGTCAACCAGTGCTTCTTCACGGACAAGGCGCTCTATGTGGTGGTCTGGAATCTGGCTCTTGGGGAAGAAGCAGTGGCCAGTCTCCAGTTCTGGCTACTCAACATCGAGGTGAGAGATGCCAGCCATTTCCTTTGCTCTTTGTCCCTCAAACTTCTCAGAGGTCCCATCATTTCTCTAAATTGTCCCCTGTACTGAGAAAAAAAAGGGGGGATTGTTTTAGGGAGAAGTGCAATGCATTTTGAGGGACTTTCGTGGAATACCCTGAAATCGTGGTCCTACCTGATTTTCATGGTGGAGGACTCAAACTCCTCTCCAGTCTAAATATTGGGACACTCTTGTAATTATCTTCTTTACCTTAAATCTAAGAACCCCCCCCCCCCACAACCTGGATGCAAAAGAGGGGTTGTTTTCGTAGGCCCATAGCCTCAGGTTGTCATGGAATGTCTAAAGAATCAGACACCCTCCCCATAGCTGAAATCAGCATCTCCTGCATGGAGAAACTCCACAGGGCACCTCAGAAACTCCTCAGTGCATAGTGTGCCTTTGAGGTGACAAGCCACAGAATGATGGATGAGTGCAGATGCCACCTGTGCACCTGGAGTGCTGTTTCCCATTCCTTGTTCAAGATTAGAGGTGGGCTCTCAGCTGTTGGGGTCTCTGTTATAGGCCAAGGCCCCAAATGCTGTGGTCCTGGTGGTTGGGACTCATCTGGACTTGATTGAAGCCAAATTCCGTGTGGAGAGAATTGCTACACTCCGGGCCTACGTGCTGGCTCTCTGCCGCTCACCTTCGGGGTCCAGAGCTACGGGCTTCCCAGACATCACCTTCAAACACTTACAGTGAGTCCTCTTGTTCAGTCCAGCCTCTGTGCACCCTGCTCACTGATTTATCCATCTGCCTTGAGGTCTGTCTGTAGGTAGCTCCTGAGGCTAGGCTGGGCTCCTCTGGGCCGAGAGTGGTGCTCTGGGCAGGGCATAGCCTACTAGCTGCCTTGCACAACAGGATCTGGAGATACTGTCTCTGGACTTCCTTTTTGGGCTCATTTCCCCAGATGCAGACTATCACCGAGAGTGCACAGTGCTTGTGGGGCTAGGAGACGTGAATTCAGACACCACCCATCCCATATGCAAATCACTAGTGAAGGGTCGACTCCCTGAGAGGGAGGTTCTAGTCCTCTTGTTGGGTCTCAGTGGTCTTGATAGCTGTTGAGTCTGAGAGGCTTTTCTGGGCCGGGGGATGCAGAGTGTAGGGAGGGATGATGCTGCAGGAGGGACCAGCCACCCTGGGTTTGCCTTCCACTTACTTCTTTCATTGGACACTCATCATAGCCTACAGGCCATAGGAGCTGTTATATCTACTTTGCAGACAATTAAACAGACTGAGTCATCGGCATGAGAATCCAGTGTGCGTTGCTTTAGCTGCCCGGGTGATTCATGTTTCCTCACTGTGGATATAGTGCTGTGGATGCTCGTGCATGGGTCAGCCTGGGGCCCTGTTATCTCCAATGAAGGAGTGCAGGAGCAGGCTGAAGGTATACCTGGTGTGGCCCTGAGAAAACCATGGGCCCAGCCTGAGTCTGCTTGCACCCCTGGGGTAAGGTCATGCCTCTGTGTCTCACTATCCTCCATCGTGAAATAGACATGTTAGGATAAGACTGACATATCATGGGACACCCAGCACAGTGCTGTGAATAGAAAAAGATCTCCTCTCTGGTCATCTTTAATGAGTTCCCAGACTTCTCAGTGTTTAAGACATACCTCTCGGGAAAATACAGAAGCTGCATGCCTCCACACAGAAGTGTAGCTTGGTGATTAAGCTTGGAACTTTCTACACACACAGTGAGATCTCCTGCAAGAGCTTGGAAGGCCAGGAAGGGCTGCGCCAGCTGATCTTCCATGTCACGTGCAACATGAAGGACGTGGGCAGCACCATCGGCTGCCAGCGGCTTGCCGGGAGGCTGGTAGGTGCCGACTCTTCCAACTAAACCTACGGGGCATTCTTCCCACTGTCAGCAGCCTCAATCCCTTCTCTGAGCTGTAACACATCCATGTGTGTTTAAAGATCAGCCATTTCAAGGGTGGCCCCAGGGAAGGAGCATCTTCAGGCCCTAGGTCCAGGAGGTGGGGGCTGTCCATGCTGGGAACATGCTTGTGGACCTGAGGGGCTCAGCTGTAGTCACCTGTCCCCCAGATCCCCAGGAGCTACCTGAGCCTGCAGGAGGCTGTACTGGCAGAGCAGCAGCGCCGCAGCCAGGGCGATGACGTGCAATACCTGACGGACCGGCAGCTGGAGCAGCTGGTGGAGCAGACACCCGACAATGACATCAAAGACTACGAGGACCTGCAGTCCGGTGGGCCTAGGGGGGGACACCAGGGGGACCCTGGAAAGCTGAGCAGAGGCCTAGGGAAGGTGGACTGTGGGCACTCGAGAGAAACAGAGCCTTCTATACCTCACAGCTCTAGTCCCAGCACCGTAGGGTGACTGGTTCTGAATCAAAGTTTAAAGTCCAGCCTGTTATCCTTCCTTCCTTCCTCTTTCTCTGTATTTCTCCTCCCTGCCATCCATCTTGCTCTTCTTAGACAAACACACAGCATCTAGAGCAGCATCCCAGTGCCACCAAGAATGCACACAGGAGCAACGTGACCTGGGCCCCATTCCCTGAGGCCAACAGTCCACTAGGAGAGACAGAAGCTGAACAACCACAACCAGTTGTCATCATTCACAGAAGTTTTGCTCTAGAAAGTGACCACATCCACTGAATTAGTGGCTGCTGTACCACTGCTCCCAGGGAAACATGGGACCAGGTGCCCTCAGGCCTCAGATCACATTTTCAGCATATCAAATATTTAACCTTTTGTGATACATATAAACATAATGCTTCTGCTTAAAAATGCCTTATTTAATATGTATTGTTGGTTCCTACACTGAACTCATGGCCAACCAGGCCTATAATTTGGGTTTAAACAGTGCATTTTCTCCATAATGCACATCACAGCCTTTCTGTGCTTAGTTAAGAATATTAGACAATTCTTCAGCCTATGCTTGATGATCACTGGGGGGGGGGGGGGGACAAAAATGTCAAAAAAGGCACAAACGATTTTTTTAAAAATAGCACTGAATAAGATCACTGAAGAGAGTCATTTACTGCATGAGAGCTACAGTCAGGAGCATGCTCACGGGCAGCTCAGACTTGGCTTCACATGTGTCAACTGCACCAAGTATTGTTTTTGAGGTTACACATCGATTTTAGTAAGGAGGAGGATTTGCAGAGGCAGAGTTTGAGAACAATAATCATTACCTATAGTTGACCAGTTGACTCTCAGCTTAGAGTTGCTGAGAGTTCAAGGTTCCCCAAGTGTTTAAGCTGTCCATCTCACCCACCAGGCAGGAGGGTCAGCTTTTGCCTACAAAGCACAGTGGTCATCCCTCCTTGGGATCAGAGTCGCCACCGAGTCCTTTTCACCCTCCCTCTAATGCTGCTTCTCTTCCCATCCCCGGCAGCCATCAACTTCCTCATAGAAACTGGCACACTACTGCATTTTCCCGACACCAGCCATGGCCTGAGGAACCTCTACTTCCTTGACCCCATTTGGCTGTCTGAGTGTCTGCAGAGGATCTTTAACATTAAGGGCTCCCGCTCAGTGGCCAAGAATGGGGTGATCCGTGCTGAGGACCTTAGGATGCTGCTGGTGGGGACAGGCTTCACACAGCAGACCGAGGAGCAGTACTTCCAGTTCCTGGCCAAGTTTGAGATTGCCCTGCCCGTTGCCAATGACAGGTGAGGCCGCCATCTGATTGTTCAATTGGCTTGTAGAAGGAAGGGTTGGGGCCTGGGGCCACTGCTGGCCTGAGCAGATTTCCAGGGGTCTATGCCACCGCTATCACCACTCTCACCACTCTCAACAGCAGAGATAAACCAGAACTTGGTAATTACCCGCTGCACTAATAAAACCCTTGTCGTCTGCCTCGGTTGGTCACCTCCAACCCTTGAATCTACCTGGCAGTGTCTGGTGCCTTGGAGGAAGAATCCTGATTTCCCTTAGGGACCACCCAGAGCTTCAGTCCTGAGGTTGCCATCTGGCAGACTCACATGGCACTCAGAGCAGCATTTCTGAGACCCTTGCCTTATCTCCCTTGCCATCTGGTCCCAGTGGGCATGTCCTGTACCTTGCCATGCTTGTGAAATAGTACTTCCAGGCTCAAAATTCCTTTCTGTAACCTTGACAACCACTGCTCACTCTGCCCTCCACTATATGGCCTTGCAACCCGAGAAAACAATTCTGTTCAATGGCCCTTCATTCATTATGGCACTCATATCTGCTCCTCTTTTTTAAATGAGATGAATTTTACAATAATCTCTCCTTATCCAGGATTTTGCTTTCCGCAGTTTCAGTTATCTGTGATCAATCCCCTGTAGTTTGAAAGCGTTACACTGAAAATTCCAAAATTAGCAATGCCTTACTTTAAGTCGCTCGCCATTCTCAGTCGCATGATGAAATTTTGTGCCATCATGCTCTGACCCACCTGAGTTAAGACATGACTCATCCCTTGTTCCCCAATGTATCCGCACTGTACAAGCTACCTCCACTAGTAGTAGTAGCCGTCTTGGTTATCAGATCAACTATTATGATATCGCCTTGATTGTGTTCAGATAATTCTTATTTTAGTTGTTAATGGCCCCAAACCACAACAGTAGTAATGCTGGACATTTTACCATGTATGGTTAAGAAAAAACAGTGCATTCTTTTTTATTTTTTGCAGTAAAAGGTACATTGTCATTAATTCTCCTCAAAATCCTATTCTTTGTATCACTCTTATCCTCTTATTCTTGTCATTTTTTGTAGCAGTCATGGAAGTCCTCTTTCCTAGTATCTTTAATTACATTGTTGTGGCTTTCTCAGTGTCCTGAATCAATTCAAAACATTCACATTTTCATAGTTACTTTGCATTGAGGAAAAGCCAGAAGTTGCACAGGACCAGACCTGGTGAATAAAGTGGATGAGGACACGCCATAATATTTTTATTTGACAAAAATTACTCAAAGCTAGGCAGCCTGTGAGTTTACATTGCCAGTGTCTGACAGTGTTCTGGTTATGGTATTGGCAGATTAGAGCAGGGAGGAAGCGTTAGCATTCAGTAAAAGTAAACCAGTTACCTATATAAGTAAGGTAGAATATCAGTATATTTGCATCTGTCTCTTTATCTCTATGTATGTGTTGTTGGACAATAAAGTCAGCCATCTCATTGCCAAGTCTACATGCAGGCTTACTGGATGGTGGGTCACCACATAAAACCATACTGCCCAAGTGTGAATCCTAACTACTTCTTTTCTCTCCTCTGTAAAATGGAAATAATATTGTTACCTACCAGCGTTATAGTTGTGAGGATTAAAAGAGATAACACATACAAAGTACTTAGAATGGTGCTTCTTACACCTAAAAGCTTCCAAGACATCAGGTATTAATAATACTGTTGTTACTGTTTCTTTGTGTTAAGTACTCACAGCCAGGGTGTCTGGCTCTACACAAAGCCCTGAATAGTGGAACATTTTCCATCTTAGCATCAGCATAATGGTTCCCTCGTGCCCTAGATGAGTTCCAGCTTCTTGCATCATAAGCTTTTGTAAGGTCAACAGTATAATTTCTGAATCAATGCAGACATGCTGGCTGTGCCTTTTGAAGCTGGGTCTTCCACCTGCAGTCTGGAATGCCCCATTCCCTCAGAAAACATGAAGAGCATCGATGAACCTCCTGAAAGTATATATTTGCCTTGGAAGCTTTGCACTTCTTTCAGGCAGCAGCTCTCAGCAGATTTTGGAAAGGGCCCTCACCACAACTGATTCATCTCAGTGGTGCTGCATGAGCCTGCCCAGCTCTTCTATATGGACTCTGTGCCCTGCCCAACTTTCACTGATTTATGTTCATCAAATGCATAAATAATTCACCTCTTCAGCCTACTCTTGCTCACTCTGTCCTCATCCCTTGGAACAGCCTTTCCCTGCTCCTAATTTCTCCCCAACCAGTGCAGAGTCTCCCCAGGGACCCTACTGCCTTTGAGATGTGGCTTCTATAGCCATTCAAAGTTTGAATCTCATTTGCCGTGCCAACTTCTAAATCATCTCTGCTTTCAAAAATGTCATTAAGTGCCTGTTCTCTGTGAACATGGTCCCGTGTACCAAACACCTACCTATGTGGGTTCCCTCACCCTTCCAGGCACACACCTAAAAAGACACCACAGAGCAGGAAGTCGCATCCACTGGGTACAGCAGAAGAAAGTAGTGATGATAGGAATCCAGGCTGTGTATGACATGAGTGGCTGACATAAGACACAGTAGTAGGCCAAAGGCCTGCTGTTTTGGGGAAGGGGATCTAAGTAGATAGATAAATAGAAACTGATTAATACGTGATGAAATAAGACAAAATGCCAGGAGAGAGGGGGCCAGGGATCCAAGACCTGAAATGACTGAAAAGGACCAAAAGTCTCCCATCTGCGAGCACTGGCTCTCCCACACAGTCCCTGTCCATCCTCACCACCCTTGCCAGGTGCGAAGCCTTTCCTGTCCCATTGGCGCTCAAGGCACAGAGGGAGCAAGTCAAGGCCCAGATTTATACAGGGGCATGCAGGCCACCAGGCTGTCATAGAATTCCCTTTATACAATTGCCCATCAATTCTAGGATCAATTCTAGTACCCCATGAAGACTCTGACATCCATAGATGTTCAAGCCCTTTGTATGAAATGGTATCATATTTACTTTAAATCACCTCTAGATGCCTTATAACATGTAATACAATGTAAATATTATGTAAATAGTTGTTAGACTGTTTGTATAAGGAATAATGATAAGGAAAAAAATCTGGACATGTTCAATACACAATTTTTAAAAATATTTTCAATTTGAAGTTGGTTGAATCAATAGCTATAGAACTTATGGATATAAAGTCCGCCATGTAAGATTTTAGGAGACTCTCTTCCAGAAAGTTCTGAAGACATTTATTGAACTGAAATGGGTTTATTTTAAGAGGGTTAGGAGAGCTGAAGGCAAAGTCTTTGCTGAGATTTCAGCCTCTGCATACCCCAGGGACTGTGCACTCTTGCCAAAGCCCAAGGCCACCTTGTGCCTGCCCCATGCCTACACTCAGGTGTCAGAGCACACAGATAAATACTGTTTTTCAGGTACACTCTTGGAAGGAGCTCCACTATTGTCCAGGCACACTCTTGGAGGGACCTCCCAGGATCCAGCTGTTTTAAAAGAATAACAGACGTGAACAGACAGTAACACAAGGTTGCAGCATTTATACAATGACCACAAATGTTCTCATAAAATATCTCTATTTAGTACAAAACAGCTACATTCTAACTTTTAAGGCAATTCTGTTGTCTCAGTTGGCCAAAAACAATAAACAAATCCAAAAACACACAAAAAAGTTACTCTGACAGCAATATCTGTATTGTCCTTTGAACTGTGCAGCTGTGTTTGTTTTTCTTCCAGCAACCATAGTCAATGTTAAGTGAGTCCCCAACCACTATCCTCTTTGCCCAGAATCAACTCTGACTTACTGTCTGACTTTCTTATGACCACAGATGTCTTTGTGTCTTCTTCCCTTAGCATCATCCCAGTCTCTGTCTTAGAAATCTGGATAAATATCTTCACTGTGTCCATCTTTATTTTCCTTTGGACCATTTATTCTCAGAAATAATCCTACATTTTCAAAAATAGAATTCCAAAACCCTGTTAGCAAGGAACCCTGGCAGTCTGAGCCAGGTCAGCAGAACCTGGACCATTCCACATCCAGGGCAGGTATCTGCAGGGGCAGAGGGTTAGGGACCTATGGCAGAGCTCAGGCCACTCTGCTCACCCAGTCCCTTTGATGTGTTTCAGCTACCTCCTGCCACACCTCCTTCCATCCAAGCCTGGCCTGGACATTCACGGCATGCATCACCCCAAGGCCAACACCATCCAGCGAGTGTTTAAGATGAGCTTCGTGCCTGTTGGCTTCTGGCAAAGGTTCATAGCACGGATGCTGATCAGCTTGGCCGAGATGGATCTGCAGGTGGCTATGGGTTCTGCATAGGGCAGGCATATGGGGCACCTACAAATGTACCTTTGAAGGAAGGAGATGTCCTTTTTGATAATGGAACCAGATTAAAGATCCTTCTCCTACATCCATGTTGCTGGTTTAGGACCCACTGAAACATTGTATGAATAACAAATCAATTCCCACCTGGTTTAGAGCAATGCTTCTGAATGATATCACTCCCTCCAGATCCACCTGAAGGTTGTTCTAATGAACACACATTGCTAGGCCCCACGTCCCACAGTTTTGAGACAATAGGTGTGGACTGGGCCAAGATTTGGCAATTCCGACCATTTGCTAGGGGATGCTGCTGGTCCGTGACCTTGGGAGCCTGGTCTTGCAGTACTGACCATGTACTAGACTCACCTGAGGAGATTGTGACAGACACCAATTTCCCATGCCACTCAAAATCGGAATCTTAAGTATGACACCAGGCATCATTCCTAGTTCCTTTTATTTTTATTTTAAGACAAAATCTTGCTAAGCAAGATTCTCCCGTAATTCTCCTGCCTCAGTATCCCAACATATTGAGATTACAGGCTTGTACTATTAGGCCCAGCTGGCGTTAGTAGTTTTTAAATCTCCCAGGCAATTTTGCTCTGTGGCCAAGCTTGAGAACCACTTATGGAGAATTTTAACATGGTCTGGTAACAATGAAGATCTGACCCAAGGAGTTGTCCTATGGGTTCACATGGGTTTTGGAGAGATGGCCTGGCTGTTAGTCAGCATTAATTTCATGGGAGGCAGTATTTGCCCAGGGTGGTGGTTCTCAATATGGGGTTCTGAGGCCAACAGAATCACATAGGAACATCTGATAAACGCAGATTCTCAGGCCCTAAGCCTGGCCCACTGCCTCAGAAACTCCAGGGTTGAACTCAACAGTCTTCTTTTGACAAACCCTCCAAGGGATTCTGACACACAGCACAGTGTGTAAATCCTGGCACAAACCCTGAATGTTGAATCCTTTTGACATTAATCTCTGTGTGCGTTTGCTTTTGCCACATTCTAATTACAACACCCTTATTGAATTATAACTGCTTGGCTCAATAAAGAAGCTCTTGATCTTTCCATTTTGTTAAAATGGAAGAAAAATAAATGCAAGAGCCTAAAAATCAGTCAGAACTGATGCAGCTTGTGTTAGCAGGAAGATTTGTTTATTGCGGCAGGGTATGTACCAATTGAAGGAGTAGGAGTGGGTACTGCCTCTCCTTTGGTCTGGTCTCTCCCTCTGTCCTCTTGTTGAACTCTGCAGCTTGCTACATTCTAAGTGGGAGGTCAGGGTGCACCAGTGTCGTGGGAGGCTGAGCTCACACGTAGAGCCCAGCAGGGCACAGAGGCAGACAGCCTTCCCAGCAGCATCCCGTGGAAAGAAGTCTTATTGAAATTCAGACGAGTGACGGAGAGGGAAAAGAGCTCAGACTCATCAATAATCAAAGGCTTGCAAATTCACACTGCCGAGACTGCCACTTCTCACCTATGGAATCAGCAAAGAACTGAACTACAATCCCCAGTCTCACAGAGGGACACTGGTGGTCATTGTAAAGGACAGTCTCATCTGTTCAAAAGATAGTTCCTCGGTATGCATCCGGAGCCTTAAAACTTTCAGACCCTTCAACCTATAAGCCCATTGTTAAATGTATGAACTAAAAAAATCATTTGAAGCCAGAGAGATTTTTGTGTTTTCCATGTTCATCACAGCATGTTTGAGGGAACAGAAGGGAGCCAACCTAAACATCCAGTAAACAGGGATGGCTTAGGAAATGACTATACTTCATAGCTTTAGAAATATGAATTGTGAGTCTTTAGAAGTGGAGAAAAAATAATGTCTTTTTAAAAGTACACTTTTTTTAGTGATTCTGCGATCAAGCCCAGTGTTCCAAACACGATAGCTTTACCCCACAGAGCTGCATCCCCAGCACAAAAGGTATGCAAAGTTAAAAATTTAATATCACCTGACAGGGTATTTACATGTATATGTAGATAGAAAAGAAATCCTGGGACCCTAGGTACCAAATGTTAATGATCTCTCTGCTTGGTGTCTAATTGGTGTTTTCGCTTACATTTTTCTGTCTTGCCCTCTTTGTCTAATATAAATTTCAACTTGTGAAATCGGGGAGAGAAATTTTTCTCTTTTTTTCTTTTCTTTAAATAAAAGCCTATTTCCCAATACTTAGAAGATCTGTTCCCAGGGTACCCTGGAGACCCCTCCAGACCATGTAGCGTTTAATTTGGCAGCAGGGATGCGCAGTGAGGCGTGGGAGGCGGGGGTGAGAAGCCGGTGGTGATTTATCAAGATGGGGCCAGGCCCAGCCTGCTTAGAGCTCTGTACATGGCTAGTGCAGAGCCTGAATGCTTAAGCAGGGGCTTTTCTCTTTTGTCTTTCAGCTTTTTGAAAACAAGAAGAATACTAAAAGCAGGAACAGGAAAGTCACCATTTACAGTTTTACGGGAAACCAGAGAAACCGCTGTAGCACATTCCGAGTGAAAAGAAATCAGACCATCTATTGGCAGGAAGGGCTTCTGGTCACTTTCGATGGAGGTTACCTCAGGTGGGAACATCTGGAATCCTCTCCCCCTTAGCCACATGCGTCAACCCATATGCCATGGCAAGGACTTAGGTGATGGCCCCAAACAACGTCTCACCCATTTGATGTCAAGACTGAAAGGAGCTTGTTGTAGCAGCTTGCTAGAAATGAAAGATCTTCCCCAATAATGTCCCAGAGGTCCCCATCACCTCACTCTTTCTACATTCCATTTGCAGAATGGGAAAGTCCAGGGTGAGTGTGGTGGCCATAGCCCTAGACTTGAGGGAAATGCTCCGCTGCTGAGCTGCAGAGAATCTCGGGCACCTCCCACAGTCCCTGAGGCAGGACCATCCAGCTCACCTCCTTTTCTGTTGCAGGAGAAACAGCCAGAACAATAGGGGCATGGCTTACTTACTTTCTCATTGCCAGCACAGAATACCCAACATGTATAATTTTCAGGAAGAAAGATTTATTTTAGCTCACAGTTTCAGAAAGCCATAGTCTGTTCATGGGTAGGCAGCTGGAAATGGTCTGATCACATGGTGGGACCAGGGCTGGAGCCAGAGACAGAGGTCCTCATGGCATGGCAGAACAGAGCCAAGTCTGGGAGGAGGGCCAGAACTAGCACATGCCCCTCCAGGTCAAGCCCCAAACATCTGCCTCTTTCAGCCCGGTCTCACCTCCCAACAGAACACAGTATTTATATGTACATGAGGTTTCTGGGTACACTCCAGATCCAAATCACAATAATAGGACACTTTGTCCCCCATCCCTGATCCTACACTACTAGCATATTATTCCATGTCTTTTTTGTTTTCAAAGAAAGAGAAAGTCAGCTGAAAAGATTTAATGAATGATCAAAATATCTAACTTGACAATGAATTTTTCAAAAGAATCTTTAGCTTTGTGAGAAAAGGGAAGAAGAGGACAGGAAGATTTTGGAGGGTCTGTTTGAGCCATCTTTGTGCCTGAAGTTTCCACCTAAATATTCTCAAATAAAGCTAACAGTTATCCCTTGAGGGATGAGAACACTGGTTCAGAGAGTAAGGAACATTCTCAAGGTCACACCTGAGGGTCAGACCCACGCTGAACATCCTTACTGCAAAGTCTTTGTTATTTGGGGAATAGCGAGGAGGGGGACCAAAACAAGGCAAGTCCACAAGTACTTGAGTGGAAGAATCCACACCCCACACCATTCTAAAGGGCACGAACCTCCCTGTTTCCCCGGCTCTAGGTTGCCTCCTCTAGGGAGGGAGACTACCCCAGGGTTCCTTCAGCATAATTGCAGTGGGCTTCTTTTCATTTCTGGGTTGCAGCGTGGAATCTTCTGATGTGAACTGGAAAAAGAAAAAAAGTGGAGGAATTAAAATAATTTGCCAATCAGAAGTGAGGGACTTCTCAGCCATGGCATTTATCACCGATCACATCAATTCTTTGATCGATCAGTGGTTTCCTGGTAAGAGAACATTCTGGAACAAAATCTTTAAGCATACTTAAATTTCTTCATAAATCACAATAGGACTACTTCTTTAGGGAAACAGATATCCCACCAGGATTCAGCCCAAGAAAACCAGAGGTTGGGATCTTAGCCCTTTGTTAAGAGTCCTGGCCTCAAAGGAGTCCAGCTTGGAGCCTGGGCAGGAATTCTGTGAGGAAGATGTGGCCTCAGACTCAAAAGCATTGGGCCTCCCGGCTGCCCCCAGCATGTGAGAAGAAAGATGAGTCTGGATCTGAATGCAGTAGAAATAAAATCAGGGAGCGGGTGGGGCTAGTGGGTAGAGGTCTACTCCAGGAGCAGGAGCAGAAAAGAAAGGGAGCAGCAGCTGCTAAGGGGCCTTATTCTCCCTGCCTTCCCCGCCCATCTCAGTGGAGCTCGAACTACCCACTTGGCTCTTCTTAGACCTTTGATCCTTTGACAGAAAATACTTTTTGAAGTCAAGGCATTGAGGGCCTCTGTGTTGGTTTTGAGCCAGAGACAACCCTTCAGAGTTGCCTGCAGGAAGAAGGTTGTCAGGAGCAGCAGGGGGGAGCAGGTGAACTGTCCCTCAGCTTCTGAAAATTGGGGTCTGAACTGGTAGAAAGCACGTTTAGGATTGCAGCTCCACCATCTCCCCAACCACCACTGCCTCCTGAGTAGCCTGCTTACCTGTTCAGGATGCCAGCATCCCAGGAGATCATCCTTAGGGAAGTGGGAGTGTGCTGTCTGGATGTACACACCTCAAGCACTAGGGTCAGGCTTGCTTAGGCCTTGGGGCCACTCAAGTGCTGATAGAATGTGTGACCCACAAGAAAAAAAAATGGCTCAGAAAAGGTCAATCAGAAAAAACCAACCGTTGTGTGAACTGTGGCAATTTGGTGGCTCTTAGCCACCCAAGAGTGTCCCATTAGGCCCATATCAACCTTCTAGGTACCTGGCATCTCCCCACCAGCCAGAGTACCTGCCTCCAGCAGGTGATGGGAAATTTGGTAGATGAGCCCATTAGATAGAGGAAAGGAACTCAGCCAAACACCTGAGACCGTGTGTTCTGGAGCCAGTAGCACCAGCCAGCAGCCAGGAGCCTCTCCTTGCAGGATACCTACAGAGTCTGATGAATCCAGGAAATTATAGGTATTCACTTCCTGATCTGCACAAAGCAGGTCATTGGTCACCCTCAGGGTACCTCCACAGGGCACCCTGAGGGTATTTCTTGGCACCTCCTTTATGAGGCACCTGGAGAAGTTGTGTCTCCTCTCAGGGGAACCCATGTCAAAAGATTAGCTTTTATCTGTTACAGTTTGTCCTCATTATCCCCCTGCATTGCTCCTCGGGAAAGCATCATAGTAACTACAAGCTTTGTTTCGAATTTTAAGAATGGTGCCTTATGTGCTAGCTGTGGTTAGGTTGTTATAGTGTAGCTCAGACTCAGCTCAACCTTGTGCAGGTGGGAATCCTCCTCGTCTCCTCCCTCTTCCTCCAGCAGGTATATGGGCCCCTGCTCAGGATTTAGACCACCAGGTTGCTCAGGAGCTCCCTCATCCTCTCCCCAGGAAATTTTCCAGGAGCAACCGCACTCTCCAAAAAGGCACTGGAGCAGCACTCAGTTTTGATCTCCCCCTGGGGTTCCAGCAAGAACAGACAGAGCCCCTACTGTGAAAGCCCACCTGACTTTGCAATTTCAGGATGCTGCTCAGGGGACCCGTTTGCAACCACTTTGTATGAGCTGTCTCCTACTCTGTCCCCTTTTAGCCCTGACAGCCACAGAAAGTGACGGGACCCCACTCATGGAGCAGTATGTGCCCTGCCCTGTCTGTGAGGCATCCTGGGCCCAGCATACGGGACCAAGTGAGAAGTCGGAGGGTGTGCAGTACTTCGACATGGAAGACTGTGTGCTGACAGCCATCGAGCAGGACTTTATCTCTTGCCCCAGACACCCGGACCTCCCTGTTCCACTCCAGGAGCTGGTTCCTGAGCTTTTCATGACTGACTTCCCGGCCAGGTATGTTCCAGTGGCCCCTCACAAGGCACAGGTGCAGGTTGTAGGGCTGTGTTCCTAGGTATAAGATGCCAGCAGATCCCACACTATACCCGTCTCATCAGACCATTGCTGCATGGTAAGCTAATCTTGAAGTGAAAGCAATAGCTGCAGTCATTGCTTCCTGCCAAATCTCAGGTGACTTCTAGGTCCCCTCCTGTGCTACCTGAAGCAAACCATGCTTGCCATTTCAGAGGCCTTGATAGGCTCCACTAGGCACTTTGCAGGTGACAGGGCCCCTATGTTTTCTTCCCTCCCCATGGGCTAGCTCTCCTTTTTTGCTGGCCTGGCCTTCCTGACCTTTCCTTACTGCCAGCTGGAGGGATAGAAGTTACCTATGGCCACGCTCGCCAGCCTCTGAGGAAGGAGACAAACCGACAGCCTCAGGTGCCTTTCTTAGCAGATACTGACTCCCAGCTGCAGCCCTAAGGCTGAGCATTTGGACCCCCTTACTCTGTTCTTAGAGTTAATTCTACCTGTGTAATAACTGGGGAGATAATTCTGGCAAAAACATTTTGTGGTCCCTCCCAATAGGAATGGCCACAAAGTCCAAGTCATCAGTAAAAGATGTCATCGTGTTTAGTTGATGAGAACCTGAACCTATTATTTGGTATCCCTGGAGACAACTTGAAGTGAGTGGTTCTCAACTGTTTTGGAGTTCTAAAATCATATTGCTGTCACTCAAAGGTATGCTGTAAACCAGGCATGTAATCCCAGCACTCTGAGAGCTTGAGGCAGGAGGAAAGCACGTGTGAACCCAGCCTGGGCAACTTACTAACTTAGTGAGACCCTGTCTTGAAATAAAATACAAAACAGAGCTGTGAAATAAATCAGTGTGAGACCTCTAGGTTCAATTCCTACCGCTGTATGGTTTAAAAAAAAAAAAAGCATGCCGTATCTGGTTTATTTAAAGAAAGTTAAACTCTTCTTTTCTTTAATAAAATTATTTGCATTCTCGTATTCCAAGTTGCACTAGGTAGACGTGGAATACATTGTAATTTTGGAGAAAAGGAGCTTCAGTGCATGCTTCTGGGTAAATATATTAAATCAATGACAGTCTGGGGAATAGATCAGTGTTAGAGCATATATGTATGTTCCCACTCCACAAAGTTCATCTTCCTCCTTTCTTCTTACATTTTTTTATGGCTTGGCTTCTCATGCTAGAGAAACCATATGATAAGGAGGATTCTCAGTTCTTGAAGACCTCATGCTCTGTTGTATAAACATAAATCCAGTCAGTTTAGGAAGATGCCCCATTAGGCGCCACCAAAGTTTTAGAATTTTTATTTATTTGCTCAGTCTTGCTATGTTTCTATCTCATCTTAGAGACCTCACCTGAATGTGGGCTGTGGAATGCACTAGATGGAATTTGGAAAGCCAGATCAGTCTGTCCCTGGTAATTGGGACCTAATCTCAGGCTATAGCAGGGGTCTAAGATGAAGTTGATAGTCAAGAAGTGGAAAAGCTGGGCAGTCTGAGCAGGGGTCACAGTCCAGCTGAGGTGCTGTGGACTTCAGCTGGGGCCCAGCCATGGCCACAAAGCGTCCCACTCCCCAAATCTGGAGCTGGGCAGGCAGAGCTCTTTCCTGCAGCTGCTACAGGAGTGCTCACTTCCGGTTGGCACAAGTGCTAGTAAAAGCCCCAGAGGGACCCCAACGTTCTCCCTGTCCTCTGAGCCCATTCTAGGCAGCTTCTAAGTACTCTCCATTCCTGAGAAGGTAGTTTGGTGGGCACTTGAAGAACAGCCCCAAAGTTCTGTGCGAAAGGTCCCTGAGGGTATAAAAAATGATGCACTGTTGCTGAACAAAGACGAAGCCAGTACAAAGCCTGTTTCTTAGACCGTTGTGAGACAGGTTAGTTTTACCCTACTGGTGATGTGTTGTTGCCATGGTAATCCTGCTTAATACAAAGCCTGTTTCTGAAAGTCATGAGAAACAGCTGCATCTGCAGACTGGGCAGCCAGTGGAGCTAAGATGACTCTCCACAGGTTTCACTTTGTCCTGGTGGTCAGGCACCTGGCAGAGGGTGCCGATGGGAAGCTCAGCTGGGCCTCAGAGAGCAGGGCAGGTTGCCTTTTCCTCTCCTCGCTCTCTCCCTTCTGTCTCCCCCACCTTCCTTACCCCTCCCTCCCTCTCTGCCTTCCTTCTACCTGCTACGCACACACACTTTGCATCATACTTTGCCTTTTCGCTCACTGTTTCTGAAGAAATGAGAGTCTCAAGAAATAAGAGAAGGGACCTGAGAATACTAGTGAGGACCCAGGGATTGTGGGGGTGCGAGGATGTTCACCAAGGCTGAACCTGGCATTCCAGCTCCAGGAGCCCAGGGTTAAAGCCCACAGAGGGCTTGTCATCCTGACCCTTCTGTCCTGCTCTCCCGCTAGGCTGCCCTGAGGGCTCTAGGCCTCTGGGCCATACAGGCCTGGGCTTCTTAGTTGAGAGCCTTCATGTCCATCAGAGTCTACAGAGAAAGCCAAGGGCCGAGGAGAAACAGGCAATATTTCCAAAATCCCAATAAAAACTTCTCTTTTCCTTGAGATTAGAACAAACAGAACAGGTGGCTGAAACTCCCCGCCCTTGAGTAAAATCCTAGTTGCAGATGGTGTGGACACTGGACACACAGTTCAGAATCTGTGTGGCAGTGTACATATACAGTGTTTACATGATACACAGCAGAAAGCAGCTAACTTAGCAGTGTGGTAAGTGCAGTTTAGCTAAGGGATGCAGCTCTCAAAGCAAAAAATCTTTCAGAATAAAAGACATAAAAGGATTTTTGTTCTGTTCCCACTGGGTTCAGAGGCTTCGCCTTGAGCCAGGCAGCATCAGCACCTCTTGGGCAGCTCCTACTGTGAGCCCACTGTACAGAGGAAGAAATTGAGGCTTAGCAAAGCTGCCTAAGGTGCCCAGGTTTCGCCACTGGCATGTGGCAGGGTTGGCTCAGATTGGTCTGACTTCACAGATAGCTTTGAACTGTGACCCTTCCGTTATGGGAGTAAATTAGCCAGCCCAGGACACACCTCGTCCTACCCAGGGTCAGGTCACCTGGGCTGACCTGTGAACTGTGTGTGTGTGGCAGGCTCTTCTTGGAGAACAGCAAGCTGGAACACAGCGAGGACGAAGGCAGTATCCTGGGCCAAGGTGGCAGTGGCACCGTCATCTACCGGGCCCGGTACCAGGGCCAGCCCGTGGCTGTGAAGCGATTCCATATCAAGAAATTCAAGAATTTTGCTAATGCTCCAGCAGGTAATGTGACCCCGACTCGACATTGTTTTTCTTTAATGTGTGTTTGCTCTGTCCAAATTCCGTGCCAACCTAGGGAGACCTGAGGTTACATACACAGAGCAAGAGGGAAGGAGGTGGGCAAGGCCAGTGGGGGCCCAAGTCTGCTCTGCTTTGTGCTGACAAGGTTGGAGAAACAGGCTGGAGGGACAAGCCAAAGAATGCCTTACTCTTAGAGTTCACCCTGGTCTAGCGCTGAGCCCCCACAAGCAGGGACCATCCTTGTTATTTCTGTCTATGCCATGCCCAGCATAAGCCTGGCACATGATAGGCAGGAAGTCTGGCCTAGGGAGGAATGCTCTCAACCATCGTCAGTGCAGATAGGAGGTGGGGAGCTCTGGACAGATGGATTAGGATACTTCTTCCTCACTAACCACCTGCAGACAGAAAGGGCTTCCCTTCTCCTCACAAGAGGCAGCACATTCAGCCCCATGCAGCATATGCAGCTCAGGCATGTTCTACACCCAGAGGGACACATCATCACTTCTCTTAGTCCCTTTCTGCTGCTATAAGAAAGTGCCACATGTTGGGGAACTTTTAAGCAATAGAAATTTATTTGGCTTATGGTTCTGGAGGTTGTGAGGCCTGAGAGCGTGGCACTGGCCTCCAGGGAGAGGTGTCACACGCCCTCATCTCAAGGCAGAAGGTAAAAGATAAGACAGCGTGATACCCAACAAACAGAAACAGAGCTGAGTGTACCGCTTTTACAGCAAGCCTGCTCCTGTGATAACTAGCCCACTCCAGAGACTGCCCTGCTAATCCACTCATGACAGTAGAGCCCCGGGACTCACCTCTGTGAGACACTACATTCCAACACTGCTGCACTGAGGGTGAATTTTTCAACATGTGAACGTTGGGTGGCATATTGAGACCATAACACCCCGTAATCCCCAGCCACTGTAGGAGCTGGTAGAGGCCCCTGCACCCCAGCTGGCTGAATACTGCATTTCTCACTTCCCCTGGTTGAGGATAGATCCTCTTTATAAAGCTAATTTATACTCTTGGTAGAAAAATTAGAGTCATAGAAAAATATAAAAACAATAGGTCACAAAGGAAGAGACAAATTTATAGTTGTCTGAAGAGAATGTGACCTTCTGCAAAGGAACCTAACAGACTCAGTTGACAAATGTCAGAACCAATAAGGCTGTTCGAAATCACTAGGCGTGAGTAGAATATGAGAATTCTGCAGGATTCCTATACACAACAGTGACCCATTAGAAGCTTTCCTCCACTGCCCATAGCAGCAGTAAAAACCATAAAATATTGAGATACAACCAAGGTACCATTCAGTTTAGCTCCCTCCTGAGTCCCAGCAGGGCGCCTCTGTGCCTAATTTGATAGACTGGAAAATGTGCACACAGTGAGTAAAGTCAAAGTGCTTAGAGTGAAAGACAAAGGTAAAGGTCTTCCCCTTAAAGTCACGACCTACAAATCTCCAGGCACTGGGGCAGCTTTCTCTGGGGGCAGCCACAGGCCTGTCTAGGGAATATAAGCAGCCTGTGTAGATGGAGAACGGTGGCACATAGCAGAAATGACACCACAGGTCAGAGGAGAAAGGTACCATATTTACTAAACTAAACACGAATTTGCATCTCTTCTCACACCATATTTTAAGAATGCATTTTTAATGGATCAAAGACCAAATGTAGAATATAGAACTTTTACATTTAAGAATCAAATGACCAATACACACAGAATTGGCACAACCAATGACCTTCATCACCCAATTTACATGCTGTTTGAACTTGCACTTCCAACAATCCATATTTTAAAATCAGACTTCAGGGTAGGAACAGAAATAGGACACGAGAATAAGCAAGACCTAGCTACCCCTTTCTCTAGTAGCCTTAGCGCGATCAAATTCTGGGCATGGTAGACAGTATCCTGACTCACTACAGTCTCTTGCAAGTTCTTACATAGGGGTGAGTTTTAAGGGCATTGGAAGAAGGTTGTGCACTGTGGGGTTGGAATTGTCCACTGCTTCCCGCAAACCATTCTCCCTTGGCCTGAGGTGACTGTCACAGGTCAGTGTCTCTGAACAGTTTTCCCTCACTGATGAGAGAGTGGTAGTTTCCACCTTCAACAGCCCTAGCTACTTGGTAAGGAATAAGGTGACCAGCAGTGACCAAATTGTCAATGTCCTTGGTGATGGAGAGAAAGGCACCTCATTACACTCTAGACCCCACCTAGGCAATGCTCTGAGCAAGACATATGGGATCCACAGGTAACGGGCAATGGGGTGGCATGGTGCTACAAGAGCCCTCCCTGGGTGATGGAAGTGGGCATGTAGCAGTCCTCCATCAAGGGTTATGGGTGGGCCTTAGTAGACACTCAGGCACTGCCAAAAACGACAGGGTCATGCTTGCTCTTGAGAAGGACGGGGTTTGGTGTCAACCCACAGTGTTACACTTTGGGGTCAAATCCTGGACAATGGTTTGGGGATCTCTCAGGCCAGATATACCTGAGGGTATATTATAAATTGCTGCCCTACTGGACCCAGATACCCAGAAGGTAGCTCTGAATGTGGCTGACCCCTATATCACGTGACCTGTGAGTGGCTGCCTAACTAGCTTGGCCTGGGTCCAGCTACCACTGGGTCCAGCAAGGTAGCTTGTGCCCTGTACCTTGTCCTCCCTGGGTGACTGACAGCTATGCTGCCTACAGATACCATGCTGAGGCACCTGCGGGCCACAGATGCCATGAAGAACTTCTCAGAGTTCCGGCAGGAGGCCAGCATGTTGCACGCCCTGCACCACCCCTGCATTGTGGCGCTCGTTGGCATCAGTATTCACCCGCTCTGCTTTGCCCTGGAGCTCGCTCCACTCAGCAGCCTCAACACTGTCCTGATGGAGAACGCCAGAGGTACCCACCCTTGGAGAACATTCCACAGGGGCTCACCAGGACTCTGCTCCTGGGAGGCCACCAGAGCCACTAGGCAGGCTAAGCAGGCCTTAAGAGGGCTGGGGACCCAGGGCCCCTCCTGTCTGAGCCAGCTATATCAGACACAGAAGTAGAATCACAGGTGTGTCAGTGAGCTCAGCACATATCCGATCCTATAGCAAGGCACCTCACCAGTCTCAACACAGACAGTAGCCTTGGCCAGACCTGAGGAGCTCACACTTTGGAGTCAGTAGAACCATCACCAAGTCCTGGTTTCCTGCCATAATCCACAAAGTCACCTAATTCACTCATCTATAAAAGGAAAGTTGTAGTAGTCCCCACTGTGACAGCACTGGACCTCAAACAAGGGAGTCTTGCATAGGCCCAAGCCACTACCCTGGCACCCCAGTCTCACCAGCTATCAAGATAAATTCCTCCTCTAACCATAATGCACCATGCTCCCTTGCATTGTTAAGAGTGAGACCAGGGGGTCAGTTAAATAATATCTTATTCTTTAAAGAAATTTAAAGAAAATTTACCTTGAGAAATGGGTAACCAAACTCTAAATTGCTGCCAGAGGAAGGGAAGTAGCCGTCTTTTAAGTAGGGAGAAATGCTATTAAAATCAATCACTCTCCTTCAAAAAGAAAGTTTTTAGTGAAATTCTTAGACCACAACTCACCTCTTTCCAACAGAACAGTATTGGCCTGAGATGAACTCTGGGAGTTTGAATCATGCCTATTTAATAAAAACACCAGTGATTCCAGGCAGAGATACCTTGAAAGAAGCTCTAAAAACAAGAATTTCTGTCCTAATACCATTTCTCTTGAGAAGGTCATTCCCTGTCCATTCGGGTATTTACCATCTAGACTACATCTATAGAATATAAAATATTGAGGAAACAATAATCATAGAACTCTTGGAGGCTAACGTAGGAGAATCGCAAGTTCAAGCTCATCTTGAGCATTTCAATGATTTAGTGAGACCCTGTCTCAAAATTTTAAAAGGCTAGAGACATAGCTCAGTACAACAGCCTTGAATTTAATCACCAGTATCACAAAAAAAAAAAAGAGGCAAGGGATATGTTAGTCAGCTTTCCATCATTGTAACAAAATACTTGAGTTTATAAAGAGCAAAGATTCGTTTTGGCTCATACTTTCGAAGGTTTCAGTTCATGGTTGCTTGCTTGGCCTATATTAGGCCATATTGCTTTTGGGCCTGAATTGGGCTGTATTGCTTTTGGGCCTTGCAATGTGTATGATGAAAAGGTACCAGCCATCCCCTAGCCCAGCCCAGGTCCCATCCGAAGCTAGCCAGGCAATCTGGTGTTTCTGATGCTTCTGACCTCAGCATTCCCCTAGAACATTGTTCTCTGACTTCCGGGCTCTGTACAGGCAGCACAGTATATCATGTAGAAGCATGTGGGAGAAGGTAGCTCTCCACACATTAGCCAGAAGCAAAAAGAAAGAGGAGGAACTGGATCACAATAGCCTGTTCAAGGGCACATGCCCAATGACATAACTTCCTCCTACTACCTCCTAAATGTTCTACCACCTTCCTATAGTGATAGGTTAGTGGCCAAGCCTTTAATACATGAACCTTTGATAGATAAACTGAGGCAGGGAGATAGACAGGAAGAATGGGAGATGGATGCTATAATGCTAATTTGAGTCTGTGAAAAACTGAGATAGTTTTTATTTTTTTGCAAGATTCTTCCTTTATGCCACTGGGGCACATGCTAACCCAAAAGATAGCCTACCAAATTGCCTCAGGCCTGGCCTACCTGCATAAGAAGAACATCATCTTCTGCGATCTGAAGTCAGACAACATCCTGGTGTGGTCCCTGGATGTCAAGGAGCACATCAACATCAAGCTCTCAGACTACGGGATCTCGCGACAGTCCTTCCACGAGGGTGCCCTGGGAGTGGAGGGCACTCCTGGCTACCAAGCCCCAGAGATAAGGCCCCGCATTGTGTATGATGAGAAGGTACCAGCCATCCCCTAACCCAGCCCAGATGCCATCTGAAGCCAGCCAGGCAGTTGTGGTGTTTCTGGTGCTTCTGACCTCAGCATTCCCATATAACATTGTTCTCTGACTCCCGGGCTCATTACGGGATATTCTGGCTGCAACCAGAAAGCTCATGAGAAGTATGCAGAATAAGAGTGGTAAGGGCTGTGGCGACAACAGGCCAAGCTCTAGGAAACACTCCCCTTTTACTGAGGTGTGTCAGGTCTGTTAAGCTAAGAGTCTTGGAGCCGTAGGCAGTCCTGAGAGTTAGCACGCCCTCTTTGTATATTTATTGCATAGATGGATGGGTGGGTGGGTGGATGAGTTCATGGATAAGTAGGGTGAATAGTCAGATGAGTAGGTGAATAGAAAGAAAAAAAGATGAAAAATGGATGGATAAATGGTCAGTACCCCTGGATAAGTGAATGCGTGGGTGGGTGGATGGGTGGATTAAAGGAACAATGATGAAAATGATGGATAAATAGAAGAACAGGTCAGAAGAATGGATGGATGGCTAGATGGGAGAATGGATAGATAAATGGACAGAAGGACTGATGGCCAAATGGCTGCTTGGCAGATTGGATGAATGGGATATATGGCTGAATTAGTAGATGTTTAATGATGGTCTCCCTCTGTGCAGGGCCCATATTTTCTTTGTCTAAGTGTGTTTCCCTTGTCCCTCTACCATAGGGCCAGCTTGTAAAGAAAGTGACTGAGCCTAGGCAGGGGACCTGATCTGGCTTGCCTTTCTGCCCAGGTAGACATGTTCTCCTATGGAATGGTGCTGTATGAGCTGCTGTCAGGACAGCGTCCTGCACTGGGCCACCACCAGCTTCAGATTGCCAAGAAACTGTCCAAAGGCATCCGCCCTGTTCTGGGGCAACCAGAGGAGGTGCAGTTCCATCGACTCCAGGCACTCATGATGGAGTGCTGGGACACCAAGCCCGAAAAGGTACCTCAGCACTGAGCCTAGGATGGGCCCTCCTGCCTTAGGAGAGAGGATGTGGCTCTCCAGAGAATGTGTGTGACTGCTTATTGCTCTTCACTGAGAACTACCATGCAAACTTCTTGCCTCTTCTAGAGAGAACTAATTATTGCTCTTAATTCACAAAGTTTCATTTTCTCTTAGTGTCTGTGTCACCTTCAGGAAAAATGAGCTTTCTTTCGTCCCCTACTTTTGAGTCATTCCATTATACAAGAAAAAGAGAGAAAAGAGAGAGAGAGAGAGAGAGAGAGAGAGAGAGAGAGTAAAGGTTGAATACATACTATCTGAAATGTTTGGAACCAGAAATATCTCAGATTTTGGAATTTTTCAGATTTTGGAATATTTACATAGACTTTACTGCAAATCTGAAGTGCTATGAAGTCCAGGACTTTTTGAGTGCCACCAGTGTGCCTACCAATCCCTTCATGTCATAGCAGTGTAATCCCTAGGCAAGAGTAGAGGGAATGTAAGGATCTCTTTGTAAAGGACTGGGGGAAAGGCTTTCTCATGAGAAGCAGGCTAAAGTTCATTTATTATTTATTATTTATTTTGGAGAGGCCCTGGTTTCAAGGTTAAAACTCATCAGTCAGAGTTAGTTTAATGCATTGGGCTCATGGGTTAAGGCTAACCTGACCAGCTGAGCTCAAGTTGCCATGACCCACAATGACCCAACTTCCTGGACAGGTTTGTTTCTGGTATCTCAAGACCTTTCAGCCTCTTGATAGGATCCAATCCTGAATGAACAGGTCTCCCCATCCCTCCTAGTCTGAGACAGCTGATTGCATAGGTTAGGATTAGGAACAGACACACTCACACCCAGTGGCCTTCCTCCCACAGCGCCCGCTGGCCCTGTCCGTGGTGAGCCAGATGAAGGACCCCACCTTTGCCACCTTCATGTACGTGCTGCCCTGCGGGAAGCAGATGGCCTTCTTTTCCTCCCAGGGCCAGGAGTACACTGTGGTGTTTTGGGATGGGAAGGAGGAGTCCAGGTAACTTCTTGCTGCCTGCCCTGCCCTGATTGTATTTGGGGTGGGTGGAATTTGAAGACAGAAAATCAATGATGGCCATGATGAGCCGTGTGTAATGATCCAGAGCCTGGTAGGCATCCATTCCAGGGGGCAGGAAGCGAGAATACTGAATCAGCACATACAGACACAGACATACAGTTTTGTGTTTAAGAGAAGCAAAGGACCGATGGTATCTACGAGGAGAGCTGGGGACATGAGTCCAAGGAGAGCTGTGCTCTGAGATGAAGTGTGGGCAGCCTAATTATGCAGAACGTTAGGTGGTGACGGGGGAGGACAGGCAGTGGCTGGGAGAAACTGGAGCCTAGTGAGAAAGGGAGGAGCCCGGAGCCAGGCCAGGGGCTTACGCGAAGTAGATGGTCATGAGTACTCCCTTCCCTTCCAGTGGTAGCTCCTTTACTCAGTGAAATGGAAGGATGAATAAGAGAGTGGGAGAGGTTTGGGATAGTTCAGAAATGAAAGCAGAAAGTACAAAATGGGCATTGTGGCATGAGAAGTCCAGGGTGCCTCCAGGTCGGCGCTAAGTGAGACTGTAAAACAGGGAAGAAAGAGTCCAGGTGTTGTAGAGTGAGAAGCATTTGTGGGGAGCGAGCTGCAAAGCTGGGGGTGGTCAGACACTTAGCTTAGCATGGTGTGGGCTGGAAGGGCAGTTAGCAGAAGTCAAGATCCAGGTTACAGATGGAGTAGGATGGGAAGAGACCACTGAGGACTCAGAAGAAGGCCCCGAGGCATGTTAAAGATATCATCAAAGACAGAAATCTCCAAGAAATCACCATCTTGTATAAGCAACTTCCGTCTTAGGCAGTTATGTTACCCTTTCTACCTACCTCGTGATAAACGCTTGCAGATAAGAGGAGGCTCCCATGAGCCCAGTGGCAGGCGGTTGCTGTGCTGGAGTGAGGCAGGGCTGGTGAGGCTGAACTCAGGTGAAAATGCGATTGGTAGGCCTGGTTGCAAGGTCTGTCATCCCAACACTCTGGGAGGCTGAGGCAGAAAAGTCACAAGTTCAAGCCCAGTGTAGGCTTAGTCCCCTAGTATGACCCTGTCCCAAAACTGGAAGAAAAATTAAAGGGCAGGGATGTTACAATATAAGTCAGTGTGGAGGCCCTGGGGCTCAACCCCAAGTACAGGAAGAAAGAGAGAGAGAGAGAGAGAGAGAGAGAGAGAAGGAGAGGGAGGGAGGGAGGGAGGGATAAAGGGAAGGAGGGAAGGAGGGAAGGAAAGCAAGGTGCTCAGGCCAGGTGCTCAGCACGAGACAGAGAGCAGTGGTGGGGTACAAGGAGATACACACGTACACCTGTGGCTCTTTTTGGCAGGAATAGGGGTATATCATTTTGCATATGTTTATAATTTTTCTTTTTTTCTAAGTAAGATTATTTAGAATGTTCTAATTTTGTTGTTTCAAATCATAGACGAAAAATCTGGAAAAAAGTGAGCAAATTACCTTCTGAAAAAAGTGTTGTTCATTGTTTCTTCACCCATTTTTATCATCTGTAATTTCATGTTATCAGTCAAGGGTGGCAGAAGTTTCCAAAATTTGAGGACAGAAAAATTTTATAGGGAAGACTTCTGTCCATGAGCTTAACTTACCCTCTTGTAGTGGGGACAGACGTGTGTGCTCTGGGGTGCATAACTACCTGCCACCCCAGCTTCGTCTCCTCTTCCATACAGAGGTCACGGGACACTCACTGAGAACAAAAAGGTGGCAATGCTAGAGAGTACCAGGGCCCGTGAGGCAAGGGTGGCTCTCACAAGCGACAGCTCACTATTGCTCACAGCAGCCACATTGAGGGGCACATTTGGAACCTTTCCACCCAGTTTAGTGAGGAATTCTCCCATCTCGTCTTCAGCCTTGGCTTGTCCGACAGGCGGAGGGGATGCTCACGTTCCTGGGACAGGCAGGATCAGGCTGGTGGCAAGCAGTGAGTAGCCTTGGAGGAAGGGCCCTCTGTAAAGCTAGGGCAGCTTTCCCAGCCAACACCAGAGGTCACTGAAAGAAAAAAGCCTTTTTTCCTTCTGGGAAGGTCCATTCTTTGCCTGCAATGTTCAAGCATTACCCACCAGGTGAACCCAGTTCTACTTGATACGATGGAGGACAGTCAGTGGGTCTCGCAGGACACAGCAAGACATGACCTTGGTTTCCAGTGACCACTGAGACTCATTACTCAGGCCAAGGGAAGGGCGGCAGTCTCTGTCTACCAGGAACTAACCACATGCTGATTGCTAATCATAGGAACTACACGGTGGTGAACACAGAGAAGGGCCTTCTGGAAGTGCAGAGGATGCCTTGTGCCGGGATGAGGCTGAGCTGCCAGATCAAGGTCCAGAGCTCGCTGTGGACGGCCACCGAGGTAACCTGCCCACAGGGCGCTCAGTAAGGCAGAATTCACTGGTGTTTGTGGAAACATAGGTCCACTTGGATTTCCAGGACCCCCCACCTCATCCCCAGGCAATGCGGTCATGTCACCAAGGGAGCCCAGCCTTGCCTTCTACGCCTGCCTTCCATTGACTAGTGGCTGGGATTCTGGATAATGAGTTTCAGTATAGTCTGTGAGCCACAGAAGAAACCCAGTAGGCTAGTGACATGCCTGGATTTTCCACATCCACCCCGAGAGCTATTCTCTCAGCTCTGAAAGCTTTCACCTTCACATCAGAGAGGTCGCTGTGAGGCCCCAGGAGCTGCCTTCTTCTGAGAAATCGAGAGACTACTCCAAATCCGATGCTCTGGGATTACAGATAGTGAAGTGACTGATGCACTCTTTCCATGTAACAGTTTGGAAGTACATCTCAAATGTGTATAGAAATCTCAAAAATCTCAGAAATCTCATGACTGTGGTAATTTCAATGTGAAGAATGTTCTAAGAAAACAGCCAAGACATACATACATGCACATGTGCACATGTACACACACACACACACACACACACACACACACACACACACACACAGAAAAAGAAAGGGAGAGGAGAGAGGAATACCAATGTTAATCTCGGTATAGTCCATAGTGCAAACTTGGAGACGAACTGAGCCCGTGGCGACAGATTCAGCACGTGATGGAGCGCCCAAGCGATCTTGATAACATCACCACTTGTGTAGTGAGAGAAAAGAGAAGGGAAAGGACTGGGGTGTAGCGTGATGGTAGAGCACTTTCCTAGCATGCATGAGGCCCTGGGGTTGTCCCCAGTGCCACAAAACAGAGCAGTACTGTACAGAATCATCCCATATATCAGTATCACATATACACACAGACTTCTGAGAGAGGCTGCCTCAAAATTTTAGGAGTGGTTTTCTGTGAGTAATGGACGATGAACTATTTTCTTTTTCTTTTTTCTTTAAACTATTCTATATTTTTCAAATTTCGTGCAATGAGCAAAACTATATAAGCAACAAACCAGAGAGCCTCCAGAGAGCCTCCATCCACGCACAAAGGGATCCCCCAGGCTGAATGTGCCCCATTGGGAAATGCCAGGTGCTTCCTACCCTGAGTCTTGTGGTGGCCTCATTTTTCTCCACAGGACCAGAAAATCTACATCTATAGCCTCAAGGGCATGTGTCCCTTAAACACGCCCCAACAGGCCTTGGATACTCCCGCTGTTGTCACCTGCTTCCTGGCAGTGCCTGTTATTAAAAAGGTGAGGTGGGGAAGGGCTGTGCGAATCTCCCCCATTCCCATTTGGGTAGCTCCCCTAGCTATATCTGTTGGCAAAACAGGAGTGTCATGTCCCTGGGACCAGCTAGCCTGGGTCACAGATGTCCTCAGCAGGCGGCAGCCATTAGCGTGGAACATCTCTTTACCTGCAAGTGCCATAGCCTCTGACTCAAGTCAAATGCATGTAGGTGCAAATAGTGCACCTGAGCAGTTGTGTGTGCACCCTCCTCTTGATAACAGTGACAGGAGAGGCTCTCTTCCACCTGCTCAGGCCAGCGCCTCCCCATCACCACCAGGTCCTGCTCCTGATCTGTTAGGCAGCCTCCTGTCCTCTCTCCGCCTCCTATCAAGGCCATCCCAGACCTCATCCTCCTTTACCTAGCACAGCCAGGCAGATTTATCTTAAAATGTATTATTGACTGTCATCAGCCCAGTCCAGTGAAATAGGGATAATAAGAGACTGTGAGACGGACCTCTGGGCATCATATACTGTTCCAAGAGCTCTCAACTGGTGCCCTTGGAAATTGCAAGCATTATGGTGACTTTACTGACAGCTGAGAAGTATATGAGCTCTTCTCTCTTCCTTGCTCCAATTGCATTTCTTTAAGGAAAAAAAAAGCACATGAAAGTGCGAAACAAACCTCAGCTTCATTTATGACCGTGGCCCCACAGATGGGGATGGACTGCTCAGGACCCAGCTTGTACCAGAGCACAGGGGAGCAGCACACAAAGCGTTATTGAAGGCCATTGCCAGCCGGAGCCCTGAGCCAGGAGCCGGGGCGCCACCTCCCGCATGACCAAGGGGGAATAAAGGAGGCTCTGTGCAGAGCCTCCTGCGCGGGGTGCCTGCCCCTTGGAGGCTGTGCAGCCTGGCCGTGCAGGGCAGACCCCTGCATTCTTGCACGCGCACGTTCACACCCCGCCAGTACGTGGCATTCACCACGCTGGCCAGACCAAGCCAGGACTCCAGACGGACTTCCAGCCTGTTTGCATTGGCTGCTTTCTTTCCCTGAAATCCCGAGAGCATGGATCTTGATAAACTTTCTTAGAGCTCATTGCCCTAGATGTTGGCCTAGAGGCCCGTCACTCTGCTACCGTGGACAACCCACCTCCCAACTTCCTGGACTCCCAACAAGGCAGCTTTCTGCTGCTCACCCTTGCTGGCGCAAGGCCTGGCCCTGCGCTGTCCTGACTTGGGCTTAGTTCTGCAGTTTTTCCTGTCCCTACTATGCTCTGTTCCCGCCCTGCCCTGAGAGATCCCCTGCCCCCCTTCCTTTCCTGTCCTCCCCCCATACTACCCTCAGCATTGTCCCCACCCCTTGACCTCTCCTGGGCAACCTCTAGAGGGTGACTGCAGAAGAGGTCATACTTGATTGCACATGCAGGGGACACAAGGATGCCATCAATGTCAGCTGTATCAGGGGATATCATGAACTAAGAATGTGTGCACAGACATGTCTCTAAGAGAAAGCTGAGTTGGGAGAAATTTCTTTCAGAATTAGATCATCAAACACAGTGTCCACTCGAAACAGAAAACTATGTAGAGTTCTAGAGCCACAGAGATGAATGAGACTTTAGTCCTTTCCAGTGCCAAGCCAGTGGCAGGGAGACAGAGGTAGGCATGGGGACCTGGCTCCTGCTCCCATAGAGCAATCTGCCTGGTGTGCAAAGTGGGGACACCATACTCTAACTTTGGTGTCGGGGCCGGGGGGCGTGGGGGGGGCCTTGGTGGCCTCAAGGTGGACACAGCCCTCCTCTCTACTCTACAACCTTCTATCCACCACTGCTGATGCCCCAGCAGGGTAGGGTGCATGATTCAAATGACGTCATGCCCTAACTTGAAGCTGTGGGCACTACTTCTCCTTGCCTTGCAGCATGGAGAGTGGTGTGGATCTGTTAGGCCAGGATTGCACCTTCTCTGGGCACTGGCCCAGTGATCCTGCAGGTAGCCCAAGGCCTTCCTGAGAGCTTTCCTCCTTGGGGACATGAGTAGATATCACGTGCATACTTGAGTCCCACATGAGTCTGGCCTGCTGTGTTTTCTCTTGGAATGCTTGCCCTGACGGAGCATCATACCTCTCTCTGTATTCTCCTCTACAGAACTCCTTCCTAGTGCTGGCAGGCCTGGCAGACGGGCTTGTGGCTGTGTTTCCTGTGGTCCGGGGTGCCCCGAGGGACAGCTGCTCCTACCTGTGCTCACACACAGCCAATAGGTCCAAGTTCGGCATTCCGGATGAAGACGCACGGCAGAACCTTTATCCAGTGAAAGCCATGGAGGTGGTTAACAGTGGGTCTGAGGTCTGGTATAGCAATGGGCCAGGCCTCCTCCTCATCGACTGCACAACCCTGGACATCAGCAGGCGACTGGAGCCCTATACCACCCCCTCCGTGGTCACATCAGTCGTGTGCAGCTCAGACTGCAGAGGGGAAGAAGTTGTCTGGTGTCTGGATGACAAGGCCAACTCCTTGGTGATGTACCATTCGGCCACCTACCAGCTGTGTGCCCGGTACTTCTGTGGGGACCCAAGTCCCCTCAGGGACATGTTTCCTGTGCAGCCCTCAGAGTCAGAAACCCCAGGAAGCCACATAGCTGTTCCAAAGGGACCGGAGGGGGACTCCATCATGGATGTGAGCATCATGTACAGCAAGGAGCTGGGCATGCAAATCCTGACCCACCAGGACTCACTGACAGACTACTGCTCCATGTCCTCCTATTCCTCGTCCCCACCCCACCAGGCCACCAAGTCCTCTTCCAGCTTGCCCAGCTCCCCAGCCAGTTGTTCCAGCATGCCTTTCTCCACAGACTATGAGGACTCAGACCGGCTGCAGGAGCCCAGCGCCGCTTCCGACAGGTCTGAGCATGACCTGACTCCCATGGATGGGGAGACATTCAGCCATCACCTGCAGGCTGTGAAGGTCCTGGCCGTGAGAGACCTCATTTGGGTTCCCAGGTAAGTGTCCTGGTGCAGAAGGCCATCCTGTGCTGCCCCCTGCTCTTATCTTAGGGGCAAGGTGAGCAGACCCTAAAACTTCCTTCAAAATAACATTCAGGCCCCTTGGCGGCTACTCTTCAAGAAGAACTTGCTCCTTCCGTCTGGAGTCAGGGGTGATCTCTTCAGCACATCTAAGAATGGTCACCAGAAGGCTCCTGTGCCCATCAGAGAGCTGAAGGTGCCACAAAAGGAGAGCCAAGTGGTCAGCTGGGATTAGGTTTCCAACTGGGAAAGGATTTTTTTCTGCCTTACAGGCTGTGCCCTCTCTGTAACTTAATCTTGTAGAAGAAACTGCATGTTTGCGTCCTGCTGACCATGCCTTTCCGCACGCTGGCGCCATTCTCCCTGGAGAGCACAGCCAGGGAGACAAATGCTTTCCTTCCTTGGTTTTGGTTTTGTAGGCATGGCGGAGACATTATAGTCATTGGTCTGGAGAAGGATTCAGGCGCCCAGCGGGGCCGAGTCGTTGCCGTGTTAAAAGCCCGAGAACTGACTCCACATGGGTAAGACTGAGGGAGAGGCTCCTTGGGGACCCAAGTGAGAGGGCACAGGGATTCCAGGGCCCCACTTCCAGGTCCCCAATGATAGCCCAAAAGCCTACTGCCACGCTGTATTCATGATTAAATCTCACCAGTATGGCTGTAAGGCAAAGCTAAAACAAGATGGTGTCCTCAAGGCAGCTCCTGGGGAGGCTCAGAAAACCCCAGGGAAACTGTGCCTCGGTCTCTAGCCAAGGCCACCTGTTTCTGTATACCCAGTGTACTTGTGGACCAAGTGCCCTACCAGGGTGGGGGAGGGTATCCACAGGGCCACAGTACCAATGTGGGAGAAACAGTGACCCCTCCCGATCACTTACTGTCCTTCCTGCCAGGCAGGAGAGGCCTTCTGGCGTGACACACTTGCCCGTTACCACCAGATAGGGCAAGACTGACTTGGTATCAGTCATTCCTTGCCGTCACCAAACTTGGGAGTGCAGCCTTCAGGTGGGTGCCAGCAAGAGACATGTCCATCTGTACCCGAGCGTGTCTGGCAGGACAGCCTGTCCGGGACATGGTCTGCATGACTAGAAGATGAGAGATTGGTGCTGGGACTCACTTTCTGCCAGTACCTTCCACATTTGACTGTGGAGTCTCAGTCAGTATCAATCTCCCTCCTAAAAAGCCCTTCAATTTAAACGAATTGAAGTGTGTGTGTGTGTGTGTGTGTGTGTGTGTGTGTGTGTGTTGGAGCCCTTCCATTTTACAGGCCTGTTTCTCTGTAGCATGAGCCACTGCTCTGCTGCAGACAAGAGTTTTTATTTTATATGGAACATGAAGAGGTGGAGAAGTTTTATTCGGCCTGCTTCCCCAGAGCAGGACAATGACCAAGAAGACACTGACAGTCCCACTCACTGCCCACCAGCATTGAGCTTGCTCAGTGACCCCTGGGGCCAGTGACCCTTGCTCTGTGAGTGGTCCTAGAAATAAGTTTCAGGTTTGCTCCTGTGCCCTCGCTGAGTTTCTTCTGGTAGTCTTGAGCTAAAGTAGTCCCTCACTATCCAGGTGAGCTTCTGGGATCAAGTAGATCTGCAGAATCCAGGCCAGTTGACCTTGGCATGCCTGCCATTAGTGTCCCATAATTTTTACCTGATGTCCTTTTTTCTGTTCATCTCCCAAAGCCAAGTTCTACCATTTTTATGCAAAGAAAGACCCCAGATGGTCAGTGAAGGCAGGACCTTGCAAGTCCATGGAGAGTCAGAGGCCTCTGACCATCCTGGTTCCAGGATAGGCTCAGAGCCCATGCGGTGGACACAGAAGAAGAAGGTTCAGACAACATCACATGTCCAGAGGCAGGCCACCTACCCCACAGAGATGCCACCAACTCCACAGACACTACCAAGGCAGGGAGGTTGCGGAAGCCACCTGCTGTGGCCCAAAAGGAAATTTGTAGTGCACTCAGATCACACATAGCAGACCAGAGCTTCAAAAAATATATATGTATAGTTAGGACTTTGGGGCAGCAGGCTTTCTGCCTCATGTGTTCCTAAATGTGTGAAAACAGGATGGGAGAGTCCCACAGAGCTTGTGGCAAAGGAGTGGTCAAAGTTGAGCTTGGTTACAGGGGCTCTGCGCTGGGAAAGAGGGGCTCAAGTTGTGGAATGGACCCATCAGGCTCTGCTGGAGAGCACAGGTGCCTGCTGTGAGTGCATCAGTGTCCTTCGGGGGAGTTGAACTGTTACAGACAGTGGTCATGAATGTGAATGTCCTACACCTCCTTGAGACTCATAAATCCTCAGACCCAGAGTGGATCTCCAGAGAGATGCGGGCATCTGAGCACATCCCAGAGCCAAGCTGGGATGCACCCTCCCCGCTCCCTCAGCCATCTCTGTGCTACTGAGCATGTGCAGGGGAAGGGTCCTGTGTCCAGCCAAATGGGGACTCCTGTCAATTTTAAATTTTCTCAGACCCCCTCTCTCTGCAGGGTGCTGGTGGATGCAGCTGTGGTGGCAAAGGACACAGTGGTGTGTGGCTTTGAAAACGAAAACACTGAGTGGTGCCTGGCTGTCTGGAGGGGCTGGGGCGCCAGGGAGTTTGACATTTTCTACCAGTCCTATGAGGAGCTGGGCCGGTTGGAGGCTTGTACACGCAAGAGAAGGTAATTCCTGCAGAAGGAACGTGATGTGGAGCCGGCCGACTGGGCCTGTAGCCCCCACCCCTGTGCTGTAGCCCCAGAGGGCCCAGGAGATGGATGGTGTTCTCTCCTGAACTGTGCTGCTGAGGAGGGCTGACAAGTTACCTGCCTGGAGGTGGTTTGGGAATTCTCAGGTTCTGCAGGGCAGTTACCTGAATACCCTATTCCCCCTATTGCTGGTTTTAAATCCCAAGGGAAGACCGCAGGGTCTGGTCAGGAGGCACCTCCTCCTCCCCGCTCCGTTGGCTTCCAGGAGCAGGGGAGGGAGACCCTATTCTGGGCTGGATCCCATAAAGGGGAGCAGGTCTTCCCTGGCATATAAGCCTACCTGTTTTCATCCCTGGGTCTCAGATGGAATTACACTAGAGACTCTCAGTTGAAGAGCAGTTCGGGACAGGGCAGGAGGAGGGTGCTGACCCCTGCCCCTTCCCCCCGAAGACCCCAGGCTCTCAGTGTGTTTCACAAGCTCCTCAGTCCCCAGAGCATGGGGCCCAGCTTAGGCATGCTGAGATCAGATATCTCCTGCTCAGCGGAGTCTCTGTGTGGGAAAGCCCCCGAAGGACACGCTGGGCCAGCAGTGTCGCCCAACCCAGGGAATGAATAACTCCTTTAAGTGCCACAGCCGGAAAGCCCAGTGCGAGAGCACTCGCTCGCCTTTACATTCTTCTCCCACCGACAAAAGGAAAGCGAAACCCCATCCGCAGGACCGGAGAAAGGGCCTTGTGTTTATAGCTTGGTAAAATAAACTTGGACGCAGCTGGAGCACAAGCCCTGTTTGTTTGCACATCATAATCTTGTTTATCACTTTAACAAATTAAGTAATATCTCAGTGGTTAAGCCTCTGGTTGTGAAATCACATCGTATGGGGTTTGTACCAAATTATGTATTTGCTAAACATTTACTGCACACATGGATGGCAGACTATGAAAAGTGAAATTGTTCGCAGGGGAGAGACGGGTACAACGGGGAGCATTTTGTAAACTACGTGCTCATGCATGCATGCACACATATCCACATCTTTGCCAAGATTTACCATTTGAGGGCGCTTAACCCAGAGCCAGAGTTCAAATGTGGGATCAAACTCTGCCTCGTGTTCTTGAATCTTTATTAAAATTAAATTACAAAAATCAAACAGGATTTGCTGGGGTGTGCAGGCAGATACGACTTTCTTTATCTGAAAATAAACAGATTCTCAAGAATGGAGCTGTGGCCTCTGCCTGTTGAGTGCTTGTGATTATACAGCAGGCTCAGGCCTCCCCAGGTCACTGGCTGCCCAAAGTGGGGGTGGGCGTGCTGTTTAGCCCACTGCTGACAGCCTGCATGCTGCCCCGTAGAGGCAGTTTCCTCCAGGAAAGGTGGCCGCGCTGTGTGTCCCAAGCTTGGGGAAAGTGATTTCCCAACTTCCTGTTCAAGCCTGGGCTCCAAGTCCTGGGGTGGAGAGTCTGTGCCTCTCATCTGCTCCTTCAAGGAACACCATAGAGATTCCTGCTCACCCTTCCTCCCATCCCACCCTGTCCCATGTCCCATAGCTGCTATTTAACCCCCCAAATGCAATCCAGGTCCTGTCTGACCCCCACCCGCATCCCACACCTGGTGTCACCTGCCGCCAGACTGCTTTGCCAACATCTAGATTCTTGCCTTTCCTCCACCGTCTCCTGCCTGTGAGTACAGCTCTGACCTGGACCCCATAGAGCGGAAGGAAAGCCCTGCAGAGCTGCGGGAGGGACTTTACTCCACAGCTAGAAGCCGTATGATCGATGAGCTCAACTACATACATTAGATGCTTAAATGGAAAGATGACCACAAAGTTCAAAGACAATCAACTGGGGAAAGTATGTGCAGCAAAATTAAGAGACAAGTAACTCACTTCCCTTGTATGCATAGATTGAACCTGTCAAGGCCCAATAGGAAAATGAGTAAAAGGGCTGGAGGCTGGAGGAATAGCACAGCAGTTAAAGCACTTGCCTTGCAAGCACAAGGCCCAGAGTTTGATTCCCCAGCACTACATGGAGCACACCTTTGATCCCAGCTCTTATGAAGCTGAAGCAGGAGGATTGCCGTGAGTCCAAGGCCAGCCTGGGCTTCATAGTAAATTCAGGACCAGCCTGGGCTTCAGAGCAAGACCCTGTCTCAAAAAAAAAAAAGAAAAAGAAAAGAAAGAAAGAGAAAGAAAGAAAGAGAGTAAAGGGCTAAACAGCATCACAGAAAAACACAGGCTCCTAAACCTCAGCAGGGCTGGGGACCTGCTGGACCCCACCCAACTGCTAGGGAACAATCATGGAGACAGTGGGAGCCATTGGCTATCCTGAGACTGCAGATTATTTCTTAAAGAAATAATAAGCTTGGGACACTGTCACCAGGGCGTAGTGCTTACAGTGCAGTGAAGAATCTCTGCTCCGAGGAGCTCACTCCTAGTGCATGGGGTGACAGAATGAAATAAACAAGCTGCCAGACCATAATGTCAGGACAGGGCAGCTAACGACCAAGGAGCTACACTTCTGGGAGTCTGGGGACAGCCTGCATGGAGATACAACATCTGAGGAGACGTGTGTGGAGATCTCAGGGAGCACAGGCAACGGCCCTGTCGGGGCCAAGAGGGACCACAGAAGCTGGCATAAGTGGCATATTGTGAAGAAGAGGAATCCTAAGGGCCTGCCAGGCACAGAACTTCAGCCGCGGGTGTCCAGTGCAGCTAGTAGCCATTTTAAGCAGGACTATTAGACAATCTTTTTAAAAATAATTCTAAAAACTTTTTTTAAAAAAACACACTTTGACTGCTTGAGTGGAGGAGAGACCCAAAAGAAGTGTTGTACGTGGCAGTCACCCACCAGAGGGTGTTTTGGCAGAATCTGCCACAATTTCAAATGTACATATCCTTTGACCTGGCAGTTCTATTTTTTGTTTTGATCCCAAAGCTTTGGGAAAGTATCTCAAAATTCACAGCAAGGATGTTCAACACAGCATTTCTCCTAAGAACCCAAGACAGGAAACAACCCAGACCCTCAGGAGAAAAGTCATAGAGTTCCTGTGCATGCACCAAACCGATGCTGTGTGATCTGAAGAAGGAGGCCACGCTAGCTGCACTACTTTGCGAAGTATAATAAATGTACTTTTAAGCAATTTGTGATGCACTGTGTATTCTGTTAAGACTTATATTAAGAAATATTGTAGAGCTTCTCATGTGTGCAACATGGAAACCGTTCTAAAGGACATCTGAGGAACGGGTGGATGTAGGAGGCCCTCGGGAGGAAGGCGAGGCTGCAGTAGATGGAAGGCCCCTTTATTTTACTCTATGCCTGCTTCCTTGCACTTTGCTTGCAGGCACACCTTTGTATGGTGTCAATCCAGCCTGAAAGAGACTTCTCTCCTGTACCCCATAAAACCATGGTTCCCAACCTTGATGCCAGGGATGGCCAGTTTAGTTGAAGACCCATCTCCCAAGAGCTGGGGAGGTGGGGGTACTTAGTTTGCCGCAGGTTGTTGGAGGAAGCTTTGAAATGGCCTGCTCTAGATGGAGGGGGCCAGGGAGTGAAGCTCCTCCTCTCCTGGAGGTCCGGTTCTTCCAAGGCCATGGACCATAACCTGCCTGCAGCCAGGTGTTGGGGGCTCCTACCATAAAAGATCAGTGCACCCTAGGTTACCAGAGGAAATGCAGAGTCTCTGTAGTCCCCTGTCTTGTGTGGGCGTCTGACCCTGAGGAGGTATCAAGTTCTGGGACAAGGCCAACAACCCCAGCAACTCTTTCCTGCCTGTCTAACTTCCATGGTCATGGCAGAACGGTAGCCAGTTGGCTGTCTGGGATGTAGGCAGAGCCCAAGGCAAGGTGAACATGCATAATAGGGGACAAGGGTGAGGGGCTGGTCTTGACCAGCCACGGTCAATCTGACCTGACCCTGGTGCACCCTGGCTCTGGCATCAGTAAGAAAGTGTAGCTCAAGTCAAGACCTCCCCTGCCCAGAAAAATAAGACCCAAGCCCCGTTCCTCCCATTGCCCTGCACCTGGGAAAGCAGTGGCTAATTGGGTGACTGCTCACTGCAGGCTGCCACCCCTTCCCCAGGCTACTCATTGCCCAAGCCCACAGGATCTTCGCAGTGCCCCGCTGGGGGCACAGCAAGCCCCACCTCCCCACGTGGTACACGCAGGGCTAGAGCACAGGCTGTATCCTCATCATTTTGCATGCAGAAAGCATGTGGGGCGCCCCGGAGGAGGCATGGTGACATAGAGTCCCCTGCGGCCCAGGAAAGCAAGTAAGCGTGAGCCCCAAGACAGAAGCAGGCTGACACCCTGGGAAGACCACATCTGCCTACAAGCCAGGCCTAGAGCTTCCAACCCTGCGCCTCTAAGTGCCTCATCATAGTTCTGTCCACGGCCAAATCAAGCAGGAGGAGTCTGGAGGGAAAGGAGGGGCTGGGCGCACTAGTTACAAGGACACTTGGGGCAGAAACTGCTAGATGCGCCTCCTTCCACTCAGCAGCAGACCTTGACTTTGCTGAAACATGGTCTCCTACAGCATGCCCTGTGAGCTCCGCACCATCCAGGGGTCTCGCTCTGGGGGAGCGCCATCAAAGGAGGCCGAGTCTGCAAGACTTGATTTGGCGCTACCCGCTGCCTCCCTGTTCCTTATAGGAACCACAGGGAGCTGGGAGGCCCCAGGATGGTGATAGGAGGCAGCCCTGGCTGCCAGCCTCCAAGTGTCTTATGACATCATGGGCAAAAATGTTCTTCCTTGTTGAAGCCTGTACATTTCAGCTTACATTTGCTGCAGCCAAATGTAATTTCTGAATGTTCAGACACATTTTTCCATCAGCCCAACTGGAGCCCTGAGTGGTAGCAGGTGAGCTGGGTTTTACCCATCCCTGTGCAAGTTCGGGCAGAGGGACCCGAGCAACAATGGAGCGGCATGCGAGTGGCCGGATGTGCCCCAGAGCTGACTTCTGCAGTGAGAGCTAGAGGCAGTGTGGTCTGTGTTCTCTCCACCAGGCCAACAGCAATCATTTAGTACAAAAAAAAAAAAAAAACAATTGCAAAGAGACCCAGAATTCCAGCCTCATCCTACAGAAGCCCGAACATGTAGTAGCTTGATGTCGAGTCGAAATCCTCCTCCTCTGTGGCCCTGGCTTCTCCTCCATGCAACAGCAGTAATTAGTGTTACTCCATCAGCATTGGCTCAGGAGAGATCATGTGTGTGACAGCTATGGCTTAGCCAGGGCCAAGACCCACTCCCTACCCTCCAGCCATGACATCCCTCTCCCCTGCTGGGAGGATGTCTTGGGAAGCTTGCAATCTTCTTAGGTAAAACACATGCTGTCCTGTTAGCATCAAACAGCCCACTTGTCAAAGTTGTTTCCTGAACTATCAGCAAGACTTTTCCAAACACCTTTATTTGATAATTGAGTTAAAATACACATAAATATTGGTGGGTTTAATTCATCTACCTGGTCATTTATAATAATGAAAATAAAATATGAACTTTATTGAAGTCCCTTCCCTTCAAAAAATACACATATAAAAGTTGATTGATTAGTGAGTAAAATGGTTGAATATTTGGGAGTCTCATTTTGAAATACATGTTTAGAAAAAAGAATAGCATTCAACATACAAATAAACTAAAATGATTTCCACTTTGCCCCAGGTGGTCTTTGACTCTTCAGGGCTGTCACCAAGGCTTCTGCTCCTCCAGGCCCATGATTAAGCTACACTTCTTGGTCAGTGGCTGGGGAGCGGTCATGTGACTAGGGTTAAAGAATAAACTCTGAAAGGGGCATCTGTTGCCTTCCACAGCCAGAGTCCAGCATTGCGTTGGGATACTCCATCTCTTTGCAGCATAAATTGGGGTGAGCTGTCTCAGCCTAGCTGCTGGGGAGATGGCCCAGAACACTCAGGCAACCCACCATGGATGTACATCAAGGGCAAGATGTAATCTTGTGGTTGGAGCCACAGGCATTTGGGGGTTTCGCTACCCCAGCTCACTCAGTTCATCCCAACGGTGTTTGACTCAAATGCTGTTCCCTGCTCTGTCTTCCCCAGGACAGCAGCTTTGCAAAGGAAAGAGCAGGGAGGAGAGGGCGGGTCAGACAGGGGAATCTCACCCTAAGAGAAAGCTGTGGGTGGGGCTGCTGTCTAACCAAAGGTAGCTCCTCGCTGGTTGCTGAAGGAGAGCTGTAGGGGAGCAAGTGCCTTCAGAAAGTGACTCGGACCATTGGGCAACATTCTTCTGACCATGAGCCTGCCTATTAAAACGGAAGCAGAAATTCATGCAGAAAGTCATTTTAGGTATTTTCTAGCTCTGGCATGAAACGTGGCCCAGAGAGTAGCACTTTGTGTACACCATCAAAACCTGCACACTCTCCTTGCTCTAGGTCTGGAACCTAATAGTGTGCTCCAGTGAAGTGGAGAAGGACCACACACAACGTACATCACATATACACCACACATACCCGTGCACGGACATGGACACCACACATGTGCATTCATATAGTACACATGCAAAGGTACATGCACATGCATACATTCATATCCACCTCCCATACCTACACACACAATACATGCATATAAACATATATACATGTGATGCATAAATACACCCACTATGCACATAGACATCCATACATAAATACATATACACTATACACATATACATATGCCACACACAGGAGACACAAGCACACTCATACATACTTATGCACACACACAATATATATAGATGTATATCACATATACACGTTACACGTAACATGAAAATACACATGCACACACATGGAAAAAATTTAGAATTTAGAATGAGCCTGGGACAGGCTCGATGTCCAAGGACTTTTGGGACAATTCTCCAAAGCCCAGGAGCCCCTGGAAGGGGTGTGGTGACTCATGCTAACCAGTTACGGAAGACAATACAATGTGGTAAAGTGCAGTGATGCACAAAAGATGAAGGGTTATTATACAGCACATAAATTGTAGTTGTAAGTTAAAAGGAAGCTAGATTGCAAAGCATCTGTATAATCTGTAATTGCCTCAAATGACTAGAGGCATGTTCTATTCACTGAGTCTGTTCCTTCCAGCCCGTGTGTGCTGTTAGCTTGTAAAACATGTCTGATGTCAGGATAAGAAGGACAACATGAACACAGGGAAAACGTTTCTGGAAGGAAGAGGTCCTGCCACTCAAGGACCATCCTGTGATCAACTAGAAAGAAGGTGACCAGCAGTGAGTGGCTGGCAGGCACAGAGCAGCCAGCTGCCCCCAGGCAGTCCTGGAACAGTGAGCTGCCTGCACGCTCTCACCCACTAGCCCGGGAAAGGAACCTGGACTTGACCTCTGTGGCAGCTGCTAACAAGATGTGTTCCTCATGACGCTAGCAAAGCGGACCAGTGTATCACTGGGATACTTCACTCGGGAAGGACGTGAGCCTGCAACCACGCAACGGTTTGCAAAATTCTAAAGTTCCCGAAGGCCCACAGCTGAAGCTCTTAGCACAGAAGGACTTGCAGCTGAATGCCTGAGCTCAGGTTCCAGGCATTTCAGGGGGAGCAGCCAGCGGCTCTGCCCTAAGAGAAGGGTAGGCACTCAGGCCCTGCTTCCTGCACTCTTATCAGGTCACACTCAGGCTGGGTCTCTTCTCCTGGACTTGGGAAAGGTCACTGCAGCCTGAAGAAGCTCAGACACCTAGGAAGAACCATGAGTATCAACAAAAAGTGAGTGTGAGGTGACGAGAGAGGCAGAAATCTGCGGCTTCAGCGTCAGAGCAGGTTCAGGGTAGAGCACAGTGGGCCCTTGGCGTCGGTGAGACATGTATCCATGGGTTCAGTGAATTGAATCTAAAAATTAGAAAACACTGTGTCTGTGCTAACTGTACAGAGACTCCTTTTCCTTGTCATTGTTCCCTAAACAATACAACTAGTTACATAGCATTTATATTGTGTTGATATCATAAGCCATGTAGAAATTATTTCAAATATTTGGGAGGAGGCCAGAGGAATGGCATAGTTGTGAAAGCACTTGCCTTGCAAGTGTGAGGCCCTGGGTTCGATTCCCCAGCACCACATAAACTGGATGTAGTAGTGGCTCATGCCTGTAATCCCAACACTCGGGAGGCTGAGGCAGGAGAATTGCTTTGAGTCCAAGGCTAGCTTGGGCTCCATAGTGAGTTCAGGACCAGCCTGGGCTACAGAGTGAGACCTTGTCTCAAAAATAACAAGTAAATAAATAATTTAGGAGGATTGCATAGGTTCTATGCAAATTCTGCATCATTTTACATAATGGATTTAAGCATCTACATATTTTGGTGTCCACACGAGGACCCAGAACCAATTCCCTGTGTCTACCAAGGGAAAATTTTATTTGCTTATGTATGTATGACATAATTTTTTGATGTGTTTTGCCTATTTTTTATGGTTTTCAAAGCACTGAAGATGACCTACTATTTTAGACTTTGATTAAATTGAATGTTTACAAGTGGGATTTAGTATGAATTTTAAATCAATGTTTAATTATAAAAATTGTCAGAACCAAAGAGTTAGATGTTCAAGTCAGGTGTAGAGGCTCAGGCTATTAAGGAAACCAGAAACCCAAGCTACTTGGGAGACTGGGGCAAGAGGATCACAAGTCCACGATCAGCTCTGGGAAAGAGCAAGATCCTATCTCAACATTATAAAATAAGTAAATTAAAAGGGCTAGAGTTGTAGCTTTATTACAGATGTTTGCCAAGCCCTAGGTTCAAACCCTAGTACTACAAAAAAAAAAAAAAAAAAAAAAAACTCTTGCATTCAATATAAGAAACAGTGCACTAGCATCTAGACAGGGTGGTAATTTCATATTTCACAGGTCCGTGAGCTGCGTGTGTGGAGCAGCTTCCCCAGCAGGGCCCCCAGCGGGCACTCAGGCTCACCTCTGCCTTTGGAGACAGCAAGGGAGATGCTGCGGAGTTGCTGGACTACAGTGCGGGAGCATCCTCGTTTCTCTGGATCATAAAGATCCAGAGGAAGATGGCATCCTGGCACGCTCGGCACACTTCTATGCTAGACATTCCCATCCTTTGAACCCTAGGAATCCAGAGGTCCCAGAATAGGTCTGAATGAGAAAAGAAAAAGTACAGGTGCCTTTCTGGGCACAGCTGTGCAATTCTACAAAGTGCATCAGGGCATGGGACTTATCAGTCACCTACGGAAGGCAGGGCAGCCTAGGGTTGGGCAGAGCTTGGGCACCCAGGGCTTCTATCTCTACTCCTGTGACTGCAGAATGGAGACCTGGATCAGAAGCACACCAAAGTTGGTCATCCTGGCCCACTTCAGGGGCCCCTGACATGCCACACAGCGTGAGCCTTCTGGGGTGAAGCCTATGTGCAGGAGAGCTGTGCATGACAGTGTTGTCCAAATGTCTTTCACCCCCTCTCACCCACAGAAAGCCTGACTTGTAGTCATATTCCAAGATACTGGGGTCAGGGCTTTAGCATATGCATTTGAGGGGGCCCCAGCTCAGTCTAAATGCCCTCCTTGTTCCAGAGACTCTAGCGAGGCCTTTATGCAGCATGACAGCCAGCCATTTAAAGACAAGCAAATGTGACTGTAAGATGGTAAATGAAGCAAAGAGGCCTTGGGGATTCATGTTAATAAATATATGCAGAGTATTTTTCATTTACAAATATATAGAGGAAACGGCAAGAAAGACATAGATAAAAAACAGCTGATGATAATTTCTGGCAATGAGATTAACACTGATATTTTTTCTTGTTTGTTCACATTATTTCTTTCTACCTAGAAGAAAAAAACACTTTTAGTAACTCTAAAATGAAGACTGTACCTGAATGTACATGTCTGTTGTGACTGGTCTGTTTAGGGCCTGTGAGCATCCTCGCAGCCAATAGCAAGAGTGCTGAAATCAGTTATTCAATTTCCAGAGTCATGAGTGATTCATTTTTCAGTTGATATATCCTTGTCTTATTCCTTTAAGGTTGGACAAGAGCTCTATTTTTCCTACAAAGGCTACACAGAACATCCAGGGGTGTAGAGAATGATGCCCTCGTAGTGACACACAGATGCAGTTTCCTGGAGTTGATTCTTCTAACGGCAGTTAGTAGGGGCTGCTGTGGTCTCACCCCAACACAGCCCATATGAATGTTGGCCCTCGAGAGCCAGTAACACAGGTACCAGGTCCCAGGAGAACCTGCTCGGATCCAGGGGCAAGGGCTTTGCACACCCCCACACACCCACCTTCTGAAGCTGAGTTTCTGCACAAGAGGGAGGGGCTAGATGCAAGAAACACCACACTTCTAACAGGCGTGGAGGTCATTCATCGGCAGTGCCCACCCAGCGCGGGCCACCCAGAAGCCTGGCAGCAGCTTCTCTCAGCATCTGCAGCTGCCCTCAAAGCTGGGCTCTAGTTGCATGTTGCATATTGGAGAAGTACCTTTTGGTTGATTTCCATCCAGAATCATCTTCCCCGTCTGCCATTTACAACAGGCTAGGAGGTAGGACCCAGAATCACAGGACCACCCAGTCCTCTTACGTGGGCTCTGTCTCTTTCCCCACTGTGCCCTCTTGGGAGGTCCTTGATAAATTCTGGTGGCTCAGAATGTTCCACTGCCTGAACTATGGCCTCCTTTGGGAAAGTTGGCATACTATTCATTCTACTACCTCCCACGGCCCACCGCTTTGTAGATCTCTGGTCCTGTGTAAGTCAGTTTCCCGCCACTATAACAAACTACCTGAGATAATTAGTTTATAAGTGAAAAAGTTTGTATATCTCAAAGTACTGAAGATTCTAGTCCCTTTGGGAAGATCCATTGATCTGGGCCTCCGGTTGAGGATGTCTAGTGGCAGCAAGATGCGCATACGGCTGAGCAAATGGCTCACCACATGACCAGGAAGCATGAGGAGGACTGGACATGCCATTGTCCCAAGATCCTTCGAGGGCACATCTCCCATGACATAAGCACTTCTAATTAGACCCTACCATCCACGTCCCACCTCCTCCCCACATCACCAGCCTAAGGATCAAGACTTTAACACACAGATCCTGAAGGGCCCTTACCTGGCTCGTAACAGGGCTTCAGCTTCCTTATCTATAAAATGGAAAGATTCAATGGACCAAAGCCTGATACGACAGCGCAAGAGGGACACAGCAAAAACATTGACGGTCTAGCTCATTTAATCCTCAAGCATCAGTGTTCCGCTTCCTTAGTTCGTGAGCTTCACCTGCGAGTCCCCAAAGCCCTCAAGCAGCCCACATCACACACTCAGCTCTTTCATCACATTCCTACCGGAACTTGAAGCCAGAAGGGGTAAAGGTCAACACCTCCTGGCTGGAGACAAGCACAGAAACTTGTGTCCGGGATCTGGTTGCAACTGTACTTCTGTGCTCTAATCTGGCCCTCCTGGGCTCAGGCTGGGCCCCCTGTCCGATGTCACTCCAAAACTTCACAGTCCTAGTGTCATTCAAGCGTGTGGCACGGCCAGGAGCTAAGGACTCTGCAGCAGGCACTTTTTTGCATATACTCTAGAGAGCTACATGTGGCTTCTGCCCTCCCAGGCAGTAGCTGCGACTTCAAGCCCAGTCCCAGATGACGATCCCGAACAGCGCTACATGTGGCCCTGCCTTCCACAGCACAGGGCCATGAGCCGGCTGCCCACTTCTTCCTCATGCGGCCACTGCGTTGCTGTGCAGAGTGAGGTGATACCCATCCCACTGGCCAAGAATGCTTCCTCCATCTTCAGGAATGACCAAGGCCAGCTGTGCAGTGGGAGCCAGGAGGAGGGTAGCTGCAAGGAACCAGCAACCACCTCCAGCTCTGAAATAGCTGCATCAGTGCATTAAAGCCTCAAATCAGATGCAGCCAGAGAAGTGACCGTGAATGAACTTGTTATCTGGATTTTATTTCTAAAAATGGTTAGATTTAATCTAAAATACCCTAGGTGTTCGTTGCCCTCAGTGAAAGGCATCTTCTCCTCGACAGAGTACGTGATGGACTGGAGCCAGCCTTCACATCTGTGTCCATAAAGGGTTGCAGTGAAGAACCAGTCATGTGTGATCATCCAGCTGCCAAGCTCATCATGAAATGGCATGGCTGTGGGGTCTTGAACATGGGGCCCAAAACCCCAGAGCACAGGGAGGTGCGGCTGGGGACAGAAGCTTCTGCTTAGCCCTTTCAACCCCAGTGCCCAGAGCTTTTGTCTCATACTTCTCTCTTGGGGTTACATAAAGGATGAAAGGCTCTCTGGAGCCCAGCCCCAGAAGCTGCTTTGCAGGATGTGATGCAGGCAGGGTTTCCAGACACAGATCAGATTTCAGACTTTGTCCATTGCCCACCAAGACCCAGAGCAAGTGTCTCAGCCTCCAACATTCTTGCTTCCTTAGGAAAACGACCCAAGGTTAAGTTAGTGACAGCACACAGCAAGACGGGGCATGCAGTGGGGACCCAGTTAAGTGGAAGCGCCCTGTGCCCTGAAGTTGGCCCACCCATGCGTCAATGTATGTGTGTGGGGGTGGGGGATGAGGGGTGTGTAGGTGTGTGTGCCCAGATGGTGCCAAGGTTCCTTGGTAAATAGTAAGGGAGTGTGCATAGCAAGGAAGACATTGCCAAGGTCAAGCCTCTCAGCAGGCAGCATCCCTCCAGGAAGAAGCCTTGGGTCCCACCCAGGCTCCCAGTTTGTAGGACAGGTACTCTTTCCTGTCAACACCCCTTGGGGATATCCACAGACTCGAGCTAAATACCCATGTCACTCACATTCTTGCACACACACCCTTATACCCTTCCTGGTTTTGGCACCCTCAGGGCAAGCCTACCCTGTCCACTTCTCTAGTCACAAAGGAGACTCGAGGTCTCCTCGACAGAGGCTTGAATGTGAATATTTTCCTCCTCAGCTGTTGCCCACATTCAAGGCATCCCCAGCTACCCCGGGCCAGGGACTCAGGCAAGAAGCCTTTGCAGAGGAACGCAGATTGCGCAAAGCGGGGCTGGCTGGGCACACGATTGTGCCAAGGCCTCCTCCCTCCACCAAAACGGGACTGCATTGAGATCAGACAAGGTACTGAGGACGTTCATGTTAGGAGACAGAAGAGTTAATCTTGAATAGGAGGACGTGGTGCCAGGGAGAGAGATTCCTCTGGGGCACCAGCGAAGATGCCACTCTTCTACTCCCAAAGCCGTGCTGGTGGACTCTCTGGGAAAAGCCCAAGCTTGACCCTGGCTCTTTCACAATACTGAAAGAACTTACCCAACCATGGTGGCCAGCAACTTGGGAGATAACAAAATATAAAAGGTCCTCTGGGTCCCCAAGCCTAGGGAAGAAGCGAAGTCAGTGTCAACTTCCCCAGTTTCTCCTCCCAGCTTGTGTACCCTAGTCCCAATGTGGTCACTCTCCAGGGCAGTTCCCCTGCCCATAGCCAGGGGGCGCCCAGTGCAGAGCAGCACAGCATCTGTGCTCTAGCCTTGTGCCTGGCCCAGACAGGGGACAGCACCAGCTGAGAAATGGATGTCCTGGGCTCCTGGGCCTTCTGAGAAGAGTTTGTGGGCTTGATGAGTTTACTTTACCAAGTATTCCCAAGTATGATCCCATCTGGGAAAGAAGGAACCCTTGTGGCTATGTGTGGACCTATGTAAATACAAACGCCCAAGTGGCAGGGCAGCCAGAGGCCCAGAGGAGCCCTGGCGTGCCTGGCCAGCTAGAAGAGGTCGGGGGAGAAGGAGGAAGGTTTCTTGTTAGAACTTTCCAACACCTTGCATTTCTTAGTGTATGAAGTTTTTAAAGCTTTAATTTGGCTTTTCTGAACAGGCTTGTGATGCCTCTGTCTCTCTGTATCTTTGTGTCTCTGTCTTCCTCTTTCTGTGTAAATATGTGTGCATGTGTGTGCTTGTAAGTACGAATGTCATGTGTAGTGCATACATGTAGGGGCATTCATATTTTGGACATGTGGCACTACGGCCAGGTGCAGGTCCCAGGGTACACTCGGGGAGCCTTAGGTACTGACAGTCAGTGGCATACAAGAAGACGGTGAGGGTAAGGCTTGAAATCAGAGAAAACTTTTCCTATGACAGCCTCAGGCCAAAAGTAGCTTCTGGAACTATAAAGACTCCCAGTCTTCCTAGCTGGGACCTACTAATTCTTACACTATTCTCAGCAAAACTCCTCAGAACTTCTTCTCAGCCATGAAAGGCAACAAGGGGCACATCTGCAATTCATCTTGATGTCAGCAACACAAATCATTTCACAAAGAACAGTCTGTCCTTTATATAGTCAATGCAAGGGATGGAGAAAGGTTCTGTCCCAAGGACCCTAAGGCCTCAGCCACAGAGGATCACTGGGGGGCTCTTCAGACCCCACATGGCTTGGCTCCAGGGTAAAGCTCTGCCTGGAAGCCCTCATTCCAGAATCACAAATGGAGAGCCAAGAAACACAAGATCCAAAGCCACATGAACAACCACAGACAGTGAGGGAGTCCAGCCAGGCCCAGGTAGGCCAGGGTACTCCACTGAACCCAGGGGCCCTTGGGCTCCTGTGAACTCTGAACTTGACTTGCTCAGTCACAGTGAAAGAGGCAGTTACACAGCGACCTTCCTTGTGGTCCGGAGCCAAGTCACTACCGGGCCTTTGCAGACCTGGTCAGCAGCTGTCAGGACATGGAAGAGTCACTAGAGGGACCTGGCCTGCTGTCTGTACAGCTGGACCACGGCTAGGGCTGAGTGAGAAGGGAGGCCAGAGGACAGTGTATCTGATCCTCCCCCACATCTATACCATTCAGAGGAGGGGTCTCCCTCCCTCCCCCTTAAATCATGGGGGTTTACAACTTATTTGTAACCAGTATAGAATATGGTGGAAATAAAGCAGCCTGTCTTCCAAAACACAGTCTAAAAGAACAATGAGATTAAGCACTCATCTCCAAAGCCCTGAGCCACCAGACGACCAGCATACTATGAGGAGGCCTAAGCCACACAGAGGCGACCTGAGGCCCCAACCAATAGCCAGTATGGTGAAAGGAAGGGACCAAATATAAAACACACTCTCTCAGATGATTCTGGATGTTCAGTCCTTCTCAAACATGGAGTCTCAGCAGCTGAGGCCTCAGATGTTAGAGTAAAGAGAAGTCATCCCTGCTGTACTCTGTCCAAACTGTAGGCCCGCAGAACCTTAGTATGAGAAGACCATTGTCACGTACCACTAAGGTGCAGGGTAATTTGCTACCAAACGACAATAGCAGGAACAGGTAGCCAGGAAGAAGGCTCAGAGAGCTGTAACAACCAACCTCTTGCTCTTCCTCTTGCCACGATTGCTATCAGGACTTAGGGGACAAGGGTTGGCTGAGGAGCTACTTCCTCCTCAGCAGGCAGCAACTCAGGCTCAGAGCCTGGAGAGTGTCTTAGGGTAGGAAGCATGAGCCCACAGCCCCCAACCTAGGGAACCAAAGTCAGCAACCCCGGCCTTTCTTCCCAGGAATGAGGAAGGTGCTACTGACTGACAATTGGCCATTCACACTGGCTGATTTTATCAGGCTGTGTGCTCAGTGTAGATAAATAAGGGTTTGAGAATCACGAGTTACCATGGTAACCACTACCTCGTAAGTATCATGTCGCTATGGGGTGGCAAACTTGGAACAGAAATGTACTTTTCTTTAGCATTTGTTTCTGATCCCGGCTGCTGCTAGAGTCCTTGTCTCCACTGGCCAGTCTGGCTCCTCAAGAATGGAGAGATGGACGGAAGTTTCTAGGAAAGGAGAAAAGGATGGCAAGCAGGTGTCTGAGGCTGTGAATACGGATCTGACAGGGGCCTGGGCAACCTGGGCAAGGCTCCCAGCTCCAGGGCCCCACGTGACCAGCAGCAGCCAGAGCTACTTGTGGTCAGCAGCTGCCTTCATTTGGCCACTAGACAATTTACAGGAAAGAAGCCTTGGGATGCTGCTTTCATTCTCCCTGGCCAGGATGCCAGTTCGGGTGGACTAGAGGGTAGCAGAGAGGCCCTGAGGAGTGGGTTTGGCCTCCCTGAATGTGGAGCTGGAAATGACCTTGACCTTCTCCCATCCCCTTGGTACACACAGGAAACAAAAGCCCAGGGAAATGGCCAACCCAAAATGTGTCGTCGCCATGGGCAACCTGGCCAAAGTGCTGGTCAGCCTGGGAAAAAGTTGTTATTCACCACGGGGAGTGGGTGTTTGTTTTGTTTTGATTTGATTTTTTTAAAAAGCCTAGACCAAATCAACTTTTTAAAATGCTACTCCAGGGCACCGTGCTACTTGCAGATGGCCTGAACGGGCAGATCCTGGCAGAGTCCAGTCAACAGCAATCCAAGAGAAACACTCGAAGATTTCAGAACATCCACGCACAGTTCCTGCTTGACTCTGCAGATAGCACTGCTCAGACCAGGTCTGAAAAGCAAGGGTTAGGCTCCTATCTGTCCACCTTGCTCTGTCAGCACCTTTCTGTAGGAATAAAGTCAGAAGATCAGAGGGTTCGCCCACTATCTGACATAGTCACTATATTTTCTCTTCTCTAAAAAGGTAAGAAATCCTGATATTAAGAAGGTCATTTGTCATGATTTCATGTTGCCACACAATATCAGTTCATCAGGCAACTAATGTAGTTGAGCATGGTGTGGGTTCAGACCTGTTGGTGAGGAGTGAGATCATGGTAGAATAAAGACCATTATTATATATTTGGATCTGTTTTCCAAAGAACGTAAATCCGCTGGACATAACGGTGCACCTCTGTAATCCCAGCACTCTGGGAGGTTAAGGCAGCAGGATTGCAAGCTCGGGCTCATCCTGGGCAAACTACCTAGCCAGCAAGAACCTGGCTCGAAACAAAAATAAAGCAAAATGAAGGGTTGGGAATGTATGTCAGAGCAAAGGCTCTGGAATCAGTCGCCCCTACCACTTGCACACAAAATAGCAAGTAAGCAAATCCATCTTTAGGCGGTATCTCCCCTACATGGCTTGGGACCAGAAGGTCCTTGAATTGTTCTGGTCCTAAGGGTCTGAGTGGGGCAAGCGTAGGGCCCTACTAAGCAGGAATGACCACCTTCCCTACTCCCAAGCTCTCACCATGGTGCCTAGCTGTAGGCTGCTGGCTCCCAGACCCAAAGTTGGCCTCATGGGGCCATAATATCTTCCCCACAATGCACTTCTCCCCCGTCCCTACCTTGCCTGGCACAACTTCCAGCCCACCATGCTGCCCTTTCGCTGAGGCATGTCCATGTTGGAAGGATGACGTGGCAGCTCACCAGACTCCACTGCAGGACTGAGCCAGAGGAGGAAGAGGCGGACAGCCGTGTGTTGGGGAGCACTGTGCTCACACCATTTACTGGACCCGCCAAAGGCGAGACACTGGGGACCCATAATGGGATTTTTAAAAAGAGGGCTGACAGCTGTAATTCCAATACCTGGGAGGCTGAGGCAGGAGGATTGCCATGAGTCCAAGGCCAGCCCTGTCTCAGAAAAAAATTTTTTAATAAAATAAAAAGAGGGCTAAGATTAAAAACAAGCTGAGCCGCTCCCTCTAGGGAGCTCCCTCCACAGTCCTCGTGTGTGGATGCACAAATGAGATTCTCCTGAGTGTCCCCAACTGTGAGACCATGGTGACCCAGAGAGACTTGGAGGCAATTGGGTCAGCAGAGCTGTTAGGTCAGCCCTGACATCCTTGGGACATTGCTGGGATTGGACCTCATTTGTAGTTCCTGCTAGATGAGACCTGGAGACCAGGCCTCGGCCTCAAGTCCCCCAAGGGGGAAGGGTGGATGCAGTACCAGGGAGGCAAACCAAAAAGATGTATAATAAGATAAGATGGTATAAACAAGATAGAACGCTATCCAAATGAATTGGAGTGCATAAATGATGAGGTGAGATTGCAATAAAGTGACTGATGCATACTACCTTTGGCCTCCTACTTTTGTCCTAAATTAAAAATAAAATACAGAAGAGGTGTTTAACAGTTACAGGAAGTACTAAGAAAAAGGGGGGTTGCTGATTGTATTATTCAAGATGACTACAAGAAGGCCTTCCATCTCACACATTTTTTTAATAAGAGATTCTCCTCGTGTTCCCATCCAGTGTTGGGCTCTCTGCTTCTTCACCTGGAACCTCGGTGCATCTGTTACTGCCGTAGAAATTACGCCATGTAGGAAGCTGGTTCATGCAAGCTGGTTCTATTTCTGTCTGGATCTCCTGGCACACTTGTCCTTGGCACCCAGACTCGACCTGTAAGGAGGCCTAAGACAGAGAGAGATGACACATATGTCTCCCACCTGACACAGGATGAGTCTACTCCTGATTGCAATCCCACGGCAGCCTCTGAATAAGAGCTACCTGGCTGAACCCAGTCAGCTCTCAGAACCCTGAGAGGAAACACTAAAAATAGTTGTTACCATAAGCTACTCTATTTTAGAACTGCTCAGCAACAGTCAATCAGAACAGGGATGTTCTCAGTTGGCCAGAATTATAACAGACCTGAAATCAGACTGAATAAAGGATCCAAAACCTTAGATTCTGGAAATGGTGGGAATGAGTTTGGGCAGTGCTTTCTAGTCTACCCAGGACATTTACAGGTGACTGTATGGAGCTCCAAGTGATTGTTAAATGGGGGTCACCTGCTTCTAGAAGACCGCTCAGTGGCCCGCCTCACTTGGCAACACATTCCTGCCTCTCACCCTCAATCGCTGGGGGTAAATAGATAAACCACTTACAGATGCACCAACAAAGAATCTCAGAGTCTAAGATGAATGCTTCGTGAAAACATGCCAAAAGGCTGAGGAAACACCACTACAAAATACAGGTACCAGGCTAAGCCCAGTGGCACAGACCTATATTTCCAGCACTCCGGGAGTCTGAGACAGAAGGATTCCAAGTTCAAGCCTTGGATGGGTGACTTAGTGACTGTCACAAAATCAGAAAAAAAGAGATCAGTTATGTAGCTTAGTGTGAAAGCCCTATGCTTAATCCACAAAAACAAAAACAAACAAAAAACCCTCAACCAACAAAACATTTAAAAATTCTAAGCTATTGGGATAATTAAATGGAGATTTAAAAAGTATAATGAATATATTTCAAGAATTAATAATCAGCCTGCTGTTTTTTTTAAAAAAGAGCTAATTAAAGATCTTAAAGACTAGACATACGATTGCTAAAATAGAAGTGATGCTCCTGAAAAGTGAGATCCTAGAATTACGGTCAACGTGATCTTCAGAACACAGCACCAAAGGACAAAGGCCTGAATCGTACAGAGGTATGGAAGACAGATGCTGGAGTTGAAAACCACCTAACACAAAACCCCCCAGGAGGCTGAGTGAGAGTTAGAAAAACGCTAAAATTAACAAGAGACCAATAGAAAAGTGTTTCAGATAGAAATTTTACAAAAATTTTTAAAAAGTACTCTGGTCCAGCCGTTTTTTATAGGCACTTTCTACCTACCCTTCTGGAAACAAGCAATTACTATATGAGGTAAGCTAGTTCAGAGCACACAATAATCTAGAAAACACCAAGAAGAGCATAAGTCAATACCAAAACTGGAGGGCCACACACTAATGACAACAGACACAAAGACTTTAATGTACAATTGGCCTATGAATCACCAATATCGGGGGGAAATGTGTCTATACTGAACATGTACAGATTTTTTTCTTGTTTTTATTTCCAAAACAATATAATGACTATTTATGTAACATTTGCATTGAGGTATCTTGGGGATGTGACTAAAGTCACTTATGTTTTATATACTCTATATACACTCAGCCTAGAGGTAATTTATAAGTGTGTGCTAAATGTCTCATAGTGTGGAACTGTTTCATTGCAGTGTGGTATCCGTGTTCAGAAAGGTCTAGATTCAGGGCCATTTCCGACTTCAGATTTTTAGATTAGGGATGCTGAAATGCTAGTTCACAGGACTGCTGTAAAGATCCAATAAGGAAATCCATGTGAATCACATGGACCAAGGAGGTTTGCAATGACATGTTAGCTGTTTTCTCTTGTTAGTTGCATGAGTTCATGCAAATTTAGTTTTAGCCATAAATCTCCCCCCAACTGGCATCTAAACATGCAACATCCAGTCAAGAACTTTTCACAGAGCCACGCCCCAAGAACAGCAGAGGTCATCTCTGTAGTTGAGGGTCTAGGTGTGTGCAGTCACTCCTGGGATAGCCAGTGGCTGCTAGCACCGACATGACCTGCGTGGCAGCCACAGTGTTCATGCCTCAGGTAAGAGAGCTGCAGGTGGGGTGTCGGGGATCTAGAAGCTGCTTAGTACACATCAGTTGCCCATTGCCTATTTTGCCAATAAGACAAACTTAAGCTCAGAGAGGTTGGGTGACTTGCCTGGGCTCACACAACAGGTGGCAGGCTCAGAGAATCTAGGCCTCTCCCCCAATGCCCCTGGAAGAAAATCTGAAGAGAACAGGAACCTTAAACTCCAGGCTGGAGGCAAATGTTCTCTCTCTTGGCTTATTGGTTAGGGTTCATAGAGAAACGGAATTAATAGAAATTACATGTATATGGGAATGTATCAGGAAGGCTTACAAGTCTGAAGAGAGTCCAAGATGGCCTCCGGCAGGAGCTAGGAAATTCAGTAGCTACTTAGACATGAGATAAAAGAACAACAATGTAAGACGTAGGACATCCAGCGTGAGTCTGTGCTGCAGATGGACATCCAGAGGCAAAGGTGAAGATCTGAAGACGAGCAAATCAGCGATGGTGAAAACAGGAGGGCAGAGACAGGAGCAAGCCAAAGCCTAGAGATGGCGGCAAAGCCCCGAGCTCTCCCAGAAGAGGCTGTAATAACCTTCCTTCTTCCTTCCTCCGTATTTGAGCTGCCAGGCTATTGGTTGGGCCACCCACATGTAGGGCTGGTTTTCTTCTCTCATTTGCTGGCCCATAGATCAATTACTACACCCGAAGTTCTATCCTACAGGCTGGTCATATACCCAAATGCCTTCAAGTTGACAAAATCCTTTAAATGCTCACACTTGTGATTCAGTGAAGTACTTCAGGGAGCCTAATTTGACTAGAACTCCTCAGAGGAAAAACTGGCCTCTTTCTCCTGGTCAAGCCAGTCCTTGGCTATGTGCACACCCTTTCCAAGTGGATGACATGAAGACTTTGCACAGCTGGGCCCTGGCACAGCTTCTCCTGAATGAGCAAAGAAGGCAGCTCAGTAGCTGGGGAGTGGGAAACGTGCTTAGCCATTCCTGGGGTGTGGGGGTGCCACTGTACCCTCAGACTAAATGATTACACTGGTGAGGAGGAGAGGATGGCACAGTCTCCCAGAATGTTGGTGGCTGTCACAGCTGCTCCTCACCATGTGAAGCCATCTGTTTTGGGCACTGTGGCTCCTTGCTCAGCCAGGTCCCACAAACAAGGCTGGCTCTAGAGCTCTGATCCACTGTCACAGCTGGGGACCTTGGTGCCAGGGGAAGCAGGACAGATGTAAACCCTCTGGTCCTCAGGCATGAGGCCAGAGACAAGTATGAGCGAAAGACAGACGGGACAGAGGCTCATTCATTTTGGGCAGGTTTTGAGACATGGGTGTTGCAGGGACCTTCCCAGGAGAAAGGACAGAAAGGAAGGACAAGAAGGGTGTCAGGATCCCTCCTCTAGCCCCCACACTGTCCAGGCTGACCTACACAGGACAGAGCAGCCTTGAGGCGGAGATGCCAGGAGTCGAAAGCATGGAGCATTGTGGAAGTAGCAGCACAGGCCGTTCCAGATGAAGGTCCTGGAGGGTCCTAAACACCTGCCTCTCCGAGGCTCTATAGCTCCAGGGCCTGGTGAGGTTGAAGAGTAGAGTCTGGGAGAAAGTTTCAGATGCACATCCTATCACCACCCTGCAAAGGGAAGGAGAGGACAGAGTGTTTCCTTTCCACCTCCATATTAGTAGTCACATCGCTAGGGCTCAGAAGAGACCCTCAGAATCCTGCTGTGATTCCCTTACAGAACTGAGCATGTCATGGATTAATACCTTCGTAACCCAATAAATCTGAGGTTGAACACTGGGCGAGCACACTGCTCTGACAGCAAAGTGGAGGCTAGGCCAGACTGTGTCCCCAGAGTCGGACCCAAAGCCAACTGATGGAGTCCATGCACCGTGGAGAGCCACGCAGAGCTCAGCTACACAGAAGCCAGAGGTACTGCTTTGGAGGGAGCAGGTCAAGCACGTCAGGGGCCCTCAGCACAGCCTTGTCCCTGGGAGTATCCCTGGGGAACTCTGCCCAGAAAAGAGAAAGAGCCCACACTGTGCCAGAATGACGGTCAAGGGCAAATGACAGTTTTCCAGCTGTCCTCCTCTCTTCTCCCAGTTAGGGTGGGGTCAGAACCAATATGATCATCCCTTCCTCAACCTTGGGCTTCTTGCGAGTGACACAGGAATCAGCTGCAGGTGAGCAGGTACGTGCATTGCTGTGGGGAGGACGTAAGATCTGGGCAGCCATGGGTGTCCTGAAGAAGGGGGCAGAAACGGTGAAGGCTCGGTTTGTATGGGTGGCTTTGGGGAAGGCCTTGCTCTAGATTGGGTGCCACCAGGAAGCGGGGCAGTTCTGTAGGTGGGTGTTCCTATTCACCTTATCCTCAAGGAGGACAGACCAGACAGAGGTTAGGAAGCAGCCGTGTTCATTTTAACTGAGAAAGTACGTGGGCTGCTGTGTGATTCGCACAGTGACATGGTTGTCTGCACATGATTATGGGATGGCCTTGTTCTGTGTGCTTCACCACAGACAGGGTTAGTGGGGGCATCTGATCTGACACTGGTTTTCTATGAGGCTACTGGTACCCACAGGACACTACATGGTTCTGGGAGTACCAGGCAGCTCCCAAAAGCACCAACCCCAGCTCAAAGAGCCAGGCCAGCTCCTGGATACCAGAGAATGCTTCCTTCTCACTCAGGATGGCAGCTATCCTCAGGGTGACGTGCAAGGCCCTGTCTTGTCTGTCTCCTTAGCTCTCCAGACTCATATAGGAGCCCATTATTTTGGATTAGCCTCCTGCACTAGGTCCCAGTGGACCAAACCAAACCAGAGTGGTATCAGTCATGCTAAGTGCCACGTAATCAACCTGAATTCCATGGCAGACCAGCTTTCCAAAAAAACCCAGGAGGTTGGCAGCAACTAGTCAAAAGGGGCCCAGGCTGCCTGAGCCAGTGTGCTCAGGAATTTTCCCTATGTTAACCCCACATGGAAGGCAACTTTGGAACATCCAAACTGCTTTTTGTCCTACAGCTTTCCCGAGCCCTTTTCTGTCTATAAAGTTCAATTTCTCTGTTCAGTTCATCTGTTGAAGCACTTCATTTTATTTTATTTTAGAATCACAACTAAAAGCCAGTTAAGATTTTTATACTGAATTTGTTGTAGTTTTTTCTTTCATTAGTCTGTGCTATAGTGCACCAACTTTTTTGAGTTTTTCACCACAATTATTATTTTTATGTGTTTATATTTATGATAAATAAGAATTACACTGAACTCGGGCACCTGGTACATATGCATATCACATCTTGATCATTTTTTACTTCCTCTCTCCTGAAAAGAGTTTAGGACTCAGACACACACCAAGGAAAGACCACATACAGTGTACACAACACATCACGGCCACCTCTCACCCAAAGAGAAAGGCACAGAAAAAACCATCCCTGCTGACATCTTGATCCCTCAGTGAGCTTGATCTTTTCCAGCCTTCAGAATCGTGAAAAACTAAATGTCTGCTATTTGAGCCTCTTGGTCTATGGTACTTTATTACAACAGCCTGCTCTGGTTTGAATATTTGTGCTCCCCCAAATTCCAGTTATGCTGTAGCCTAACCCCTAATGGTCTGCGTATGGAGAAAAGGCTTCTGGTAGGTGAGTAGGACCTGAAGGTAAGGTGCTCATGTGCGATTAGTGCCCTTAAAAAAGAAAAAAAAAAAAAGAGGGCTTGCTTCTTTCCTCTCTTTCTCCACCAGGTAAGGATGCAAGAAGAGAGCCCTTGGCAAACAAGGCCTAGAGGCAGGATACCAGATCTGCTACACCTTGATCTTCAATTTCCTAGCCTCCAGAAGAGTCAGAAATGGTGGTTTTGGTGTAAGCCCTTGAGTTCACTATAATTTTTAACCAGCTGACTAAACCACAGGCCTCTTCAGCCAGTCAACCCTTTCCCTGAACACAGTCGGGGGTCAGGGAAGTTATGGGCCAATGAAAGACTATCTTGAGAAGCTGGTTCTAATCAACAACCTGTTGTGTAACATGTACCCCTCCCACCCCATCCTTGGGAGAACGGTCTTCAACTAAATTGGTCCCTGGTGTGGTTGGGGACCAGACTGGAGGAATGGCTCCGCAGTTAAAACGCTTGTCTAGCAAGTGCTAAGTCAAGTGCTTAATACCCGGGTTCGATTCCGCAGCACCACATAAGCCTTGTGTGGTGGCGCACGCCTGTAATCCCAGCACTCGGGAGGCTGAGACAGGAGGATTCCCATGAGTCTAAGGCCAGCGTGGGCTCCATAGTGAGTTCAGGACCAGCCTGGGCTACAGAGCAAGACCCTATCTTACAAAATGAAATTTAAAAAAGGTTAGGGACCACTGCTTTAAACAATACACAATGGCAACTATATACATAGCATTTTCATCATATCGAGTACTCTAAGTCAACAAGAGGTGACTTAGAATACTTAGAAGTACACAGGAAGATGTATGTAGGCTGTATATAACTATTACGCCTTTTGTGGAAGGAAATTGAATATATATGGATTCTGGTATCTGAAAGGAAATGCTATGCCAAGTCCTCAAAGATACCAAGAGATGATTGCACACATATACTCTCTCCCTCTCTCTCTCTCTCTCTCTCTCTCTCTCTCTCTCTCTCTCTCTCTCTGTTTCTATATATATATATATATCTTTCACACACACAAACACACACACACACACACACACACACACACTGCACATTGCTAAGATAGGTCGTACTGCTTCTATTGTAAATTCTTTTTTCCCACTGTTTTTATTGATATACATATGTAATACTTCCCAAATTTACTAGTCTATTGTAAATTTAATGTAGATTTCCCTGATACCTCAGTTGCTTCATCCCTAGCAGGCACTCATTCTCCCAAAAGTATGTGGCTCAAACTGGAATTTACAGATATAACTAAACTATCCCAGGAACATCCTGTCCCACGTGACAGAGTACCATGTCCTAGGAGACAGCCCTCCCTGAGTCAATGAGGGAATGGATAGAAGGAGCACCAGACAAGACACAGCCTCAGCAAAGAAAGGCACTGACATGTGACTCAGGGCAGCCACAGAAGTGTGCACCCATATGTGCCTTCTGTGGTGTGGATGCGATGGTGGGGAAGTAACAAGCTCTCCAAAATGTAAAGGCACAGTAGCAGAAATGAGATAAGAGAGCAGATAGAGTTGGAAGGTTGGGAACTCAGGCCACGAGAGGCACACGGCCTTCTCTTACAAGTAGGTTCTTAACTGGGGGCATAGGAGGGTCACCTGGGGAACCACACAAAGATGTCAGCTCCCAGATTTAGAGTAGACAGTAATGTGCATGTGCAGTACATACCCAGGTGACACAGAAGCTCAGGAGGGAGAAAGGAGGAGGTTCTGGGCTGGTGGTGGAAGGCCAGGAAAAGCAGAACTGATCAGGTCTGAACTTAACTGCAGGTGGGAGTTGAAGACAGATTGGGGAAAAGGGTTTTTTTTGTTGTTGTTGTTGTTGGTTTTTTTTTTTTTTTTTTTTTTGAGACAGGTCTTAATCTGTAATCAAGACTGGTCCTGAATTAACTATGTAGCCCAGGCTAGCCTCAAACTCACGGCAATCCTCCTGCCTCAGACACCCAAAGGCTGGGGTTACAAGCATGTGCAACTACACCCAACTTACATGGTGCTGGAAAATGGAACCCACAGCCTTGTGCTTCTTAGGCAAGCATTCTAATCACTCAGCTAGACCCCCGGTCCTGGGAAATGAGTATTGTAACCCTTGTATACAGCACAACACACATAGAGTAATAGTTCTTCCCAGAGTATCTGTGAGGAGAGTGGTACAGGTTTGTTACTGGCAGAAATCAGGCCTGGGTTGCAACGTTTGAAACACACACACAGAAACAGTCTTAGGCTCTGTGCACTGGCATAACGCCACTTGGCATCATATTAAAGAGCCCTGAAAATGCTTCTAATTTACCAGATAATTCCAGTCTAAAAAGTTCATCATCAGAAAATATTTCAAAAGAAGAAAAAAAGAAGATTCTGTGCCCGTAGAAGTTTTCAGTTTTATGTATTCCATGTACAACTAGATCAAGGAAATGTCTGCAATGGCAAACAATGAAGTAAAATAGGATGCAAGTCCTTGCTAAAAGAGTACAGCATCCATTAAAGAAATAATCGTGGCTAGGCATGGTGGTGAGAACCTGTCGTCCCAGTGCGGCCATTTAAAGCATTATATCAATTTAGAGATTATTCCAGAGCACCCAGCTGATTCCTAGGGCAGAGCTTTGGGTGTGAGCAACTGACTTATGGACCAACAAATGAGAGAGGAAGACCCAACCTGGATAGGGAGGACCCAACCAACAGATCGGCAGCTTGAACTAAATGAAAAGGAAGGAAGAAGAAAAATTATGATAGCCTCTTATTCTGGGAGAGCTGTGGCCTTCATCATCGTCTCTAGATCTCAGTTCCCGTCTGCCTTAGCATCACCGATCTCTGCCACGAATTTCCTTCAGGTCTTCAGGACGACTTCGCCATCGCTCCCGGACATGTCTCCACAGCACAGCCTCCCACTGGCTGTCCTCCGGCCGAGTCTGCTGTTCTTCCGTCTTACATCTGAGTGGCTACTGGCCTCTCCAGTACTTGCATATGCAGGCAGCCATTTTGGACTCTCTCTTTAGACTCTATGTACGTATGTGTATGTTAGTTTTATTTCTCCAAGAACCCTAACTAATATACCCAGGTACTCAAAAGCTGAGGCAGAGATCACTTGAGCCTAGGAGTTCCGGTCAGCTTGGACAACAAAGGTAGACTCAGTCAAAAAAAAAAAAAAATAGAATGGAAAGAAAGAAAGAAAGAAGAAAGAAAGAAAGAAAGAGAAAAGAAAGATCAAGAAACGGTAGCTTGGGAGTGCTGGGATTATGACGGTCTTTGTTTTTCTTGTTCTGATACTTACTATACAAACAATACGACAATATTGACAGGAAGACTTGAGAGCCACTTACATCATAATACATTGTCTCGTGTCATCAGTTATGCACTTTAAAATTTTTGCCTTGATGCTTTCAGCCTGGAGAAGTCAGAAGTCAGAGCACTAGTTGCCATGGTGAGGAAAAAAAAAGTGCGAAAGGTGACAAGGACACCAGTGGCTTTGTGAAGTCTCAGAAAGAATACAGGGCATACGCCAGAGCTCAGCCAAAACACAGTAGGAACCCAGGCGAGAGGTTCTGTGTTATTTGCTTATTTATTTATGCCCTAGACTTTTCAACATTCCTTTCACAAAAACAACCTATCATATCAGTAAGTATCTTGAAAAACAAGGCCCTAGATATTCAAGGACCTTATCTCTTCCCTTGAGCAGTCACAGCACCCTTCTCTGAATGACCTCCTGCACAATTCATGAGGCAGCCGTTTCAGCCAGCCGGCAGGGCCCCGACTTTGAGGAGCCGGCTCCTCCTTGGCCAGGTGCAGGGCCTCAGAACAAAGGCCCAAGAGCCATCTTCATTTGACTGGCCAGGTGCTGCTGCCCCAGGGACTCGTATTTGGTGGCCGGCTTATTTTCCATCCTGGCTGAGGTCACTGGGTGACAGCCAGGGTAGCAGGAGCAGCTTGGAAACATCTGGAGCCGGAAGGGAGGCTCCAAGGCCCTGCAGCCTGTATGAGTGCTGGGGGATGAGGCAGCCGGCAACAGGCCCACAAGGTACAGTAGGAAGAACTGGGGGACAAAAATCTGCCAACCGTGGCCTTTGGTAACTTTTAGGACCTTTGCTGCATCCTGTCTGTGTCCTGCTTCCCCTGTTCTTTACTTGCAGCCTAAAATTCCAACTCTGTAATGCGGAAGCCGAGCACCGTTGGTGCGACCAGCCTTCCCTGGTGTTTCTCCCAGGGCAAGCCATCTGCCCCAAGTCCTGCCCTGCCTGGGTTGCACCAGAATCTGCCTCCACTCAACTCAACCCCCTCTTCCTGTCCCGAGTGCCCCTCGCCTGGCTGGGCCACCCTCCTTGGGATTCTTTGCCCCTACTCCTAGTCTTTGCTTTTTTATTCCTTCCCTGGATGATTGTCGCCTCAAATGTCCGTCCAGGTGACCCTTCCCAAAAACCTACTTGTGGTGACCCTATGTGTCACCACGCTGTGTTTTGTTGATCACTCAAAAAAACAAAACAAAACAAAACAAAAAAACAGCCAGCAACTCAATTCAGTATCTCAACGTCTTACAAATAGCTCATTCCCATGAAAACATTCAAGGCCGCATGACCTCAAAGGCTGGGGCCCACCTGGTAGGAACTTGAGCACTAGGGCTGTGACAAGCCCTTGTTGACCTAATGCACAGGTCCAAGGGGTCTTGAGAGCTACCAGCCGGAAGGAGCCTCTTGCCCAGCCGGCCCTGACCATCCATGGTGCCTGAGAGGGAAAGAGAATGAGTCTGGTTACCCATCGCTGGCAGGTAGCTCCCGGCTGCTGCTCACTCCAAACAAGAGGATGTACAACTCAGCCTTGGCCACTCTGGGCACAAGAGCAGTGTATTGAGGCAGCCTGCCTCCCTGCCACAGGCACAACTTACAGAGCCAGGTTTGAAATGTTCACATTGGGCAATGTCTACTTCACCCCGGGACAGGTACCTCCAAAGGCTTACTCCACCCTCAGGCAGCCCAGGGAACATGTAGATTATGAGAGTGGACAAGGCAGCTCAGGTCCCAGACCCCCAGGACCCAGCCCAGACTGACCTGGCCCTAGTTTGCGGCCTTCAGCTGGAGGAGGGCTTTTGTTTAAGTCAAATGTGGAATCTCCACATGCCACATCTATGTGGGTCCCTTCCATTCATGTCTTTGCTCCACACGGTTGGATTATGCATCTCATAGTGACCCAACGCTGTCCTAGACCCACCAAGGAACATTCTGACCGACGCCACGGGTGAGGTCCCTCCCTGTAGTGATCCACTCAGGTGGGAAGACTGATGCAAATGAAGGCACCAACAGATGAGCGAGGGGCTGCCTGATCCTGACAGGCGCAGCCTGGGCCCTCAGGGACTCAGGAGCCTCAGGTAAGGCATCCACCGTCAGGCTGGGAAGTCAGGAAGCAGGAAAGGGTGGCACAGGCCCAGCGTGTTGGCTGGGAATGTTAGTATTGCCTTCTGAGAAGGCGCCCAAATCCAGCAGGAATCAAGGGAGCTCACCTCCTTCACAGAGTGCAGGATAGGGTCAAGGTCCCTTCCTGCTGGCAGGCTGGGCAGGGCAGAGGGTGGGCAGGAGGTGTGAAGCCTGCATGGTCTTTGAGGAGGTGGAGTCAGCTCTTTATGGGGTGATCTTTCTTTCTTTCTTTCTTTCTTTCTTTCTTTCTTTCTTTCTTTCCTCTATATTTTCTTTGACTGGGGGGAATACGATTCAGGATCTTTGTATTAAGCTATATGGCCAGCCCACTTTTTTTAGTTTTCATTTTGAGACAGATGTCACTAAGTTGCCCAGGCTGGACTCACACTTGCAACACCAGCTTAAGCTGTGATTTTCCAACCAGGCTGCACAGAGGCCCCAAGGAACCCTGTGGAATCCTGATGCTTGGGTCACACTCTGGCCAGTTGATTAGAATCTTTGGGGCTGGGGTCTAAAAGTGAGCCTTTAAATCCACAGAGGCTGCTTCTGGGCAGCCAAGCAAAGGTTCAGGGGAGTGAGAGCAGAAAGGCAGTAGAGCCCCCAGGATAAGATCTTTGGTGCCAAGCAGGTCTGAGGTGTAATCCTAGCTACAAATTACTCAGCCTCACTGACCCTCAGTTTCTTATCCATAAAATGGGTTGCTTCTCAGTGCCTAAGTATGGTGTAAGGACTGAACAAAGGAATGGAGGTAAAGTGCTTACCATATAGCCCATGATGCCAGGTTAAATGTCTGTCCAATACCACACAATGTGAAGCTCCTGGTATTGGAGGCCACAACCCTGGCATGTTCTGCAGCCCTGATCCTACTTTTGTTTCCTTGTGTGTAACCATCCTTGGGTGGTAGATGGCCGCAGTGTCTTGATGACCTTCCAAGTGGCCTGGGGAGCCTCCGGCCTCCCACCAAGCGCTGCATGTGGAGATGGACAGCCCAGACTTTCAGAGATGGCCTGCAACACCAGGGTGACCTTTGCAGTGATGTGGAAGTCGTTGTTATAGAAATAGCTGCTTTCATGTAAAAGCATGTGAGCAGAGGCCACCCCTGAGCTGTGGTTTTCACAGAACGTCCCTCGCCCACACCAAACTTCTCTAAGACCCAGGATGTTTCACCTCCCCGTGTTGATGATTACCAGTGAACTCAGCAGCCAGCAGCAGTCGTGATAGGAAGGCCACCAAAAATGGCAATCCTCGTATCCCCGGGGGTCACCCACAAGCTGGGAGCCCCAGGAGGGAAGGGTCATTCCTGAGAAGCCCTGGGCAGGGCCTCCCACCTGCCAGCCTCCAACGCAGACCTGGATTCTGAGATCGATGCTCTGGAAAGTCTCAGGTCTGAAATTCTGGGGCAAGGAGAGCTGGCCCTCCTCTCCTCTTCAGCTTCTGTGAAGTCCACATAGAGCCACCTCCCACTGCCACCCCTACTCCTAGAGCCTCTCACGGGAGAGCTTCGTCTCCCACCTCTCAGGGAAGGGGAAGGGTGAATTCCTGACATCCCCTCTGCCTCCCACCTTCTGCCCTGCCCTGCCAGTGCCCTGGGCTTGCATAAATGCATCTCTGGCCTCCCGAGAGCAGGAGCAGGTGTTCCTTACTCTTGCTCCAACAGCCGTCCTATCCCCCAACCGACAGGCAAGCCGTTAATGCAGGGATAGTTGGCTGAGGAACATCATTCTGTGCTCCACCCTCCATCCCAAGATGCCTCAGGAAGGAGCTGGACAAGAGCCAGGTGACCAGGCCTGCGGCTGACCACTCCAGCCCCTGCCGTACCTCTTGTATGGGAGAGGGGACCAATAAACGCCAAACAACTGACAGACAAGCTTTCCCATCTGTCTGAGGCCTGGCCCCACTGAGCAGGTGGCCTGCCCTGCCTCGCGCCTCTGTGCCTCAGAGCACAGAAACCCTGGGCTTGCCTCCTTGCAGGACGCTGTGATTCCAGGTTCCAATCAAACAGACGAGTCCCAGAGAGGCTACTTACCTTGCTCTAGGCCACACAGGATTCCCCAGGCTTTGAGTCTCAGACCTTCCCAATCCCCGGGGAACCCACGTCTCCTAAGATCTTCAAAACCAACTGGGCCAACTCTTCGCAAACGTTTGCTTAAACATTTATATAAAACAAAATGTGACCTGGATATTCAATCCATCGGGCCTTCAGAAGGGCAGACATGGGCATGGGATACCCCCGAGCCTTCCCTGCCTTGTTCTAAGAACCACCCTAAGGAACTAACAGAGTTCTCTGATTGAGTCCAGTACAAAAAATGAGCGATTTTACAGGTGAAGAAACCACGGAGGCCATGGCGTCAGTGTGCACCGAGACAGACGCTAGCTGCTCCCTGCCCTCCCCCCCGCCCCGGCCCGTGGCACACTGGAAATCCATTCACACAGCCTCTGCAGCCCAAAACCACCAGGATCCTGATGCGTACCATATTTCTGTTTCTGACAGCCAGCTGTTGTAAAACTCGGCCTCCTCCTTGAGATGGCCCATAAGTTTCCCCTTGGAGGCACTGACTTTGAAATTGCAGAGAACAAAGACCCCTTTGTGACTTGCTTTTGGGAAGAGAGATGGGGGAAGAATTGCATAAATAATATGAGAAGCAGCAACCCCAATTCTATTTTGCAACCTCTCTTGTGAATATGAAATAAAAACCACTTTATTTTGAAAAGCACAGTGGAGCCAAGTTTCTCTAGCACCCGGGGCCCAGACTGGGCCACAGGACAGAGGCCGTGGTACCAGGACAGCTGGGCAGCTGTGAGTACATCTGGTTGCTCGAGTCCAGCTTGGCCCAAGCAAGCATCATCAAACTGGCAAGAGTTAGTCTGGTCCTCAGGCGCAAGAAGTGCAAACCATGTAAGAAAAAGTCATTGCTTTACCATTTGGGGCTGCAAAGAAAACGTCTCTCTTCTTCCTGTACTGCTCTCAACCAAGCGTGCCCTCCAGGCTTTTCCTGCCAACACTCCGGCAGAAGGGCCCGCCCTGGGGCCCTGCAGGATCCACGGACTGCAGCTGTCTTCCCACCACGCTGCCCGCTCCCAGCACAGCGAGGTCAGCCGGCCGCCCAATCCTTGCCTGAGCTTCTCTGCACACACAGTGTTCATCAGCTGCAGGGCTGTGCCCACCCAGTTCTCTTCTCTAACGAGCCCATGTCGCCTCCTCTGGGAAGTCCTGCCCCGGTGAGTCACTCCCCATCCTGCCGTCTCCTCACGACTCAGCACAGGGCAGTATGACCTGTTCTCATGTCTGAACCCTTGGTCAACATCTGTATCTGAGGACATAATTTACCCTGAGCCTTCAGCCCCAGCCGCAGCACAAGGGCAGCCTGCAGGGCGTCCGATGAGCAGGTTCACCAGCTCTTTATTTCTGTAATGCCATATGTAATGGTTCTTGTAGTGGCCAACACATTTTCAGCTGCATTTCCTGTGGGAAATAAAAAGGAGGATTATAGTGAAGACTGACATTTGCATATCTGAAATGTCTTAGTAGATGGCTTTCGGTATGTCTTGATCCAAGGTCCCTCTGTCTGCCGAGGCAGACCTCCCCCGCATGACAGAAGCTAGAAAGATCCGTTCTTACACCCTACCAGCTTAGCAGCCCTGCTGAAGGACAGTCCCTCTGTCCTCGCAGCTCAGCAAGGCAAGGTTGCATCCCCACCCCGTCCAGGGGTTCTGGAGGCAGAATCTTTTCTGGGAAAATAAAGATTTTGGCAATGCTTGTGAAGTACAGAGCTCAAGCAGGTGGGGTGTGGAGGCTGTTCTCTGCAGCTCGCTGTGCTCCCCACCAGGGGTCTGGGCATGAACAGTCTGGTACTATTTTGCAACTCTTACTAATAATTTACACATCATGTACTTCCAAGGGAGAGCCGAGGCTATAACCTGACTCGGATCTCATGTATAATCATTCCAAAGAGCTTTCACACAGCTGTGGCTTCCATGGAGTGGCCACAGCAAGGAACTGAGGCCAGGGGAAGCAAAGTGACCAGCAGCGGCCGCCAGCCAATGGCCCCATCACCTGTGCCAACATCCTGAGGCTGAGAAGCTGCTGGGGTCCCACGGTTTCCAAGGAGATGAAGAACACACACATGAGGTGTACTGTTGTGACTGCCCTCTGGTCCACGGTCTCCATTCTACTCCCGCTCACTCCTCCTGGTCACACAGGCTCAACCTGGCAGCTAGGCACACCCTAGTACCCAACACCGTGGGGAGAGGCTGGCACTTTTGTGTTTAGCTTGCTATTAAAACTTTATCTGTAGTAATACACACAGTATGTATATACACATGTGCACACACTCGTATTACATATATTTACATGTATACATTTGTAACTTAGCCAACTGTGGAAGATTCAACTATCTCACTTGAACCCATTTCACAGATTAGGAAACTGCTATCCAGAGACAGTGTCTCAGTCCACTTAGATTGCTGTAATGAAGTATCTTAACGTGGATACTAATTTACAAAGAACAGAAATTTCTTAAAGTTCTGGAGCCCAGAAATGGAATATCAAAGTGCCTCAGTGTCTACTGAGGACCCAGTCTGTGCTTCCAGCATGGCGTCTTGTGGCTGCATGCTCCGGAGGAGACTGTGTCCGCCCACAGGACACATGTCGTCATGTAGCCTAACATGGCAGAAGAGATGCAAGTGGACGAACCCACTCCCTCAAGTCCTTCGTGGGGCACTAATCTCATCCACGAGAACTACACCTCCCAAAGGCCCCGCTCCTAATACTACCACACTGGCAATTCAGTTTCAACTTAGGAATTTGTGAGCAGAGGGCATTCAGCTCAAAAGCAAGGACAAGTTATCAAACCCAAGGAAAGTCAGCCAGTCAGTCGACAGGCCCTGAGCAGAACGCCTGAGACACAAAGGGCTGTACACTCCCTGGTGGCCCACACTCACTCTACCAGTCACAGACTAGGAGGAGTCGGGGAGAGACAAGAAGCAGGATGTCAGATCTGTCAGTCAGTAGCCCAGGCTGGTCCTGAACTCACTGATGTGGCCCAGGCTGGCCTTGAACTCAGGACAACCCGCCTACCTCAGCCTCCCGAGTGCTGGGATTAAAGGCATGCCCCTCCACGCCCATCTTATGTGGTGCAGGGGAGTGGACCTCAAAGCCTTGCACACGCAAGGCAAGTGCTTTAACCGCTGTGCCACAGCCCTTGAGATAAATAATTTAAAGTTTCAGAGCTTTCAGTCCAGGGTCGACTGGCTCCACTCCCCTTAGTCCCGTGGTGGGGCAGAAACATCGTGGCAGAAGGCGTTGGAGGTGAAAAGCTGAAAGCTATTTACCATGGCAGCAGGCAAGCAGAGAGAGAAAAGCCCAAGGGAGGAGCGGGGTGACATACAGTCTCAAGGCCACACCTCCAGTGACCTGCTTCATCCAATTAGGCCCCACCCTCCAATAAACCCTCTGAGCTATGAACTGAATGGATTAGCTCGCTGATGAAGTCAGAGCCTGAGGATCCAGTCACTTCCCGAAAGCTGGCAACCAAGCCTTAAGCACAATTAGCCCTTGGGGGACATTTTAGGTAACAGCTCTTACAGGTAGAGGGTCCTTTCCTGTCTGGCAGCCCTTGCTTGGGACCTGGCTGCCCAGAGGTCCTGACCTTCACTCTTGCGAGTTCAGAGGAGGTCAGGAGCAGCAAAGGCTGGCAGGACACCCAAAGCCTGTAGCAACTGGTGGCACAATTAGCCCGGGTTCTGAGGAGTCCGGCCCAGGCAGCAGCCTGTGGGGGACTGTGACAAGGCATGAGGGCGGCCCTTCCCAGGGCAAGTCTCCGTTCCCTGGGACCAAGGATAAGAAAGTCATTCTGATTTCCCCGAATTCTACGTGGCCACAGGCTGGAGGCCACAGGATTTCCTTGCCTGTGCCTCTCAGCGTCTGTCTGCTCTGGGCCAGCCTGTGGCTCCCTCCCCTTGCTGGCCCTGGTGTCTCTGACCCCTGTCCTGCTCCTTCCTTTCCCAGGTAGGGCCCCACATCTAGGGGCTCTGCTCAGAAAGAGAACCACTGTAACACTCCATACCCTTGGGCTTCACCACAGGGTGCCTATCCTGGAGAGGAGGCTGGTGTCCTGTTGAAGCAGGGGACCAGGGCACCACCAAGTGCTGTGCATACCAACAGTCCACAGAGTTCAAGTAACCCACAGGCCCACTGGGCTGAACCTGGGGACCAGTGCTGAGGCAGACAGGTCTTGCAGGAAACCATGTCACCTGCAGCAAGAATTTAATGTTGTTAGTTTGAATTTCATTCCTATTTCCATTTCATTTGCACTTAATTTACAAATGGGTCTTAATGGTCTGGGTCTGGGCCTATGGCACCCATAAAGAGAGAACCAGGATCTCATGTATATAAGTAAAAGTATAATAAAAATAATTAAAGTCAACAGTAGGAGGCCAAGAGAATCTTTCCCTCTAAAATGGAGGCAGAGGGGCTTTCCTACATTATTTGGGTTTGAGGGACACCAAGACAAAATAATCAGTCTCTCAAAAGTGTCCAACAATAAGCGACTTAACAAGAACAGGACTGAAAACGCAGACAATTCTGTGAGGCTTTTGTCCACTTTGGTTTTGCATTTCCTGGGACTAAACCCAGACCCTTGCACATGCTAGGCAAGTGTTCTGCCACTAAACTTTATTCCCAACTAAATTTGTTGTTTTGTTTCATCTTGTTTTGTTTTGTTTGTGACAAGCCTTGCTAAGTTACTTAGGCTTGCAGTTGTGATTCTCCTCCTGCCTCAGTCCCCGGAGTAGCTGGGCTTACAGGCTTGTCCCGCGGCACCCAGCACAACTCCATGTTTGAGCCACCTTTCTTTATCAGCTCGGAGCTGGGGGAAGGTGTTTGGCTCCTCTGAGCTAATTTTTACATCTGTCAGTGATATGAGGCAGAAGCCCAGGAGGTATTGGGTGAACCCTCTCCTTCAGGCAGCCCCCACACCAAGGCCGGCGCCTTCACCTAGCTTCCTCTGAAAAACACAACCTTGACCCAAAAAAAATCCTTTTCTGCTGTGGGGATACAGGCCCAGTGACAGGCCAAGGAGAGGTTCCAGTAGGGGCTGTTGAGGCAGTGCCCCCCAAGACTCACCAGGACCAGATGTCCTGCTATTGACAAAAATCTCACCCAAAGGAGGGACTCAGATCACCAATATCAGTGCAAAAGGCCTCGTCGGCACTTCCAAGGCCAGCTGGGCTGGGACAAGCAGAAAGGGGGCTGCAGTGCTGCCCCAAGACCTGGGCCAGCAGGAAAATGGGGGCCCGGAGTATCCGAGTCAGCCCAGGTGGGTGGAGTGACGTATGCCTCTGTGAGGCCAGAGCCTGCCGGCCTGCCCTGAGGTCAGAGAGGTCAGCTAGTCCCCACTGGAGACCCCGCTCCTTCAGGCCCAGCCAGTGGGCCTGCCAGCAGGCGGTGGCCGGCAGGAGGCGAGGGAGCTGGCCTGTGGCCTGGGACCCTGGGAGGGGGCCGCTGCGGCCTTCTCAGTGAGGAGCTGTGGTCACTGGCGGCCGGCTCCCCGTGTGGCCCTTCAACTACTGGCTCACCACTCACCCCGGACATTTGGGGCACTGGGCTGAGAGTCGTCCACCCTGCAGGGTCTGACAAGGCAACCATCTGATTTATTTTTACTTTTCAGGACTGCCCCCACCAAAGTGAAGGCTGCTATTTAACCCGCAGCCACTAAAAATAAATATTTAAATACCACATTTGTGCAGCACAGCCAGGCTGGCTGTACCTTACAGGCATGCTGTCTCCCCCGCTGGCAGGGCAGTGGTACCTTCAGGCCTCTGGCAGCCCCGGCACTGGCTGGGACCGCCCTGGCCCTGTCAGGACAAACCCGACGTCCAGGTGCGTTCTGATTTCCCAGAGCCTGAGGAAAACAGCTGTCGATGAGGGACAGAGACCAAGAAGGGAAATGCTACTCCACAGAGTCCAACTCAGGGGCGGGGGGTGACGGGGGGTCAGCGATGGGGGACCGGCAGGAAGCACCCCGACTGTCAGTGCACTTCGGCTTGCTCCAGATGTGCAGGTCTCTCCGGGACAACAGACACCCACACCATGGCCACGGCCAAGGGCAGAATCGCGCGGGGCAGCTAGGAGGGACTGGCCTGGCGGGAAGAGAGTCCCCCCTCGGCCAGTGCCCTTCTCCTAGTCCCAACCCTGAGGTTTCCAAATGCAGCCTTTATCTTCAGGAAGTTGGACAGTGGGAGCAGTAAAGACTCTGTCCTGAACATCTGGACAGGCAGACAGATGAGAAACAGAGACGGAAAGAGAAGAAGAAAGACAGGAAAGAAAAAGAAAGATGAAAAAGTGTCATGGGGGGAGAGAGAACAGAAAGAGGGAGGCACAGGGAAAGACAGAGAGAACAGGCCAGAGAAAATTGACAGGCAGGCAGAGACCTAGTTCGGCCAGGGAGAGAGTGGGCCCAGCTCCCTTTGTCCCCGGGCCCAGGCCGAGCTAGGCCGCAGGCTCCCTACCCCATGAGTGACTAGAGGACCCACCTGCGGGGCCTCCCGCTGACCTCGCTCAGGAGGCTTCTGACCTGCAGTCACAGATATGCCAGACGGAACTGAAAGAAGCCCTTGCTGAGCAATACCTGTGGCCTTGGAGTGCGCTGGGGAGCAGGTTCTCAGCAAGTCTGCAGCTGTGTGACGAGCAGTAGTAACTAACGCGTTCTCCTCTGTGGATTAAAACCCTACCTGCCTGGTAACTGTAAACACTAGGACACACTTCAATGCCTATCACACTGTTTGTCTTTTACTATTCTTAAAGCATATTTGTGTCAATCGGCTTTCCATCATTGTGACCAAACATCTTGAGACAATCATCTTAGATGGAGGGAAGGTTTATTTTGGCTCAATTTCGGTCTGAGGTCAGTTGGCTGTGTTGCTTCGGGCCTGTGTGGCACAGAGGCACAGCACCACAGGGCAGGAGCACATGGCAGAGGAAGTTGTTCACCTACCGGCAACCGACAAGCAGGGCGGGGGAGAATGAGAAAGAGAGAGAAGAGACCAGTATCCTAACATCCCCTCCAGAGGCACACCCCCAATGACCTAACTTCCTCCCACTGGGCCCTGCCTCCTAGAGGTTCCATCACCTCCAGACAGCACCACAGGCTAGGAGCAAAGATGTCAACACACGAGTCTTTAGAACACGTTCCAGACCCAAACTGTAGCACACTAACAGTCACAAAGCAGAGTGACCAGGGTCCTGTCCTCCGACCGAGGCTCACCTGGCTCAGAGCACGGCAACGTTCCAGTGGAGCCTGGCACAGCACCCAGACCAGAGTTGCTCCATGCAAACTCTGCACCTCTCATTGTTAACATGTTTGCCATCTGTTAGAACTCAGGGGTCACCGGGGCCCTGTGCCCCCTGTGAGGTGGGGTACGCAGCCTGCTGCAGCACATAGGAAGAGTCCCAGGCTGGGCCTGTGTAGTCAAGGCTGAGTACATGTGCCGGAGATGGAGAGCCAAGGCCAGCAGGGCCACCCAACTCCTGAGGATGTGACACAGAGGAAGGCCAGCTGGGGCCAGGCACAAGGATCAAGGTGACTTTTTAGGAAGGACTAACAACTGAATCCAGAAGTAAGTGTCAAGTTCTGCCACTTAAGTTTTTCCAAAAAAAGAAGTTGAGAGTAAAACAAAACCCCAAGATGCTGTATTTCTGGTCAAATGACTTTCAACCAGCTTGTCAAGAATTATCTTTTTAGAGAATGCTGCTAGAACAACTGAATATGCACCCCCAAAAGGACAAATGTGGACCCTACTTCACAGCATACAGAAAAGGCACAGAGGATACAGCAAAGGCTCAAACGTCAAAGGCTAAAACTAGCCTTTGTTTTATAATTTTCACTTTCTTAACCACAAACAGCATAACATTTATTTATGTATTTAGACTGTTTTAGCTGATTTTTGGTAAGAATATCTATAAAGAAAAAAATTTAATGATGTTCTCGTTGGAATTTGGACATTCTTAGACTTTATGTAATCAAGTAAACTTTAGGACAAGCCTGGGCTACAGTGTGAGAACCTGTCTTTAAAAAAAAAAAACCTAAAACTAGTGATGGGAGGGTAACTCAGTGAATAGAAGACTTGCCTAGGAAGCACAAGGCCCCAAGTTTCATTCTCAGCAACATATAATAGCTTGGTATGGTGGTGCGTGTCAGCAATCCAGCACTTGGGAGGCTGAGGCAGGAGGATTGCCATGAGTTCTAGGCCAGCCTGGGCTAAAGAGTGAATTCAAGACCAGCCTGGAATACAGAGCAAGACCCTGTCTCAAAACACACACACACACACACACACACACACACACACACATCATCATCATCATCATTCTACAACTACTAGAATGTCTATCATTTTTAAGGCAGTTAATAAATGTTGGTGGCAATGCAGAAAAACTGAAAGCCTTCACAGTGCTGCTCAATTAAATGGTGCAGCCACTTGGAAAAGCACAGTTTCTGTCTAACTAGCAATTTCCCCTCTCGGTATATAAGCAAGAGAAAATGAAAATATGGGCTTTATGAAACTTTTAACATGAATCTTCATAGTGATATTATTCATAATTGTCAAACTGGAAACACCCCAAAAGCCTGTCAGTTAATGAGGGAGCGACAAAATGTAGCCTCTCCACAGTGGAATATTATTCAGCCATAGAAAAGAAGACAATTCTGGCATCTACTATGTGAACAAAGTTTGAAAACATCATGTTAAACTAAAGAAACCAGACACACAAAAATGTTATGTGATTTCATTTGTATGAAATTTCTAGAATACCTCAGTGGTTGCCTGGATCTGGAAGACGGGAGAAATGGCTTCTAATGGTACGAGGCTTATTTTTCATGTGACAAGAATGTTCTTAAGTTAGACAGTGGTGATCGTTGCATTCAAAATGGTAAGTCTTATGAAATACAGATTGTATCTCAGTAAAAAATAAAGACATTTTCAAAAGGTAAAACTTATGCAACTACTATATTCATATAATTTTTAATTTTCTTGATTTGTTCTTTAGCTTGGTATTAATTTTTTTTTAAATTTCAATTTTAAGACACTGTTTAAAATTGACAAAATGTTTCATATATAAAGTAAAATCTGTACTCACCTCATAATTTGCACTGTTATATTTATAAAATTGTAAACACAAACACCTCATGTTTAAAGCAGCACTGCTCAAAATGGTGGAATGTTGGAAGCAGCCTACATTTCCACGAGTAAACAAATAAAGAAAATGTGGTATGTAAACTCAATAGAATATTACTCTGTCATAAAAAAGATAAATTTGAATCAGTTGTAGGGAAATGGATATGCTTTGAGCCCATTAGGTTAAGTGAAATGAATCAGACACAGAAAGTTAAATATTCATGATTTCTCTAATATGAGAAACCCCCCAAAAATAAACAATTAAAAGAGTAGAATAAAAGAGAGATTACACGAAATAGAGGCAGACTATGTGGATATGGGAAGAGGATCTGGAGAAATGGGGATATAGCGGGGTAGGAAAGGGAAGGGTGAGTAAAAGAGATTAGATGTGATATGTGTAGGCACCAATTCCCCAAGCTGAGCATAATGATAATGCATTGTAAGCACATACTAATAAAAGAATCATTTTAAAGAAAAAAATAAACACACACAAAAATTTCAGCAGTAACATTAAATGACTGAGTTGAAGTAACTCAGGTTTTGCATCTTCATTCTTCCGATCACTATGCTATTGATGTCTCACCAAATCTGCTGTCTACGTGCAGGAATCCATGGGAACCCGGGGGGTGGACGGACACAAAATTGTGCCCCGGGTGGCATTAGATCTCTCACAACATACTTTGAAAAGTATATTTCTGGACTCACTATATATATATATATGGAAGTCCTCCAAATTTAATTTTGTATAAGGGATTAAAAAATAAAATCATGTCCATTTGTGACATTTATATACTCATAGTAACCCCAGCAATTGTTTGAAATTTAAATGACAAGACGTGTTCCTTGGGAAAGAGTTTTTATTACGCCTGGTAATAATCGTCCTACGGTAATCCAACTGGATCAGCTGCGGCATTGCTGGACCTCCACACGGCTGCCCCTCACCTCTGGGCCTGGGTGGGCCTCTCCCACCGCCGTTCCCTCACTCTCCATTTCCCTAGAGATTTATGCCTTTCATCTTGTTCTACCCTCAGCAGAACCACATGAGATTGTTACCATCTTCATGAACAAATGAGGATTTAGAGGCCCAGAGAGGGGACAGGTTGGTCCAGAGGTTGGCTGGTGGGAGGGGAGAGCTACCCGGAAGCCCATTCTGTGACGCCCTGCTCATCCCACTCAGGCACAGCTCCCGCCTCTCTGGGTCCCAGCTTAGGAGAACCTGGAAATCCATCCACGCTAAGCCGCTGAGCGCTGATGGCAGGTTCGTTCCCCAGAGGTGGCTACCTTCGATAATGGGTCCTTCTTAATCAACCACAGTGCTGCTGGGATCGTCTGTTCACACCTCTTCTGCTCCTTACTTCAGGAACAATTTGGTCACCAAAGACGAGCTCTGCGAGAGTCACCGTGGCTTCAGAATGCATTTGGAGTAACAAAGAAGTGACGCCTTCTCATGACTTGTGTCTGGACGGTATTGTGTGAAACTCTCCATGGGGAGATGTGACCAAGGGTCTATTCACCTCTGACAGACCAAACTAACAATTACATCAAAGTGCAACGTGGTGAACCAAAGCGTTTATTAGGGTCCCTCAGAGGCCTACGCGTTGCTCAAAGGGCAGTCTTATCACCAAGAAAGTCTCTCTCGCTGGTACTAGTACTCTACAACGCTGGTACTAGTACTCTACAACATAGCCTCTGAATGCAGACCGCTTCCCAGGGCCTGGGAAAAGCAGCTCCGGGAAGCCAGCATCTCCACATTCTAGAAGTGGCTTTGTCCTGCTCAGCTTCAGCAGAAGTTTCATCTCCAGAGCCATGGGATTTACCAAGTTTAGTAGGTGCCAATGTTCTCATTATGGTCCTTGAGGACCTCACAGCTCATTAAAATCCTTCTGCACAGATAAGTTAGGGATTGGGCCTGAGAAAAAAATGTACAGCTGCTTTAACAACAACCAAAAAAAAAAAGTGGTTTCAAGTTCCACTTTATATCAGTCAGGGTTTAGTTACAGGAAACAGAAACCACTCTAACAATTTTAAGCAAACAGGGGTTTAGACAGGAAATGAGGGGCTTACCATTTTATTGAGAGGGCTGAAGGAGCAGACACGGGCAGGGCCCTTTGGAAAGGTGCCCAGAATAAGGCCTGGGGACCAGCCGTCTGGGTGCTGTTACCTGAGCCCCAGTCGGCTAGCCCCATGGGCCAGCAGCAGGCCAGAGCTCCCTCCACACCTGCCTCCTGACTCCACGAGCCCACTGAGCGGACACTGGAGTGCTGCCACAGGAAAAACAACCTCATGACTTCACTTGCCAGAAGCAACAGCCAAAAGCAGCAGGAGGAGACTCCTGGCCCCAAATCGAGGTGGCGTGCGGTGAATTGGCAGGACTGGGGATGAGCTGGAGTCAGCTCTGGCCAGCAAGGGCCAGTGTGCACAGTAAGTCCAGCTCTGCATCCACGGGTACCATGTGACCACCACAATTGAAACTGACCATGATGGAAGTATTCACATGAAAGAAATCAGCAAGCACTACAAGCCGGAGAGTTTCCCATTTTATTAGTTTTTTTTTTTTTTTTTTTTTTTTTTTTTTTTTTTTTTTTTTTTTTTTTTTTTTGACAGCTGCCGTGAAGTATTTGCTAACCCAGTTCACATCTAGAACTCTAGCGGTAAGGGAAGCAGGAAATGTGGTTATTCACCTTCTAGACTGTGAAGGAATGCAAAAAGAGACATAGAAAGGATGATTGCTGCCAACTCACCCTCCTTACACACACTTCCAGGAACACATCCTACCAGTAAGCCACACACGCAGGAAATGCTGGGTGACCCAAGATGCTGTGGCTCGTGAGTAACTGTGTGGAAGCCACATTTCTTACCGGCAGCTGCTCTTCAGCTATGTCAAACCATACTACCCCTCTAGCCAGGGGACTGGCGAGGTGACAAAAGAATGACTTGGTTCAAAAAAGTGAGATGGAAATTGTTGATTCATATCTGGAGGGGCTTTGGGGAGGGGTGCTTGCTTAAGCAGCTAATTGAGAAAAGAGGCAGCTTCATAAGGTCAAGATTATAGTTGCCTTGAACATGACCATTAAAACATCATTTCATTATCAGCTGGAAGAAAGGGTACTGGAGGCCCAGCCATCTTGGAGGCAGGTTCTAGAAAGGCCAGCCATTCTTCAGAAATAATAAGAAACACATCCAAGACATGCTACGTCTGTGGGTGTTAATTAGACAGACAAAGCTCCTCGGTTTCATGCCCTAACAGAGCTGGAGGAGAGCCCAGCAGCTCTGAGGCAGCCAGCACACCGACTGAAGGTCACAGCAAAGTGTCACAAACCCAGAGCCTCTCAGGCTTCCGAGTCAAAGGCACTGAACCTGCAGGTCACTTAACCCTGTGTTTTGTTTTAGTTGACGATAGCTAGATATGGAAACAAGCCACTATATGCTGAATTGGGTTCCCTCTCCCAAATCCACACATCGAATCACTAGCCCTCAATGTGACTGTATTAAGGAGTTAAGTTTAGAGGAGCCACCGAGGTCCTAAATGGCTAGTCCTTACACGAAGAGGAAGAGACATCACAGGTCTCTGCCTTGTGACGACAGAGAGAAGGTGCAGTCTGTAACCTAGAAAGAGAGCCCTCACCAACAACCAACACTACCAGGACCTTGATCTTGAACTTCTAGCCTCCAGAACTGGGTGGGTGGGGGGGACAAATCCCCATTGTTTAAGCCATTCAACCCATGGTACTATGGCAGTGGAGCTGGTTAATACACAGATGCTTCACTTGGTATAAACTGGTTGGAGTAAAGAGGCAACTCACAAAATAGGTGGCAATATTTGGAAATCACATATCTAGTATCTAGAATATCGAGAGAACACTAAAACTCAAGAATAACAACAATTTAACCATCTAATTCAAAAAAAAAGCAAAGGCTTGGCATGGTAGTACACGTCTAATCCCAGCGCTCCAAGAGGCTTGGGCTGGAGGATCACATGTTCGAGCCCAGCCTGAGCAACTAAATGAATTAATAAGACACTATCTCAAAATTTAAAAAATTTAAAAAGGGCTGGCAATACAGCTTAATGCAAAGGTCCTGGGTTCAACCCCTAGTATGTAAAAAAAAAAAAAAAAAAAAAAAAAAAAAAAAAAAAAAAAAAAAAAAAAAAAAAAAAAAAAAAAAAAAAAAAAAAAAAAAAAAAAAAAAAAAAAAAAAAAAAAAAAAAAAAAAAAAAAAAAAAAAAAAAGACACAAGTGGGCATTTCTTCAAAGGAACTATACAAGCAGTCAAAATGCATATGAAAAGGTGCTGATGTCAGTAATCATTCGAGAAATGCAAATCAAAGCCATGAAATACTACCTTATGCCCATTAGGATGTGTGAGGAGTGAAAAAAAAACAAGTTGTGAAATCGAAACACTGTGCACTATTGGCGGGAATGGTAGGACACTATGCAAAACAGCATGGTAGTTCCTCAAAAGTTAAAAATAAAATTACCATATGACTCAGCAATTCCAATCCAAGCATATATCTAAAAGAATAGAAAGTAGAATCTCAAATTGAAATTCGCACCTTCCCACTCACAGCAGCATTATTCGCTAAAACCCAGGAGCAGCCCGAGTGCCTATCAGTAGATGACAGGGCTCATAAAACGTGGCACAGACACACCATTAAATGTTACTCAGCCTTAATGAGGAAGGAAATGTTGACACACGCTGCTGCGTGGATCTGCCCAAAGACAACGAGCTGAGGTGAGGGTGACGCGCTTGTCACCGAGGACGAAGTCTGCGCTGTTTCCCTCCTATGACATACCCAGAGGAGTCAGAATCATAGGGAACAGAAGGGACAAGGAGGGGCCCAAGAGGATAAGAGGGAAGGCGGAAGGGGGTTAAGGGTTTAACGGGGACAGAATTTCACTTTTGCAAGATAAAATGTTCCGTAGGTGGGTGGCCCTGACGGTGGCACAGCGGTGTGAACACACTTGGGGTACTGCACGGTTTGCTTGCAAGCGGCTAGAGGGGTAAACTGTTATGCACATTTTATCCTGATAAGCTTTTAAAAATAGTATTAGTTAAATAAATTTCAGAGTGTCTATCTGAGACCCCATGGAATCCTGAGTGAAGGAGCCCCCCAGCTGTGCAAACAGCCGGAGACTCCTGTGACAGGATGCCATCCACCACTAAAAGGAGTGAGGGATCATCTCTAAAATAGGCTCAGAAAAAGAAAGGTAAAATCTCCACAGAGAGCATGCTGCTGTTTGATTTAAAAGTGGTCCAAGGAATTTATAAACGTACTTGCTTGACTGGGTAAAATTATCTCTAGTGAGTTAACCAAGAAAGTGACTCCTCTGCTTGCCCCCAAGGAGGAGTTGCTGGAACAGGGATAGGGACGGAGAATTTTACCGCATGCCTCTTGGATTTTTTTTACAATGTGCAAGTATTATCAATTTAATACTTTTTAAATAGTTGCATAAATACAGCCACAGCAGCCACTGGAAGGTAGTGTGTGACACTGGCAAACTCAGGGTGGACTGCAAGCTGCAGGGATGAACACTGGGCAACTCCACAGGGGGGCTGCAGTCGTGGTGTCAACCCTGGGTGAGTCACTCCCTGCTCTGGTCTCAGAGTCCTCACCCATGATCACCAGGAATGGACATAGTCGATGTGTATCTGTCCAAATCTAGGTGTGACATAAGCTTGTCCTTCTAAGCTCCCAATAATAGAGTGGGCTCTGCCCTTGTGGTGGTTCTCCATGCTTAGCAACTGTATCCTTAACCCCCAGAGTCTGGAGAGGGTGCCATATACACGCATGTGATGTGTGTGCACATGCCCACATTGTGTACATATGTGCGTGTCATGTACAGATGTGAGTGGTTTCATAGGGTACATATTTTAAGACTCACTTTTGTCACTTAACAGCAGGATTTGTAAGTGTGTGCTCCTATCAGGTGTCTGGACATCTTCTGCAGTCAGTGTCAAATCTCAAAGCCACTCGGCTGTTGAGCAGTAGGCAGGTCATCTTAGACCTGATTCTAGGCAAAGACAGCCAGAAGCAATAGTAACAAATCTCTGCAGGGCTCTCTGTTCACATACCCTAATTTTCCAGGTAAGGAGCCTGAGAGCTCCAATGGCTACCCGAGGCCAACAACGAAGGACAATCAGAGACTAGCACCCTGCCCGCCCCCCTTGAAGGAAACATCCCTGCTTAGAAGAAGGTGGCTCTCCAGAATCCGGTCCCCAGAGACCTGGATTGCTCCTGCCCTTTGGGCTGACTGGATGGCCTGACTTTTTGGCCTTCTCTTCCTAGGGACCAGCAGAGATGTCCAGAAGCTGGAGATAGGACCCCTCTTCCAGATGGATCTTCTTTAGAAGGAACATGGTGAGCAGCTGCCTGCTAAGGAAACGCAGACTGCGAGGAAAGCAGAGGAACAGGGGTCAGGGATCTGCTCAAAGACAGAGGAAGCTTTCCCTCTCCTTGAGGACTTCCTGCTGGTGCAATCACCAAGCTAGCCTCAGGTGGGACTTGAGGCCCTGTGAGTGAGTGTCTCAGTCTTCATGACCTTCCACTCCATGGCTTAGCCTCCAGGCTCTGGTTTAAATCGCCTTTCCCTTGAGGACACCCTTTTTTTTTTTTTTTAAGGTACTGAAGACTAAACCCTGAACCTTTGCACTAAGCTATAACCCCAGTCCTTTTTTAAAATTTTTTATTTTGAGACAGATTCTCATTAAGTTGCTAAATTCCCCAGCTCGGTCTTGAAACTGCAATCCTCCTGGCTCAGCCTCCCAGAGGGCTGGGAGTACAGGTCTGAACCTGTAGGCCCGGCTAAGGCAGTTTTCTGATGTTCTTCAGACGCCCACATTACCTGACCTGAGCAGGCCCCACAAGTGCTCTGGGTTGGACTAACCTCCAAGACCCTTGGAAACTGCTGTGGGTGGAGAACAGTTTCAAGGTTGGTCCCCTTCTGATGGAAAGAGCCACACCAGTGCTCCTCTCAAACACTTGGTCTGACCCCGCAGTTAAAGCCGTGGGCCCAGGGGCCTTCAAGTGTCACATGAATAACTTTTCCTGGGGGGACATGAGCAATAGCTATTCACCTCAGGTAAGGCACAGGAGACAGGTCAAAGCAACAACTATGCCAAAGTCCAATTCGGTGAACCTATGAGTTTACTTGGGTTACCTAAAGGGGCATGTGAGGGGTACCTCAGAAGCATCAGTGAGGGGCCGCTTGTGCGACCACCCCGACATCAAGAGCCACCTGGGAGATGCTTCACCTCGCATGGATCAGCCTCAGTTGTATGTCCCAGGACCCATTCCAGTCCTGCCCCGCTCATCTTTGGTCCCACCTGTCCCTGTCCCTGTTCAGGTGCCAAGTGTTGTGTGAATAAATGGGGCTGCTCTGAATTGGGAAAGGCCTGGGAACCTAAATAGGCTTTAGGACCTCGTGGACACATGTCACAACATCACAGCTCCAGCCCCCTGCCCACCCACTGCTCTAGGAAAAGAAAAATACACCATTCCCTATAAATCAGGACCCCCAGGGGCTCCTGGGATAGCTGCAGAGCCCCCAGCTCCTGCAGGGACTCTGAAGGCCTTTGCATGTTTCCTCATAATGGCCAATGAGACAACACCGTGCTACTTCCCTTTGGAGACGCGCGGTTGTTTACAAAGCACAGATGAAAGTATCTTTCTTTAACAGCGTCAACAGCCATGGAGTGACAGTGTCAAATCAGCCCAAAGCGACAGTAAGCAGAGTGTGTGGATAACCTAGGGACTCTGCTCCAGCTGGCATCTGCTTTGATTTCAAAAGGCGCTTGAGCCTTCCAGACTGTCTCGCCCCATCCCTCCACTCCGTGCTCCCTTCCTGTCCCTCTGGGATCCAAATACCCTCCACACCAAGCAGCATCCACCGCATCAGTAGAATGACACCATTTCAAAAACAAAGGCGGTGACAACTCACAGGGATCTCTTTCTGTGTGTGACAGGGCAATGTCATAGTCCCCCTTCTCTAAGGTGTAACGTTCTGAGGATTCAGTTACCTGTGATCCACCTCAGTCTGAAAACATAAACTGGAAAATTCCAAAGATAAGCAATTCCTAAATTTTAAGGTGCATGTAATTCTCAGCATGAGGAACTCCCCTTCCTTTCTGGACACAAATGCCCCCTTTGTTCCCGAGGTCCAGGCTGTATCCATTACCCACCTGTGAGTCACTTTGTGTCAGATCCACTGTCCCAGTATCTCAGTGTTTATGCGGCAGTAACCTTTACTGTGCTTAGTAACAGCTCCAAGCCACAAAAGTAGGGATGCTGGGAATTTTATTGCAGTATATTCTTATAAGTGTTCTATTTATCCATAGTTATTTTTGTTAATGTCCAGCATCTTCTAAGTTATAAATCAGGAGTCATCATAGATGCGTATAGGAAAAGAACACAGCATATATAAGGTTCAAGGCTAGATGTTTCAGACACCTACTGGATCCCCTCCCTTGAGGATAAGAGGAGACTATTAGGTTTTGATGTTAACAGAGTGCTTTGTTTTCTATTAGGAAATCCCCCCTCTTCCTGAGAGTTGAACCCAGGGTCTTCGCACTGAACTACACTCTCAGCTCTTTTTTTCTTTTATTTTTTAAATTTTGAGAGAGTCTTAATGACAGGTAAAGAGTTAGTCATTAGTGGGCCTGAGGGACAACAGCGGGAATACAGACCACCATGCTTGTGTAAAGAAACAAAGACTTTGATGTCTAATATATTTAACAATCATTTGTTAGGTCTCCAACCTAAAGCAATGCCACAGAGCACAATGGCATCTTAAAGTTGCAAACTGTGCACAGTCCTGTTTGCCTTACCCAGGGCCTTGGTTTCAAGAACAAGGCCCACGGCCCAGCCTAGGGCCAGATGACAGCGGGAAGAGAAATATTCCTCAAAGACCCTGACACCTGAATAAATCAAGAACTGTCTCCTATATTTCTTTCCCAAAATGCTTATACAACTAAGGAAAGGACAAAAGATTCTGTGGAACTCCCAAGTAACTTCTAAGTAGAAGTGTTGACAGGCATCATAATTACCCTGGTTTCCGGATCCCTAGAACTAACTCCTGTGCGCACAATGACGTATCCAACCTTGCACTTGATGCAGATGCCTCGGTGGTGCTGCCCATCTTTGTGATGAAGGCACGACTCACTATCCCAACGTGTACCCAGGGCAGATGCCTTGGTGGTGCTACCCACTTTCTGTTTGAAGATGCCACTCTCTCTACCCACTGTACAATAAATTCTACCTATATGTCTCTGCAGCCACTTATGTGGCGAAATTCTTTCATCAAGATCACAAGAACCGAGGAAAGTGAAGAGCCAGTTTCATGCAGCATCAGGACCTGACTTCCTGGTAACATCACTGAGTCACTAAACTGCCCATGTTGGACTTAAATTGCAATCTTCCTGACTCAGCCTTTCAGAGAATTGGAAAAACAGGACTGTCCCACCACACCCAGCTTGTTTGGGGGATTTTTACTGTATGTTACCCCACCAACTAGGCCATTCATGTAGGCATTTACTTCAGACTCACTGTCCTCACAGCAAGGGCAACACAGCGAAGAACAGCACACGCTTTTATACTCGGACTTTCACAAGAGGCTCCAGAGATTCTGGGAACTGAAGGTTCTTTAAATGCTGAGACTTAACTGCAAGAACTCAGCTTTGTGAGAGACGAAAGTCCTTGGCTTTGTGTTTGGGTTTTGATTACAACAGGCCTAGAGGACAAAGTATAGACCATAAACAATAGAATAGGAAAGTAAGTACGCAAAGCTACTGTCACACCCTGAGAGTCTGTGCAGGAGAGGCTAGTGGGAGAGCAGCAGAGGCAAATGTGCCTGAGAATTTAGGCCTGGCCTCTCAGCCCAAGCTGAGCTGCAAGGAGCCCGGGAGATGACAGAGGAGGGTCATCCCTGAGGACCTGGGGAGGCTCAACCTGCCCTGATTGCTCACCATGGCCAGGAGCTACTTGTGCTAAATTTGAAGCTGAGCCTGAGTCATCCCCAAGGCTGTCCTCCAGTTCTCATGACTGGACATGCCCTCTAGCCACCCCCTTTTTATTCCAAGCAACAGGAAGTTGGAAAGAAAAAAAATGGCAAGGAAGGTTGTGTCCTTTTCACAGGAATGAAGTCATATGGCCTCAAGGGAGGCTGAGACATGTCATCTTTATTTAGGAAGCCAAGAATTCTGAGAGTCCCTGTGAAGAAATATGGTATAGACGACCAGCCAACAATCTCGCCATAGCATGTCCAGGCACAAGCTACTCTGAGTCACTTCCACAAGACCCTTGCTCCTGTGACACAGAGCTTGGGTGGGATAATTGGGGTGAGGGAGCATCTAACCTACCACTCCATAAACATTTGTGACTGCCAGTGACACTACTGGATGATAACTGATCATTTTTAATCTAACCCAAGATGATCACTCTATCTTGAGTTCTCAGGTTTAGCAGTCAGTGGTCTTCTGATCCTAGGACCCACCTCGAGTGAGGTTATGTTAGAAACAAGAGATATCTCAAGCCACTAAAGCTCTGCTACCCAATCTGGTAGCCAGTACTAATTGGTAGCTACCAAAATACAATTTTAAATTAACTAAAATTCAATTTTAAAAACTCCCCTATCACATTATCCTATCTTCTACCACAAACGCTTCAAATTTTCAAGACACACGAAGCTAATGGCTACCATAGTAACAGGCTAATCACAGACCACTGCAGCCTTGCAGTATATTCTATTGGCAGTACTGTCAAAGGCAAAAGTAGCCAGAGCCCAAAGGTTCCCACCAGCTTATCTAAAGCAGCAGGCCTGGCCAGTGCTGCTGCCTCATTCCTCACCACCCTCCACTGCATCTCTGCTGATGGAGAGGATAAACAGCTCTCATCCCAGGACCCCAAAGCCAGGCTGCCATGTGCTCCAATGAGAGAGAGAGACCAGCATGTATGGCCAGAGATGAGGAGGAAGACCAGGAACTTATGATGAGAGGGACTGGGGTGCTGTTGGCCTCTGTGACATCTAACTGAGCAACTGGAGAAAAATCCCCTCGGCCCTCACCTTCCTCACCTACCCACCCTGCCATCTATCCACCTACCCATGCATAAAGCCACCCAACTACCCAACCATCTTTTTACTCATCCATCCGTTCACCCATACATTGACCCATCCACCCATTCATTCATCTGTCTCCATAACCACATACCCATAAACCATCTATCCAGCCTGTCCTGCTCTGTACTCACTCATCCGCTTTCCCATCTAGCCTTTCCCATGCATCAGCCCAGCTATCTATCCATATACCATCTATCTATGTCCCCATGCACACATACACCCACACACCCAAGCCATCCCTCATCCATCCGCCTACTCACCACACACCCATCCATCCATTCATCTAGCTATCCAACAATCCACTCAAGGGAGTCATCTTTATTTAGGAGGCCAAGAATTCTGAGAGTTCCTGTGACTGTGGATGCAAAAATCAATGAGTCATGATTCTGACCCAGGTAGAGTGGTTGCCTCTCAGATACACAGTAATGGTGAATATTGCCCAATGCTGAGCAGTCTCCCAAGTTCTTCCATCAAGAGTTTCTGCTTCTTCAGGTGGGCCAAGACTGTCAATCTAAATGTAAGGTTTGGCCCAGACCCTGTGAAGGAGGCTATGGGAGGCCCAGAGACCTCCCTAGGACCTGCTGTGACCAGATCATTCAGGCATCCGCCTGCTTGTGGTCCCAGTTACCAGGTAGCCAAGTGTCTACCTGGCCCCCAACAAGAGGAACAAACTCAGGAACCTCCAAGGCATGAGCTCACCTGTAGAGAAGCCTAAAAAATGCTGTTTTCCTGTCTCTGGCTTCTCTTTAGAATTGTAAAGGGGTTGGCAGGGTTAGGAAAGGGAAGAGAACTGGCAAGGGTCTGGAGCTGGCTATAGGCCCAGCTCTTTGACACTGAGCTGCAGGCGACCTTGTCTGTAGAACACAGACCTGTGCACTTACAACACTGTATGAGGATTAAAGATGGTGTCTATAAAGGCCCATAGGAACGGGCTGGCATACAGCTAGTGCCTAATAAATACTCTACCTAGTTACAATGTATCTGAAGCATTTCTTTTCCACTCCCTCATAACTAAGGATGTGAGGGGCACACCATCATCCCCATAACATATCAAGCCTGAACAAGGTCATCTATACCACAACTCTAGTTTGTACTCAAAAGGAAAGGGCAACAAACCACAAATCAAACCACTCTGACCACCTGGGAGATCCACTCCCACACATTTCACCTGTCTCTTTGGAGAATTTTCATAACACATGTCAACATGCCAGACAGCCAGGTGGTCTGAAGCCCCCAAGAGCTGCCTCTCCAAGCATGCATCGGGTCGTAGAACATCAACTCACAGCACACAGTAGGGAGGGCCAGTGCATACCTGAGGCCAGCTGGCTTGCTGTGTTTCACTTGTTTATCAATTAGTTGTAAATGCAGCTTGAGAGCTGAGTGGGTGATTGGATTTGCAAAAACCACTTCTCCCCTACAAAAAATAAAAATCCTATAAGGAGCCCCAGGTGCTAGGCTATATTTGAGGGACAGACAACCGAATCACTCAAGCATTTCCTCCTACTGATAATGAATGAGACAGCAAAGTTGGAGGACAGATAAAGAAACAAATAATAAACTGATTACAAATCAAGTAAGTATTCCAATATTATGAAGCTGATAACCAAAGGACTGAGAGGATAATAACACTGAGTGACAGTGTGACATTTAAATTTAGACTGCGAGAATGGATAATGAACCTGTCACAGAAAAAAAGTCCCCCCCCCAAAAAAAAAAAAAAACATATGCAAAGGGCCTGAGGCAGGAGAGAAGTGCCATGCTCAGTTTCTGGCAAGATTAAACTAACTAGAACATAATGGGAACCAGAAGCAGGTGGTGTGGGCCACAGAAGAGAGAGTAGATTTTATTCCTAGTTAAATGGGAAGCCCTGGGAAGATCTGAAGAAAAGCAGATGTGTTCTCTGAGGAGTGGCACTCTTCTGTGGCTCTTTGGAGAGCTGGAAGGAACGAAAATGGGAGCAAAGCATCCTGGGACAAGGCCTTAGGAAAAGTCCAGGTGCAAACTGCTGTTTACCTGGAGAGAATGATGGTAGTAGAAACAGAGAAACAGAGAGAACTGAGATACAGTGCTGTCCCTTACAATGGCGTTAAATTCCAAGACCCAGGCAGATACCTGCAGCCACAGATAGCACAGAACTGTAGGTGTACTATGCCTTCACCTACATTCCACACCTACAGTAAACTTCTACATTTTTCCTTAAAGAAAGTGCTCTATGGCTTCTCTTTGACATTGCTACCTTTGCACTTTGGGGCCATTCTTAACCAAAACGAGGATTACCCTAACATAAGTATTGTAATGTGTCAACAGGAGCCTGATAGCTCAGTGACTAACCAATGGGTAGCAGAGACTGTGTGGATACACCGGGCCAAGAGATGATCCACACGGCAGACAGGACAGAGGAGTGTTTCCACACAGCAGACAGGCCAGAGGAGGGGAACACAAGATTCCATCATACTACTGAGAATGGCACACAACCTAAAGCTTATAAATTGTTTATTCTAAAATTACCATTTTTAGATCATAGTTGAATGCAGGTAAACCAAACTGGAAAAAGTAAGACTGTGAGTCAGGGGACACTACTGAATATTTAAGAGGTAGATGCAAACTTAAGTTACTGCCTATGGGATACTTAAAGCCAAGTGCCAGACTGGAGTCAAGATCCGGGCAGCAGACACACTGTGGTGCCTGCTCTTCTGTAGGGTGACAGCAGTTTCCTCTCTGTGTGGCTCTGTGGGGTTGTAGTGTGAGGCATTCATCTTTGGGACTTAATTTTGAGTCTACCATTCTACCTTCACAAAATTTCTTTTACTAACGCCCTGCCTTGCTTATTCATCCTAACTCAGCACCTGTTGTACCAACAGAATTATACTTGGCTTAGAAGAACAAAAGAAAAGAACAAAAAAAAAAAAAAGAAAGAAAAGAAAAGAGGAAGAATCTGTCTCCTAGCACCTCTACGATGCTGGGCCAGCCTTAGACTTCCTGGTAGGTAAAATCAGTAAATCCCTCACCGTTATCCAAGTTTTTCTGTTGCTAACAGCCAAATGCACTCCCAACAGAACTGCAGTGTGGTAGCTAGCAGGGGGAACGGAGGAAGCTCAGGGGTCACATACCAAAGACCCCATCATTGAAATGTAGGATGTTGGTGGCCCTGCTATGCAGTGACATGGCACTTGGCCCAACTTTCACCTTCTCCACAGTGAGGCACAGATCAATGCCCACCAAGGCTATAGAAATGGGGTAATGGCCGGAAAATCCAGAGTGGAGTTCTTACTGGGAGTGAATTGAGATCAGGCACGGCCGGATGTCAAGCAGTGACAATGAGGGAATGCGCTGAGAAAGGCGTTCCCTGCAGGTGGCCTGCAAGATGAATGCATTTGCTGTACTTTCACTTGCAGCCTTGAAAGATTAAACACAAATGTGCACACATGCATGTGTGTTCTCGTGCTGCATGCTCACGGACAACACACAGTTTTCTCACCCAGGGTTAAGCAAACTCTTGCTCACAAATCAAAGCCATAATAGGAGATACAGATGGGCCTACACCTTTTTCTAGAACTTTCTCTTAAGAATTATATCTCATAGTCTGGAGAGGGGGGACAAGAACGATATCTAACTGAAGTCCCCAGAAAAGAGCAGATGAAAGGACTGTCTCTCACTAAGGCCATTGTTTTGAATTGTCCCAATGTGGTAATCATTGAACTCAGTGCCAGGCCAAAGGCAAACCCTAAGCGCAGTAGATTAGATTACTATTAGAATTAGAATTGTCACAAGCTAGGCTATGATTATTCTCAAAAGATAAAAATGAAAAACTAGAAAACAACCAAGTTTTTGAGTAAATGTGTTAACCCAAATCACCTAAGTTACGCCAATAAGAAACAGTCAAATACTTGAAGCAAACTTCAGAACTCTAAATTCACACCACCAGACAGCTGTATGGCCCCCGGATGGCTGGCCCACTGCGGCCCACTTCCTGTCTGGCCTACTTCCTGTATGTCCCTGGAGAATAATGAGTAAGGAGGCCCTCCCCCAGAGGGCAGAGCGGAGTCCTCAGAGAGCAACTATGGCAGATGCTGCCCAGAGCAGGGCAGGGGGCAGCCCGCGCCCAGGAGCAGGGGTCTCCACTGTCAGTCCTCAACTGCTAGCAGCAATGGCTGCTACGTCCCTCCTCATATGCGTTCTTTCCAAGCGGCAGCTGTTATTGCCACTTTCTTTCTCCAGCCAACCATGGGCAGCCAGTGTGCCACAAGAGATCACTTGTCTTTTACTCTGAGATCCGGATGCTCCTTGGGATGCTCCTTCTGAGCCTGTTGTAAGACCCGACCTGGAGGCTCCTCTCCCGTCCCCTCCCTCCTCCTCCCCTCCCCTCTTCTCTCCCTCTTCTCTCCCTCTTCTCTCCCTCTTCTTTCCCTCTCTCTCCCTCTCTGTTTCTTTTCTTTCTTTTTCTTTCTTCCTTTCTTTTCTCTCTGTCTCTCTGTCCTTTCCTCTTTCTTTTTCTGTTCCAGGGATTGAGCCCAGGGCCTTACCACTGAGCTACTTTTTTTTTTCAATCCAAGTCTCACTAGTTTGCCTTAGCTAGGCTTGAATTTGCGATCCTCCTGCCTAAGCATACTAGAATTACAGATGTGTACCACAAGGCCTGGCCAACACACTGGTGCTCCCATGCCCGAAAGAGGGGCAGGTGAGCACTGGACAGCAAAGGGTGACCCCTGCAGGGTCCTTCTAACAGCCCTGATTTTAGTGGGAGTAAATGTGTCACTGAAAACACTCACTTTCTGAGTTCAGTTCCCCAGTACCACATAAGTCAGAGTGGTGGCGCACACTTGTAATCCCAGCACTCTGAGGCAGGAGGATTGCTGGGAGTTTGAGGCCATCCTGGGCTACATAGTGAGTTTAGGACCAACCTAGACTACAGAGTAAGACCCCGCCTCGAAAAAAAAAAAGTAAGTGAAAGGCTCTGTGGAAAAGAACCTTACGTAAGTAAGAAGTCAAAACTTCACCAGAAGAACCGCCCTTGTTCTTCTGCCTATCTCTCCTCTTCCTGCTCAGACAGAAGCAACACTAGCAATGGAGCAGTCACCCGTGACCGTGTGCTGTGAAGGGATGTCATCAACCAGCATGAGGCAGCTGGAGGGATAAGGCTGGTTAGGAAAGGGAGGGAAGCTGTGAAATGGGGGGCAGGAGAAGGGCGAGCTTAGGAAGAAGGCCAAACCTTGCCCCAGGGTGCCAAGACCAGAAGCTCAGAGGGAGGGAAGGGAGACCAGGAGGGAAAGGAAATTCCTCTCTGAAGAGTGCAGCCCAGATGTTCTTGCCAGGCCTTTCATGACACCACCCACTCTTAAACAAGGAAAGCATCGCACTGGGAGTCACGGTGCAAGAAGCCACACACAAGCATGTCTTCTGACTTATTTAAATGAGGCCAAAAACTGAGCCTGAAATCAGCACTAAATTTGCATTGTATTGATAAACACGGCACAATGGCTTTGGCCAGGCACACTGTGTTTCCCACAGAACGGAGACGTCACAAAGGTGACCACGTTCCCACACAGCCGCTTTCTGGGGAATTTAGACGTGAGTCCAGAGGGAGAAGATCATGACAGTAGCTCCCTTCTACATGCTTATTTTTGCTTTTCAGTTTCTATTTCCCATCATCAGTCACCACCAAAAAAATACACTAAATAGGAAATCTCAGAAGTAAACAATTCATGCATTGCAAATAATTTCTATCACAGTGGTTTTTAATAATTGCCTTATTAGGATGGTTGTTGATCTCTTACAGTGTCTAATTGTAAGTTAAATTTTATCATCGGTATGTAAGCACAGGGGAAACATGGTTTAGTACTGTCTGTGGTTACAGGACCCTGGCGCACACTTCTGTGAGTAAGTGGGAACTACTGAACTAAACCAGGCCAGGTCTGGTGGTGCAGGCTTGGAATCCCAGCACTTTGGAGGCTGAGGAAGAAGGATTGCAATTTTGAACCAGACCTGGGCAGCTTGGCAACTCCGCAAGACCGTGACCAGGACACGTGCTGTGGGCTTGCAGCCTGGCAAGTGGCCAGGGCTACCGGACAAAATTAAGAAAGTGAGAGCTGAACATCAGCTGTTCCATCACAGGTTTGTGAGTGGACAAGAGACAGCAGGGAAAGTGTTATTTCGCCCCCATAGTTTCATATTGTCTGAGGCCTTACAGAGAGGAGACTTCATGGAATGGAACCTCAGACATTCCTACATCCATTTGTGACTTCCAGGAGCCTCAGGAGACAGGATGCAGAGTCATCACTGCAATGCTGTCCCTCTACCAAAGGCATCCATGAAACTCAGAGGAGTGAACATGGGGACCTCTTTTTATGCCCGGGCACTTGTCATTGTACAATACCGAAAGGCTGTGCGTCTAGGTGTGGTGGCACCCACCTGTAGTCCGAGTACTCTGGAAGGCTGAGGCAGGAAGATCACAAATTTGAGTCTGGCCTGAGCAACTCATTAGTAGCAAGTTGGTGAGAGCCTGTCTTGAAACAAAAAATAAAATGGGCTGGAGGCATAGTTCCTTTCAAAGGCACTGGATTCAATCCCAAGTAACAAAGCAAAACAAAATGACAACATAAACAAAACAGCTGTGCAGTGTGGTGATTTAGCTCCTGGGCCCTGGAGCCAGCTTGTGTTGGTTTGATTCTCAATTCTGCTACCTACTGGCTGAGTGATCCGGGGCACATTTCTTAACTTCTGCGTGATTTGGTGTCCTCATCTGTAAAGTGGGAGCAATGACTATAGCGTCCAGTACATAGTTAGGATGTACAAAATCCCAAGGATTTTGGTTGGAATCTACAATGTCCCCAAAAGTCTCCTTCTACTGAAGAGTTGGTTGCCAGCTGACAGGCTTCTAGGACTGATGACATCATGACGCTCAAACTCCACCAGTGGGCTAGTCCATTGAAGAGTTCATAGCTCTGTGGGTTTGGAGAGGTTCGAGTCACTGAGGATGACCTTTGAAGGGTACATTTTTGTTCCCGCCTTTCTGGCTCTCTGCTTCCTGGCTGCAGTGGGGTGAGCCATGTGCCTTCACAGGCCCTTCTGCCATGATGATTCTAAAGAATCATGTTCTCAGGCCTGAAGCAATGGAGCCAGCTGACCATGGGCTCAAACCTCTGAAGCCCAGAATCCAACAAACCTTTTTCTTCTAAGCTGACTTATGTCCCAGCGACACAAAGTTGGCCAGTGCAGCAAGCATGAGCTACTGCTGATGTTGATATGGAGGTGCAAAGTCCTCCAGCTATCCTCTGACACCCCAGGCACCTACTTCTCAGGAAGTGGCTTTGGTCTAACATTTATTCTGAGTGATAAGACACAGGTCTTACTGGCTCCTGTCCCCACACAGCTTGCTACCCAGCCCCCAGAGGAAGTGAAAATGTGCCCTTCACCAGGTCTTGGGCAGGCCCTACTGAAGCCTTGCCCACTCTCTGAGGGGTTCAGAAGACCAGGCCTGGATCCAGACCATCATCCACCGAATGGCTTGCTGCCTCTGCTAGAGGCCGAACATGGCCCTGTGACCCATCCATGGTGGGAACACTCGCTCCTCATCTCCGAGCTATGGGGCCTTGTCTGTCCCAGTGAAGGCTCCGTCTCAGTGGGGAAAGGTTCTGGACAGGTGAAGCCAAGGACGCCCTTCTCTCTCTGCCCTCTGAGATTAGGTGCTGACTACACATTTGTCCTCCTGGTTCCTTGAGAGTCCTGCTCTGTCTAAGCTGTGCCCAGTACTCTGTCTACCCCATGGCCTTGGGCTTGGGCTGCTGGCCTGGAGAAAAACACTTACCTTCTCAGGGCTCCCCCAGGCCTGACTGCAGCCTGCGCCCCAAGAGGGAAAAGCATGGGCCCAGGGAATGTGAGGCCACCTGAGTGAGCCTAGGAAGCAGCTACCTATACTGTTCACCTCCCCCACAGAAGCGCAAGCTCTGAGACAGTTAGAGCCGTTCCCCCGCCCCCATACCTCTGAGCCACATCCCCAGACTCAAGCTGTGTGACAAGCACTTAAACTCACAGCAATAGTCCCCAGATAACTTTATCAGTCAGACAACCACAGAGCCTTCCTGCTGGCTCCAGCCTGGCCCGGCAAATACAGAGCTGCTGATTAGAACTTTCCAGAAACACTAAGACTGGAGCCTTCCAAGGACTGAAGAAACTTTCGGGAAAATGAGAGATGACAGGGAACAGGAAAGTAGACTTTGTGGAGATGGGAAGGGAATGTGAGCATGGAAAGAGATGGAGGGGCAGCGGGGGTGGGGGGCAGGTAAAAATGACTAAGATGCAATACGTGATTGCACTCATTTCCCAAGTCGAGTGTAATTATAATGTGTCACAAACATATACAAATAAAATAAGAATTGTGAAGGAAGCAAAACAAAAAGAAACATTCTACTGAGCTTTTCTTTCGTCTCTCTCTTTAAAAGTCACATGAAATTTATTTTGAGTATTGCAAATTAGCACACAGTACCTCTGAGAAGAAATTTACCAACGATCTTTTAAAATGCCATTAAAATATCTATTGTCTCCTTAGACACTTCATTTTTGGTAGTGTAGCTTAGAGAAATAACTGAAAGGAAGGAAGGGAAGGAGGAATTGTCAAAGCTCTCCCTGCCAGACTTCCCAAAACACCTACCCTGATCCTAGGAATAACCCCATGCCCAACAACAGCCATATTACTACGTAGCTGTCCACTCCAGGGTATCTGGCATAGCTTTTACAAATATAAGTGACACAGAGCGGCTTGGGCCCTACCAGACACAAAATGTGCTTGCGTGAAGTCTTGCTCTGTAGTCTACACGGATTCTGAATGCGTCATGTAGATCAGGCTGGCCTCACACTCATAGCAATCTTCCTGACTCACACTCCCAAGTGCTGGGATCATAGTTGTGTGCCACCATACCCAGCTAGTTTTTATATGGTGCTGGGGAACTGAACCAGGGCCATGCACATGCAAGGCAAGGGTTTTAACCACTGAGCTGCAATCTCCAGCCCCTCCTTCCCTTATTTTCTTCTTTTTCTTTCTCTCTCTCTCTTCCCTCTTTTAGCATAGGCCATTGTTATTTCTATCTGTCTCCAAGATTCACGGAAGAGTCTTCTGGATGGGTCCTTCCCCACCCAGAAAGAGAAAGGCACTGTATGCACTCCCAGTTTTCCATATTTTTCAAGCCTTGGCTTTTCTCTCAGATCTGTGGACCCCAAAACAAAAGCCAAATATCACCATCATCTTCTCCATCATCATCAAACCAAGAGCAAAGCCCTAGGGCTCTGTCCTCATGGATGGATTGAAGAAGCAGTGGCCAACAGAAGATGAATGAACCTGGCTCCTTCCCACTCTTGCTGACCCACCTCCTGCTGGGGAGGACAGCACAAGAGCCCTCACCCGATGTGGCCCCTTGATCTTGGACCACTCTGCAAATTTCAGTGCATCATTAACTACCCATTCTGTGGTATCCTGTCATAGTGACATAAAACGGATTAAGACAGAAAACTACTCAAAAATTTAAAGCTTTAAGTTGAAAACATGCTTAATATCTACACTTTGATGTAGGCTTAAGACCTAGGATTTGAGAAAGAGCCACTCTGTGGGATTCCAAATCAGCCTTTTTCTTCTCACATAAATCATATCCATGATGCATAGCTATAGCTTTTGGCTCATTTTCTTTTAAAGGGAAGCCAGAACTTACAGACCCATGTGGAGACAGGGACCCGAGGGTCCTGTGGGACGGGCTTTCCACAGCCCTTCTTGCCTATGTTCAGTTTGACAGCAACTTTTATAAAATGACTCACTTTTATCAGGTGTTTCCAGAGCATCCAACGCACATATCACAGAAAAAAAAAAAAAAAAACACTTGTTATTCCCTCATCTCTCATGGGCTCGCGCCATATTTACTTAGATTATCTCATTATTATAATAAGTACAGCTGGTACAAATGAGTTTGGGAATAAACCCACAGACTCTCATGGGCAGTCCAGCATGCATTAAAATGAGAGTCAGTTAGGAAGGGCCAGTCACAGCCTCTGCACAGCAGCAGAGGTAACAAAATTGGGATTGTTTTCAATATTAACTTTTTGTTGTTGTTGCTGCTGCTGCTGCTGCTGCTGCTGCTGCTGCTGCTGCTGTTGTTTGCAGTAGCAGAGGTTGAACCCAGGTCATTTGCATCGAGTCCATCCCCAGCACCACCCCCAGCGCCACCCCCTCTTTATTTGAGACAGGGTTTCCATAAATTGCTAAGTTGCCTGAAGTGGGCTTGAACTTTTGCTCTTTCTGCCTCCGTCTCCCATAGTGCTGGGAATATAGGCATGTACCACAATGGCCAGCTTCAACATTAACTTTTTAAAATAATAAACCTTATCACTGTCTTTTAAAAATAAAGCCACCAGCCCGGCCCAGTGCTGTAGGCCTGTAATCCTAGCACTCTGGGAGACTGAGGCAGGAGGATTCAAGTTGGAGCCCAGAGCTTAGTGATTTTAAAAGACCCCATCTCAAAAATCAAAGATAAAAATGGTAAGGATATAGCTCAGTGAGAAAGCTCTGGGCTCAATCCCCAGTGCCACAAAAACTTAAAAAATAAATAAAAGCCACCCACATAAAAGGTCATATGCTGAAATGCAAGCCTCCTGCCTGTGCCCAGTTCTTTGCCGCAGGCACCGCCGCAGCTGCCAGCTTTGTGTAGAATGTGCACAGAATCATAAACGTTCCGTACACAATGCTGATGACATTTCTGCACTTAAGTTTTTGTCATAAATGTTTTCCCACTGTTAATTCCGTGGCTTAGGAAAGAGGACATGGGGATGCTTCACTTTCTCTTCTAGAGCAAACTTTCCCAGCATCCTGGGCACCTCCGGCACTGGGCTGGCATCTGATGCTTCATCCTGGGAGTTCCCCTGAGACCGTGAGCCCTCGCTGGGGACGACAGCTGGGCCTTCTCCATCTCCGGTGCCCAGGGCCGGAGGGGCAGAACTGGAGGGAGCTGAGCGCGCAGGTGAGAGCTGCGTGAGTGTAGGGATGCCAACCCCAAGTAAGACGTAGGAGTCGCCAGCGCCACGATGGCCGACGGCCCGACGCCTGGCACAGCAAGGGCTAAGGCGGAGCACCCAGGCCCTCTGTTTTCACTCCCACCAGCAGTGGCAAAGAGAAAGGCCTGGACTTGGACCAGCGTAACAGATGTGATGTTAACGCAGCCCCGGCTGCGTGGCTCAGGCTCCCCGTCTCTGACCCAGATCTGAAGGGGCGCACGCGCCTCCCAACTCCCCTAGATGTGGAATCGACTAAGAGGGAAGTGGTGAGGGCCAGGCTGCACCACTTCCCTTAGAGATGGGAAAATACAGAGCCCACCCAGGCTAGGACCAGCCTCCTCTCCACGCCATCCCGACGCTCGTGATCACCCTCAGACCCTCAGCTACAAAACGGGGCGAGACTCGCTTCTCACCTGCACCATTGTTGCAATGCAACGAATCCCTCTCCCGGTGGCGCCGCGAAGTGCCTCTGCTTCTCCCCTTCCCTCCCGGGGGCCTCGCCCTTCCAGCCGCCCAGCGCCCGCCGCGGGCGGTTCAAGGCCACGGATGAGACACATCAACATTCCCGAAATCAACAGGGACAAAGACAAGCGACGCCATCACGCCTAGCGCGCGCCTTCCCCAGCATTTCAGCACAAGCATTATTTCCTTATTTTTCAAATAAAATCTCCAAGCAATCAAAGCATTGCCTTTGGCTGGGCAACTAACAGTGGCCGGGGTCCCCGCGGTGCAAGCCCGGCCGCCCCGGCGTGGGAACCGGCCTCCAGCGCGCTGGCCAGCCCCGCAGGACCCACGCGCAGCCCTCTTTCGTCCACGCACTCTTCCTCATCGCGGCTCACTGGGACTGATTCCCTTTTTTTCTAATTTGGGCAGAACCTGGGTCGTTGTCCACTGTGGTTGCCACCCCAAACCTAAGCCACTGGCAAGGGATTAGGCCTTCAAGGCTCAAGGGGTGACTGAAAAGTACAGTGAATGTTTAGGGTTTTTTCTTTTGGCGGGGGTGGGGGGGGTGAGGGGGTTAGCTTTTGTTTTGTTTTTAGAAAATGTATTCTAGTAAAACACACATTGCCAAAAATGGAGAGATAAGTGTGTTTGAAGTTGGGGGAGTATTTTGAGTATTTTTTTTTGAGTCAGTGACTATAGCCTAGGCTGGTTCTGAACTCACTTTGTAGTCCAGGCAGGCCTCAAATTCACGGCAATCCTCCTACCTTAGCATCTCGTATTTTGTGTGTTTTATAGGGGATTAGTGATACCATGTGTCTTTTAGACTAATATTTTTGTCTAAATGTTCACCATATTTTTGATCATTCTTAAAGGATCAACAGTTCATAGCAATTTCTGTCAAAAAAAAAATTAAAACGTTACAGTGTGTCCTCATCCACCTCATTCATGGGATCTGGCACCATGCAACTTCTAACTCTTTCCTGAGGTCAAAATAACCACAGAAGGTCAAAGTTCTAAATTTACTCGGGTCCCTGAGGCAGCCATGACAGCGTAACTAGGGACACTCGCAGAAACAGGACTTCCAGAACTACTTTAAGAGAGTGGCAAAAATGATGGGATGGGTGTGTCCAAAGGGAAGGACAGTATTTTGCAGAGGGGAGGGGGAGCGGGGGGGGGATTAATGACAATGTGTCTTTTATTGTAAAAATGTTTTTCTAAAGATAAACATTCACTACATTTAAAAAGTCAAACCTTATACATTGTGTACATCCTCTCCTAGCCCCAAACCAGGGCACTGCTTTCACAGTGACCTCTTGAACAAGACTCCAACACTTACTCCTGACCCCTGACCTTCGCTTAGGAGGTCCTGGTTCAGGGTAGGGCCACCTCCTCCTCCCGCCTCTGCCCAGAGCACCAGCCTCCATCCTGGTCTCTTCCAGATCGCAGCCCTGGGCCCCAGGGCTGACTCACCGGTGCCAGTGCTCCCCATGGGTCGGCTCAGCCCTTTCTGACACCTGGAGGCGGCTTCTCCTTCCTGGTCTGGGGGTGGATATTCTCTAGGGAGAACACAGCTGCAAAAGAAAAAAGCCACACACAGAACTAACAAGACACCAGGTCATTTGTTCCAGAATCACTCACCTTTTCCCACCCTTCTTCTGGAAGGACCCCTGGGGACCTCTGGGTCCTCAGCCAAGGTTGGGCCCCTTCTCATGGCTGCCCAGGAGATGTGGGCAAAGGTTGTTGACTTAGGCCACCTCAGGGGTCTTGGTGGGGTCTCCCAGAAAAGAGGATCCTGGATGTCTTGCTAGACAGTTCACATCAGCTACTGAAAGTAACCCTTCTCTTTGAGACATAGCATTCAAGCTTCAGGCAGCAAGTAGGTATGCACAGGTTTAGGGGACAGGTGGCAGGAGTTTGGGAGGCAGAGCACCTGGACAGCTGTCCCCCCACCCCTTTGCTACTGGGGATCCCTCAAGGGAGCAGCAGTTTAGGACAGGCACAAAAGAGAAGAGCAGATCTGAGCAGGGTGGAGATGAAAAGCAGAAGAGGGGACAGACGGACACATGGAGGGATGGATGAAAGTACTAGAAAGGGAGATCTACATTAGAATTCTTTGTTACCAGTGACAGGGACTTAATTCAAACCAATGTGCGTGTGTCGGGAAATGTATTGGCTTACTGTTTCAGCTACTTTCTCATTGCTGGGATACAATACCCAACATCCACAACTTAAAGAAGAAAAGGTTTATTTTAATTCACGAGATCTCAGTCCATCTGTGAGTCGCTGGCATGGCGGAAGGACATGGTGGAGTGCCTCGCCAGAGAAAAGCTGTTCGTGGCATGGCATGAACATCGCCCTCCAAACACATGAGGCTTCCTGGGGACAGTCCAGATCCAAAACATAACCTAAAACACCCAGGAGTGGGCTGAGTTCAGGCATGGTTGGATCTGGGGACACCAGCAACGGTACCGTTTTCTCCCTCACATTCACTTCCTTTACCCTGACCTTGCGTTTGGACACTGCCCTTCTATTTCTTCCTGCAGGTGGGTTATACTGTCGAGGAAGAGGCTCCCAGTAGCCCCCGCTTATATCATCCAGGTTTGTCAAGCCAGGCAGGGATATTTCACTAATAGTCCCATAAAGCCTTGACAGGCTGGGACCATACACTCACTCCTTAGGCCAACCCCAGACGGAGGCACTACATGGGTCAAGCCTGGGTCAAGTGCTAGCAATGTGGTCAGGATGGGGAGGGACGCCATGACCCGCAGGCCCGCTCAACCATTTCTGGAACTAGTGGAGAGTGGTTCTCATGCAAATAAGAAATCGTCTACTGCAGCAGTCCAGGTGCTTGGTGTGGTGCAAACACCACAGCGGGGAGCAGCCAGCTGGAGCCCAGCACCCTGTTTGGAGAATCAGGAAATAAGGCAACACTCCACTGAAGGCCCAGGACACCTACCAAGGGCTCGTCCTCTCCGCACAATGTTTTCTCACACTGCTTCCCATCAAAGTCACCTTCATGGCAAAAACAAAACATTCTAACTCAAAATTAGGAAAAGGAACTGGGAAAAGGTATTTCTCCAGAGAAGTTACAAGCATGGTCAAGAAGCAACATTCAAAATCACTAATCCTCAAGGAAATGCAAATCAAAGTCACCTGAGATACCACAACACGTCCATTAAAAGGGCTATCATTAAAAACAAACCGCAGCATAACAAGTGAAGATGAGGAGAAAGTTGCACCCCTCTGACTCGGTGGAACGGGAGAATCATGCAGCCACTGGAGAAAAAGTTTGGTGATTCCTCAAAAACTTAAACAAAGAAATACCTTGTGACCCAGCAATTCTGCCTTTGAACATATACCCCTAGAAAATTGAGAGCAGGGACTCAGAGATATTGAAAATTCATTTTCATAACAGCCTTTTTCACATTAGTCCAGAGGTGACAGCAACCTGGGTGTCCACTGATGGACGAACAGATAAGTAAGACATGCAAGCCAGACCCAGGCCTGGCTGACGCAGGAGGATTGCAAGTTCAAGCCACGCCTGGGCAATTTAGAAATTTAATGAGAGCCTGCCTCAAAAATAAATAAATAAATAAACTAAAATAAAAAAATAAACATCCTGGGGATGTAGTTTGGTGAGAAGGTTCTAGGTTTGAGTCCCCAGTACAAATAAAGACAAAAACAAAAACATGCAAAAGGAAGGGAATTTCCTATCACACGGGTGGAGCTTGATTCCACTTACGACATACCTGCACTTGCCATGTTTGTAGAAAAAGCAGAAAATGGTGTTTACCAGGGCCTGGGGCCAGAGGGAATGACAAGTTATTACCTGATGAACACAAAGTGTTGGATTTGCAAATAGAAAATGTTCTGTGGCTAGATAGTGGATATGGTATCCCAGCAAGGTGGAGACAGTCGTCTGCACCAGCTCAGGCTACCATAACCAGATACCGTGGACAAGGCAACTTCCAAAATAGACATAATTGGTATCTGGTGAGGGCTCTCTTCCTGACTTGCGATGGCCACCTTCCTGCTCTGTGTTCACGTGACCTTTCCTTAGACAAGCACTGGGAAAGAAAGATCTCTCTTTCTCTCCTCGTGGTAGTACTGCCCATCATAGGTGTCTACTCTCATGACCTCATGGAAGGCTAATCACTTCCCAGAGGCCCCACCTCCTAATGTCATCGCACGGGGGAGGGGGTAGAGTGCAACATATGAATTTTAATGAAATCCATACATTTAGTCCATTGAATTACTCAGTGTTACTGAACTGTCCACTTAAAAATTAATTAAGCTACACAAGGTTGTGCACAACTGTAGTCCCAGGACCACGGCAGACTGAAGCTGGAGGATCTCAAGTTAGAAGTAATAGGGATCTTGGGAGATTCTGAGTGGGGCTGTACCAGGACACAAGCGGAAGGTTAAGCGGAAGTGTACAGAAAGATGTCAAAGAGCTCTCTTGTCCTCACAGCAAAGAAGAGAAAGGGAGGAAGAGAGAGAACAAGGGGACGGCTGGGGGAGCAGTCTCCAAAACAGTATCGAACAGAAACAACCCAGCCTCAGCCTCCTCTCCACAGAGGCAACTCTCTTTCCAGATTGCTCTCCCAGTGACTGAGATATCTTGCAGCCAGACCATCTGCAGAAAAAAAAGAACAGCTTCTTCCGCTGGAGGAAAGCAATCAACGTCTCTGGGACCCGGCCAAGGATGGAATTCAAGCTTTAGAGTGACCAGCAGGGACAAAGGCAGCTGCACTGTCCTGGCCAATACCCGCCAGGAGAGAAATGAGAAACCCTCGCTGGGAGCCATGTGGCTCTGCTCCCTGACCTCTGGCCACAGATGACTGCTTATCATTCACAGGGACAGTCCTAGCAGGGAGAAGTAGGGCCGCGTCCTCCCGAGCTGGCCTCTCCAGAGCCACTTCCTGCACAGTGAGGCCCCTTTCTTATCCAGGGACACTGCAGTGTCTGTGGGAGAAAGACAGGCATGTGTCCAGCCCGAGGCCCAGCCTTTGCCAGGCTAGATAAAGAGATCAGTTTCTCTTGGGGCCTCTCTGCTCTCCAAACACTTTCCAAAGCTCCAGCCAGCTCTACCCAGAAAGATAAAGAGGTGTGGGAATCATGAGCCCCAACCAGCTCCTGCCAGGTAGCAGTGGGACTCGGCCAGAGACCTGGTAAAAAGGGAGGGATTGGAAAAGAGGCCCTCCTCTGCCACACAGAGGCACCCTGGAAGGTGAGGGGTGGGCAGGTTTATATTGGCTCTTGGAACCTGCTGCTGGTAAAGTGACCCCTTGGAAGAATATTTCCAGAAGGCTGATGTCTCTGTACCTCAAAGTTCAACACATGACCTCAGGTGTATCCCTCCTTTCTGGTGCCTGTGCCCACAATAGCAGCCATCAAGGTCTCCATGATTTCTTCAACATCCTTAAGGATTAAATCACATCCATCTCTTCTCCCAAATTTCTATGCTGGGGTCCTAACGCCTAGTACTTCAGAATGTGACCTTAGTTGAAAATAGGGTCATGACTAACCTCACAATTAGTTAATCTGAGGTCATACTGGAGTAGGGTGGGCCCTGATATGGTACGAGTCCTAATAGAAAGGGGATGATATGAATGCAGAGATGCAAAGAGGGATGATACAAAGAGAGACAGGAGTGGAGAGGGCACAGGGAGGGCCACCAACAAGACAAGGAGAAAGACCTGGAATGGGCCTTCCCTCCCACTCCCAGAAAGAACCAACCTTACTGCCACCTTGATCTCAGACTTCCAGCCTCAGGATTGTGAGATACTAAATTTCTATTATTTGAGCCAGTCAGGTCATAGAACTTTTTGTTTTTTTCCAGTCAATTCCTAGTACTTTTTTCCCCAGCACTCACCCCTAACCCTTCTGATAGTGCTGAAAATGCTTGAGTGTTTTTTTTTTTTTCCATTGCCCATGTTAAGTTCTGGTTGATGGAAACAATTTGGTAAGTCTTATGTCAGACCCTTCTTCAAAGAATAACATTTATTCATTCCCTATTTGAAACTACAAAATTAGCATCTGTTCACTGTGGAAAAACTGGGAAATACTGAAGTATATATAAAGAAAAGAATACCTGTTAGCATTTTGGAGGTCTTCCCGCTCGTTCTGTTCTCTGTGGATATGCACGGTTCCTTCCATGCTGAGATCACGCTGGCGCAGTTTTATGTCTTGCTTTTTTATTCTTAGCACTGAGGGAACATTTTCCCATGCTGTTGAATTTTCTTCAAAAAAGTAAGTTTGAGTGGACAGAGAGCATTATGCTTAAGTTTTTGTTTTTGTTTTCTCCTGTTTTGCAAATGCTGAGGATCCAACCAGGGCATCACAAGTGTTAAGCAAGCACTCTAGCGCTAAGCTACATACCCAGCCCCATTTTTCTTTTTTAAATGTTAACTGAATTCTTTTATGAGTTAACTCACAAACATAAAAGAGGCCGTTAACAAGAAGCCAGTCTAAACAATAACGTGAACATCAGGTGAAGCCTTGTCCTGGCTTCATGGTCATTGTCCCCTTGCTTTCTTAGTTTTGCTGTTTTCTCATTTAGTTCTACATATTGTCACACAGTTTGGCTTTCTTTGAAACTTCTGAAGGTAGAAGCACACAGCAACGTCTCTCTGCTGGTTTTTCTTCATTTCGGATTCATCTACTGCTATCTGTGGCAAGTCTGTTAGTCTTCACTGCTGAACAGTATTTCATTACTTTACTGTATCCTTATTTCCTTAATGTACTCATCCACTTTCACTGTTTGCAGATCTTCTGAGTTGTTCTCAGTGTTTGATTTTGTGAAGTTTTTCATGCGTTGAGAGGGGAGATTTTGGTATAGACATTTTACATATGCCATTTGTCTTATAGTAAATATGAGTGATAGTGCTAATATTTGGCCCATTTGGGTTTCAATGGAAATTCCAGGATAGACGCAGCCCCTTTAAGCCAGTGGAATTCCTGCAATAGGACTAATCTCTGGTTAGCATTCCCCAGCCTTCCAGCTATTGCTTTCTGCTAGATTCCTTGATCTATTCCCCATGGAAACACATATGTCAACTGAGGTTGGGAAGGTTTCATTTGAAAACATACATATATTTTATTGTATCCACACTGAATAGTACATTCATGGAATGAAGATTTAGGAGTTCCACTCCTTCCTGGGGCTTCCTCTTTTACTTCCAGCTGCTCTGACTGCTCTAAATTCTATCTTGTGACACCTCAAGCCAATAATAATGAACTTTCTGAGTTGTAAGCTTTCCTCTCTCTGTGGCCTGGACAACAGCATCCTCCAAAGAAAGTCTCAATACTTCATATACATCATATATATATATATATATATATATATATATATATATATATATATGCAGTTCTCTTTTTCAGGAGTCAAATTGCCTCATTTCTGTCTGATCTTAGCTATTCCTCAGGACCTTTAAATAGTTGTACCTTGTATTTAGTTAGTTAGTTAGTTAGTGGTACAGGAGATTATGCTAACGATCTTCACACTGAGCAACATCCCCACCTTTTTTTTTTTTCACTTTTGATTTTGAGAGGGTCCCACTAAGTCACTAAGTTGCCCAGACTGTACTTGAACTTGCAATCCTCCTGCGCCAGCCTCCAAGAATATGCCTGTTCAATTGGGCCTAAGTATAACTTGATTCTTTAAATATACAGAAAAAACTTAATTTCATGCAGAATGTAGATCAAAAAGTGAAAGACGAAACAATAAAACTTTTAGAAAAATATTCATGATTTGAGAGAAAGCAAAGATTTCTTTAAAGGCTTTCAGCGGAACACGTCCATAATCCCAGCATTTTGAGAGGCGGAAGCAGGAGGACTGCAAGTTTGAACCCAGCTTGGTTGCCCAACTTAGCAAGACTTTGTCTCACAATCAAAAACAAAAATGGACTGGGGATATGGCTCAGTGTGAAGCCCCTGGGCTCCATCTGCTTTATTATTGTACTTTTTCTGTAGTTATGATGCTATCTGTAAGAGGATTAGCTTGATACAAGCTACTCTACTATTTCTGGAACTAAAATCTTCTAAATACTATGTATTTGAAAAACATTATTTTATTGTATCTATATTGAATAGCATGTTTACAGAATGCTATAGTTTGCACTTCCCCAAAAATTCCTGTGTTGGAAATTTAATCCCTATATTCAAGTACTGATACTATTTGAAGGAGAAGATTTTTGGAGGTAACCCTGGTTAACAACGTAATGAAGACACGCCCGACCACAGTAGCATTGACGTGAGCTAGCATGATGCACTGCCTCGTCCTGTGATGCCCTCTGTCATGTCATGATATAGCAAGAAGCCCTTAATAGATGCCAGCACAATTCTGTATTCCTAGCCTCCAGAACTAGGAGCTGAATAAACTTCTCTCTTTTTTTTTGTCAGTTACCTGATCTTAGGAGTTTTGTTATAGCAACAGAAAATAGACCAAGGTATAGAATTTTTTAAAAAGTTAACCTTTTAAAAATTTAGCCTTTTAAAAGGCAAAAGATAATAAAAAAATAAACTATTGATGAGTTCTCCCATTTTAGTATAGCTCTGAAAACATTCCATTCAAAAAGCTGCCATTTCCTGTAGTCTACGAGTAATTTAAATTAAAGATCTTAAATCTCCTTCGCACATAGACACATTGTGTTTTCCTCCAAAACATGAAATTCGTCATAAGGCTGATCTGGTGACAATCCCAGATCTGCCATTTATTAGCTCTATAACTGTGAGCATGTCTCCTAAATTCCCTTGGCTGTAAGTCCTCATCTGCAACTCAGGTGAAGAACACTGACCTCAGAGACTGAAACAACAGTAAATGAGGCATCTATAAAGTAATTGTTCCATAAATGTTAACTTTATGATTCCAGAGGGAACATGCTCCATATCTGGAAGGTAAGATTTTCATTCTTTTTGTTTCATAGAGTCTTGCTATGTAGCTCAGGCTGAATTTACACTCACAATCCCTCTGCCTCAGCTCCCTAAGCGCTGGGATGGGCCACTGTTGTGGTTAGGATCTGGAGTGTCCCCCAAAAGTCTCATGTATTTTAATGGAACCATGTGATGTTGGTGGATTGGGGTCTGGTCTGGAGGGGTGGATTGCAGTTAAGTTAGGATTAATGGTGTATAGTGGCCACACCTGGATGCAGGAGGGACTGGTTACTGGGCGGAGACCTGAAAGGATACATGAGCTGCACCTGCCTTCCTGGAGGACTGGGACTCGTCTCAACTAGCCTCAGCTTGTCTTCCTGTTGGTCCGGGGAAGCTGCCTCCACCTCTCTCTCTGCCACGTACTTCGATTGTTGCCAGCCGCCTCTGAATGGACTGTGACCTTCGAGACTGTGAGCTAAAATAAACCTTTCCTTTCCTGAGTTTGTGGGTGTCGGGTATTGACTCACAGCAACGAAGAAGTAACTAAGATGGCCACCACACCTTTTTCATTTTTCATGCTGGGGACTGAATCCCAGGCCCCTTACCATTGAGTTATATGTATTCCCAGCACCTACCCCCGCCCACCTTTTTTGGTGATACTAGAGATTGAACCCAGGATCTTCACACTGAGCTACATCCCCAGACCCTTTCTATTTTTTATTTTGATTCTGAATCTTGTTAAGTGGTTAAGACTGAGCTTGAACTTAGAATCCTCCTGCTCCAGCTTCTTGAGTAGCTGAGATTTCTAGCTAGGTTCTTGTCCTTCACTGAAAGCTGTTTGATTATTTTCACCTAAAAACTCAGCTATGCTCAGTAACTCCCCAGCAGATAGGCTGTCTTTAGAAAAAACTTTAATTTTAGCTCTTACACCCATGCAACACAAAGGGTAACGAACACTGGTTGCACACCATGGCCTATCAGGTCCCTGGTAGGTCCCAAAGACGATCAGTATCATGCAGCAGCTAGGACCAGTAGATGGTGATGCAAAGTTCCCACCTAAGAGCGAGACCCTATCACAGCATGTAGGAAGGGGTCTTGGGGTGGAGTAAGGATAAGCATGACCAAAACTCTGCCTCAGATGCCCAGACTGAGAAGGTGGCACTGCCCAGAATCTGCAGGTATTTCAGAGAACGGGAGGTGGCCATTCCAGGCACAGGATGCCTTGTGAGCCAAAGCTTAGGTGCCGAGGATGCCCTGGTTTGTCACTCAGTAGGTGGAGGGGCAAATGGGAGCACGCTGACGGAGTGGGGAGTTGCTGAGCACAGGTGACGTTGGCAAGGTAGGCAGGACTGATCCCGCGCAGCCTTGGGGTACTTAGGCCAAGACGTCTGGGCGTCTAAGCAAAAGCATCAGATAGGATTTGGTTCTTCTCTTACTAAGAAAGAGCGAGAAGATGAGGAGCAGGCAACACACGCCTCTCTCAGGGTAGCTTTGTCAGGATGACAGGATACGAGGAGGGCTCAGCCTGGAGATACTACCCAGGAGGTATTCCTGGGATTCAGTGACTCACCGGATGTGGGTCTGGAAGGAGCTTCAAGCACCTGAAGTGGGGCTGGGGGGTGGGGGGAAGGGGGAGATGATGGTGTGTAGAGAGCAGCAGTGCAGTTGACACAAAGTGATAGGAGGAGAGTTTGATATCCGGTCAGTCCTCTCTTCCAAACACATTTTACAGACAAGGAAGCTCACTTTGGGGCTCTCGTTATTCTGTGGGTGTTTTGTTTTTGGTATTTTGTTTTGTTTTGAGACAGAGTCTCACTAAGCCGCCCAGGCTTGGCCTGAACTTGGAATCCTCCTGTCTCAGCCTTCTGGACTCCTGAGAGTACAGGTCTACACTACACCACCCAGGAGAGGCCAAGCTTTGGCTAATGAAATATGCCAAGATCACATAGTTGCAAGCAGACAGATTGACACAGGGCCTGGTCTAATGTCTGTGTTCATCCAAACTAATGCTGTGTTGGTAAAAACAACTTTCAGAAAACAAAGCAGTAACAACAAACTTGTTGTAAGCATTTGCCATTTTCTATAGTGTAAATACTCTGTTTGACCAACATCAGCCTCCCAGTATGATGTCACTGAAAACCAAGTTGGGAATCAGTTCCAATGAGCCAGTCCCAGTCGGCTTCAGCTCACCACTTCCTCAACCCAGGTCTGCCTACTCTGAGGCTTGGTTTCCTTTCCCAGAGCCACTAACCAGGAAACCATCAACCAACCCAATTCCCTGTCTTTCCATTCCCTGCCCTTTACCCCAGACTCCCATGGGTCTATTAAATGGGCTCTATGGAAATGCTTGACAGTACAGGAGCATCACCAGCCCTCATTCTGTCCCCAGCCCAGGCCCTACTATTTTGGGAACCTCTATTTAGCTAAAGGGTCCGGAGCCAAGATCAAGCAGCACATTTTAAGGAGAAGGATGCTCTAGGAACACTACAGCCTGCTTGAATCTGGTTTTAACATCAGCACATGGAGCTGCAGATTGGCAAAACGCCCAGAGTAGCAGTAATGGATACCTGCTTACCATTCAGAACCTGAGCACAGCGACTTCTTGTCCCAAGCAGGAATCTGATGTCACAATCTGTAAATGGATTCAATCTGCACAGCATCCGCCTTCTGAGCTGGCGGCTTCGCATCTCTCACGCAGTTCATTCTGAGACACTCTGCACCGCTTTAGTACCAAACCTGTGAGGGTAGTATGCGCCACATTTCCTCCTAAGTCTTGCAGCTCATGGAGATTTTCCTAATTTGAAACTGCTGTGGAGGCTAAAGAAAGGTGACATAGCCAGGGATGAGGGCAAGTGCAGTCCTGACAAACTCACCTCCCACAGGATCTAGGGATCAGCCAGCTGTGACAGGAGGGACTTGCAGGCCAAGGCCATCGTACCCAGCCCTAGACAGGAGGAGGTATGGTGACATGGTACTACAAGCTGCCAATCCAGCCATGGGCGAAGAGAAGGGTCTCTGGATTAGATGGGAAGTGGAGCCGAGTGTCTTTCTCACTCCAGGCAAGACCTGGCAGCAGGCACCACCTCTGGACAGGCAGAGACCTAGGCTGCCCAGCTACTGCTGGCAGACACACAGGAAGCCAGCTAGGGCTGGACCGGGCCTTCTGATCCTGCACACTGATGGAACATACAAGTCACATCCTCCTGAGGACGTGGCCCAGACAGTCACTATACTGACAATCTACCTCAAGAGAAATTAAGCCTGGTGAGAGTTTTCTGGAAGGCATATCCCTTGGGGAGAAAGGGCTGTCCCCAAATCTAATTTTATAGCGGGCCCATGAATCATAACACAAACCACTCATTATGGAGTGGCACCATGGTGAGCCACTTCAGACTTTTAGGTTCCTCCAGCCCTTGGGAAGTTGCTAAGGTATGTCAATAACAGTTGCTTCTCTGAAGCTCAAGGCTCAGAAATACCCAGATCACTGAGGCTGGGGACAAGCACCTTTCATTGTCCTTGGCTGCTATAGAATATATCACGTCTTCCCTTTATCACCTGCTCCTCCTACAACAGGACAGTTCATGGAATCTCATGCCCTCTGATAATAACCCATAACAAAACACTACCTTCAGGTCCAGTAATGTGCTATGCCATAGCACAAAAGCCAAGTAAATTATAACATTTTATGCATGACTTTCTATAAAATAATCAATATTCAAAACTTGCCAGTATTCAAAACATAGGCCAGTCGTTTTAAATATAAAAATTCATTCCTATGCATTTGCAAATACACTTTTCTCACCAGAAAATCACTTCTGGTTTTCTAGGAGGAGGCTGGTGCCTCTGGTAACATCCACACTCCCCCTAGCACCTTTTCTGCCTACGTCTGCAAGCAGTAGTTCCTATCTCAAGCTGGCAGCTTCCGTTCCTCTGCCCATCCACCTCCCAGGACGGCATTGGTGGCTGAGAGTGGGAACTCCATTCCCAAAAAGGCCGTGTCTGGAACTTGTTTCTCCTTACTCTCTGAGTCACGAACATATCTGTCTGCCTTTTTTTTCACTGTGTCATGACTCAAGTTTTGCCACCACAGAACTGGATTTCTGGAGTGGCCGTCTTCCCAGGACAATGCAACAAAGGTCCTGTGCACAATAGTCCCATGATGTTTCTTAAAGGTCATTTCTTTACTCAGGTTTAGATTTTATTAGAAATGATAGTTGGTACAAAATGCCAATGTTGACCAAATTAAACACCAGATGACTGTGTCATGTTAGGAATGGCCAAACCCCAAAGTCACTCAGGCCTACAAGTAGATTTTCCACTTCTGGAAATCTATCAGATGACCCACAGTACAATAAGGTCTCTGTGCAAAAGGTGCTCCCTGTGGTGTTATTCAAGCTGAGATAATGGGAGGCTGGATACACAGGAAGATTACAGAGATCCTAAGTCTAAGAAGAAGGCAGCCTTTAAAGACATTGTGCACTGTGGTGGAGAAAAAAAAATGCAAGATGCCAAATCGTATATATTTTATATACACCATTACAAAAAGCTACCCATCCATACAAAACATCCCAAGGAATTTGCCAAGTGAGAACAGGTGGTGGGACAGACTTCGACTTTCTCCTTTGATTTCCCTATATATACCACTGTCCCTCTTCCGTATACATGGGGTACAGGCTCGAGGTGTCTCCAATACCAAGATCCGTGGCTACTCAGGTCCTTTTCATAAAATGGGGTAGTATTTGTACTTAAGCTATAAATATCTTATGCTTTAAACCATCTCTAGGTGATTTAATGACTATTGAAATTCAAATGCTGTATGAATAGCTGTCTCATGTTTTGTTTAGGGACGAACAAGAAAAAAACCTACATATACTCAACACTGACATAATTTTTTCCTTCAATATTTTCAGTATGAGGTTGCCTGAGTCTGTGAGTACAGAACCCATGGATTCAGAGGGCCAACGGTATATATACTCTACAGGGTAGCGTAGTTACACTATCATTTTTAATACAGAAAATACAATTTTGGGGGAGAGAGGGGATGGTAGGAATTTAGACCACAGCCTTCATACTGAGTTATATCCCCAGCCCATTTTTTAATTTTTGATTTTGACACTAAGTCACTAAATTACCCAGAGTGGACTTGAACTTGTGATTCTCTTACCTCAGCCTTCCAGAATGCTGGAATTACAGGCTGGAGCCTCCAGACCCAGCTGAGGAAACACAATTTTTAAATATTCCAAGTGCTTTATTCACCACACTAGTGGCATCATTCAAGTACACTTTTAGAAAAATTTCTGACTTTAGACAGCAGAATACGCAGAGGACTCTGAAGCATATGAATGAGATTTCCCTTTAATTGTGCAACCAGTAAGCTCCAGTTAAAGAAAGATCCAAATGTAAGATTCAGCGTAAATGACTTTAAAGGTCACTTTGAAGTCTGGCTAGAAGGGCTTTCTTTTTTCCAGTGGGAATGTACATGGATCAGGAAGCCAGGCACGCCAAGAGGAGTGACTTTACCCAGTGTGATAAATTACGATCAATCAGCCAAGAAAAATGACAGCCCAGGAGTGTCAACTTTATTGTGCTGGACTGCTTCATAGAAAAAAATTATTATTTGGATAATGCTAGCCTCATTTAAGCTGATTCCAAAGCTCCCTTTAATTTGTACCATTAAATGATTTATCAACTTTTAAATATTTTCTCATTAAAAAGCAGTCAGATGTAACTATTACTGTTTTAAATGAAGTGTAGCAAGAATATTCTTTAAAGGACACAACTTCATTGTCTGGCTGAGCAAAATAGGAAGATCCTCATTACTGGAGTATAATTAATGGCAAACTAAACTCACTAAAAAACAAGTGCTGACAAACACTTGAGTGGTCTAATTGCACTGATAACGAGCCAGCCCCTAGCCCAACTGGCCCTAGGTTTCTGGTTGAAGACCAAATAAAGCTCTGAAGCATAGGAAAATTAAAGCAAGAAGTATTTTTTGCCCCTTCAGTAAGACAGGGTCTTACTGAGGTCTTATTGAGCTGCCCAGGCTGGGCTCAAACTTGTGAACCTCCTGCCTTGGCCTCCCACCCAGAATACTGGAATTAGAGATATGCATCACCAGCAAGATGTAGTTTTTTCCTACTTGAAGTCATACAAAACGAGTTGCTGCAATTTGATCCATTACATTGTGAACTTTGCCTTTACGACAAGTTATACAGATCTGGTCTGTGTTTCTTTTTGTCATTAAGTACAACAGAAGGGGACATCCTGCTAGTTTTTACAAACTGCCATGGGATCTACCTGGGTGAGAGGTAGCCCTGAGCAACCACCTACAGACCCCTGGCTGGGTCCCAGCCGCATGGCACATAAGCGCCTTTGCAGATTACAGCACTTTATACGGCAGTAATGCGACCTAATCCCCTAGGGCGGGCATCTGTGCAGGCATGGGAGGGCAACACCTTGGTTCTCATGATGAGAGAGCACAATCGGCAGGGGAGCTTGGGTGGAACCCCTTAGCCAACAGCAAGTGGCCTGGTGGGCAAGACCTCTGCAGGCAGACGTGTCACCTTCCTGAGAGGTCTTGAAAGGCAAGACCCAGATGATGCTGGGGCCATATGCCTAAAAGCCTGCTGGCACCCCTAAAGAAACAGGATGTGGTAACTACCCATCACTGGCACATATTGACCTCATGAGCACACTGAGTGATGATCCTTCACTAGCAAAGGAAGGCAGCAAAACGTAACTGTGATTTAGCTTGGTCAGGTATCACAGCAAATGATGGCAAAGTGAAAGTGTCCATCAGTCACAGCCCCTGCATCTGCAGGTGGGGGAAAGAAACCACATGTCCATCCGCGGAGGACTTTATACAGGATGTGGGCAGACAGATGAGCTGAAGGACAAACTTTGTTCACAAGGCTTCAGGACTTATCTGTGGCCCTTGTAGGAGCTTCCATTCCTCCTCATTCTGTTCTCAGTCTTGTGAGAGCGGGCCACCCCCCATTCTCACCGCCAGGGTGTCTGCATTTGCAGCCCAGAGGGACTGCCTCACAACTTGTGTCGTGTGACACCTGGCCCTGTGTCCTAACGTGGAAGTCTTAAAGGACTAGGGCCCTTGTCCATGCTCTCAAATACTAGAATACTAGTGCTGGCGAAGGGACTCAGCATTTTGGAAACAAAATGCTAGATACCAGTGTCTGCAAGGGGCATCCACCCCTCGAGACAAGGCCATCCTGGTCCCCCACACAGGTTTCCTATATGCCCAACAAGGCTCAGGAAGCCAGCCAGTCCTGTCTGCCCTGAACAGCTCCTGGGAGCCAGTAAGAGCGGGGATGCTTCTATCCTGCAGTTCAAGAAGCTGGCAGAGGCTCTGCCAGGACCCCCATTCAAAACCAGTTTGTAGCTCCGTTTGTATACATAAATGTGAAACACACCATCTATGCTAAGTCTATACATAAGTCACACACACAGATATCCCTTCCCTACCAGGTAATACACAAACCTGGTGCTTCTTTGTGGGAAGGACCTGCCTTCCCTGCCTTCGTGTACACTGATGTCCTCCCTGCTTTTCATTATCCTCAATTTTGAAATATTAACAGAGGTGGTCTGGTGCGCTTGTGGCCATGTCATTTGCTTAACACTTTCTGTATCAAAAATAAAGTGATGCATACTAAAGCAAATTAGAAATAACAAATAAAACAAAAGGTATAGCCAGAAACTTCAAGGTGGGAAGGAGGAACTGTTTCTAGATCCAGAGTGAGGACTGCAGGTCCAGTTCGTCAGATGGTACTGGGACTTGTCAGGAAGGCCAGGTGGGAACACTCCCCTGGAAGAGCCAACAGGCAGAGGAAGGTATATGGGGCAAGAGTAGCACTAAGACTCCCAACACACCAGGGCACCACCAGGAACAGGGGACCAGGCCTGCCTCCAGGGAGATGCCAGTGAGGGAGATGTTTCTGCACAGGTGCAGGGTTATGTCCGACTCTTCGTATTTCCACAAGAAGGGGCCAGGACAGCAATGGAGTGGACAACAGCAAGTTTGGGCTATAGAGGAAAAGCAGTGGGGACAACAAATACCGAAGTAGTAAAACCAAAGGCTCCTACAACTAGGAACCAGTGTGTCTAGAAGAGTGCCCTGCAGCTTGGGGATCACGGACACGGGGACAAGGGCTATGCTGAGGAGGACCTGGGTGTCAGTGGGACAATGAAGTCCTCCCTCTGGCAAATGAAGGTCTCTGGAGTGACCATGCAATGACAGGAAGAGAAGAGAACCTGTAGGACAGAAGGCAGCACCCAAGTGATGCTGGGCACAGAGCCAGGAAACGGGCCCAACACCACTCTGGTGACTAGGTTGTGCAGTGGCAGTTACAAAGATACCAGCACTGACATTAAGGGGGACAAGTGCAGAAGTGGGAGTGGGGAAGGAAATGGCAAGTCTAACCAGAGTCACCAACATGATGGATGGACATTCAGCTTGATAGGACTGTCATCACACCCTGTCCCAAATCCCTACCCTTCAGTCCACAAACAGAAGAGAATTCATATGATTTCATCATGAAGATGCTAATTATGCTGTTCCGAACTGGAGAATAAAAAATGTCTCTGCTTTTTTTCCAAGAAAACTAAACACTCCCACAGTGTATATGGCATTCAGACAGAATTACAGCAATTCTTCCTATCAGCACAATGTCATTATGCTAGGACTTAACTGTCATTACACTGTAAATACCTCTTCCAGGAGTGTAATTCTCATCCACAAAAGCTTGCTGCCTTGGCATCAGAGATCACACTTCTTGTGATTCTTGAATCACATAGCAAAATCCAAGAACATCTGAGCACATAGCATCATCTTGGGCACTAAAGTGCAGAGCCCTTGGGGTCTAGGAAGGTGTACTTGTATGGAAGAGGAGACAAGACCTGTTTTCAAGAATCTAAGTTAGCAGGCTGATGAGGAACAAACTAAAGACAACTTCAGTCTCGGATAAAAACAAAGGAAGAGACATCTGAAAGTCAGTTTCAATTCACTCCCAAACCACAGTCCACAGAAATATTTCCCTCAAATAACTAGAAAAACTTTGAGTGCATGTTAAAGTTTTTTACTCTCCAAATGTAATATGATTTTTCAGCAAAAACAGGAATAATGAGACAAAATGGTTCTAAAAGTACAATAGAAAAATATTGTCCACTGGTTTATTTTCCAAATGAGCAACAGGCTATTTACAAATCAGGTGATCTCCAACAATGTGTATTAAAATGGCAGATCTATCAACTGTTTGAAATCTAAATGAAAAAAATTTTATTAAGGCACATTTGATCTGTGAGTTGAAAACAAACATTCTGGTGTAATGACAGATTCATTTCACTTTTGTCCTCAAAACACATGAGCACCAAAATTGTCCAAGAACACTTAACATTTTAGTAAAAATAGGAATGTAAAAATTAAGGAGAGGGAAAAATGTTTTCAAAAGGAAATCTTTGGAGATCAGTTTACTGCAAATAAAACACACTAACCACACTCCTGGTACACATAAATACTAATAACAGGTACTCAGAAATGGCAGAGCTCTAAACAATGGATATTAAATAAATTAAAGGTATTTCAGATACAAAGGATAAAACAAAACAGCAATTAAAGAATGAAGTAACCATCTCCACCAACTTAACACAGACAAGATGAAGTAAACAAAACCATGTGTTTTTTCTCCCCAATACTTTCATCAGGGTGTTTTTGTTCATTTAGCTTACATACATTAGGATTATTACAATTCTTCTTGTCATTCTAAATACTAATATTTTACCCTCTAAAAGAGAAGGGTCAGGAGGAAAGAAATTGCTGAACCCTTCTTGGAATTTCAAGCCACATCCCTTTGGGCCAAAGGAATTGCAGGAAGAGCCACCACCGATCTCACTGTGCTTTTCTCACACCAACCCTTGCTTGGAAAAACCTATTTGACCTTTCTGGGTGGAGGACACTTCAGGGGAAAGAATCAACTTTGGAAAGCTCTCCTGCAGAAAATAATGCTACAGCTATTGTCACATTTCCTTATTTTACAACTGGAACACAAGTTGGTTTAAAAAGCTATCACAAAAAGAACAACAAAAGGTAGAATCTGTGCAAGGTTAACAGTTACAACAAAACATTTACCAAAGTTACAGTGTTTTTGTTATAATAATACTTTGTAGGAATGTTCATGTTTTCTGCCATAGGACTATAGAAAAGGGATTGAAAAGAAATGTAAAAAAAAAGTTTTTGTTCATCACATACATTTCAAGTCAGACTTAAGCAGGTCTGCTACACAATGTTCAGCAACAAGAAATATTCAAAGGCAAACACTGATCACATTTTTGCTCAAAAAGCTCAACCTTAAAGGAGTCCGATGTAAGAAAACCACTTGGAAAATATATCCTTGTATGGACTTCAAAAACTGATCATACAAAATATTTTTGAAAAATAAATTAGATAATTAAAAATGTCTTTTCCAGCAGAGCGGGATGTCAGGCTGTCCTCATAGAGCCATTATTGCTGCTTTGACCGTAACCTGGATCGTTTTTTTCTAGCCACATTTCAGCCAGCTGCTGCGTGGAACCATATGTTGATGCTTTGGACCCCAAGCACATTTTGTACTGTTTGGGGTCCAGATTGGGGTCACAGAAGACAGGGTGGTGAACGTGAACTACTCCTACTTCCTGGCTTCTGAAGGTCTTCAAACCTGCCTGGACAACCTTATTGAAGAGGTCCACGTCCTCCAGCCCCCAGCCCTGAATGGAAACATCAAAGCCGCCCACTCGGACAAGGTCCCCCTTATAAATACAAGTAATGCCAAACCCATAGTTTCTCCAGAAGCCAGTTTTTTGAGTAAAGGCAAAATGGTTGTCACTGGGAACTTTCCCACTATAAACAATCTTTGGATCATACTGGCTAAAGATGATGGGGAAATATATTTGTTGGCCTAGAACTGTATTTGCTCGACATCGTTGCAGAAATTCTGTAGTAAACACGAGGTCAACATCACAGAAGAAGAGCAAGGATTCATTATTAAACTGGGAAGATCCTACTTCAAGGGCTAGAGCTCTTGAAAACTCTCCAGACACAGGCAAAATCTGCATGTCAGCTTTCGGATACTTGACGCGATAATCTCGCATCAGTTCAACCTGCTTGGCCTTGTCAGGATTAGAATCAGAATTGAAAAGTAGAACAACAAGCTTGACATTCTGATTTGGAATGAGACATGTCTTCTCAAAGTTTCCCATAAATCTCACAAACATGTCAAAACGTCCAGACAAAGGAATCAGGATGTTAATCTTTTTATCTTTGGGCTCTTTGCGCTCAATCTTGGACCCAGGGAGCTGGAAGGGAACAAGCTTCTTCAGGGAATTTGAAAGGAAGGACAGGGAGCCAGATTCCTGATTGATCCTATTGGCCAGCTCCTGTGCATCCAGTTCCTCATGCTCCACAAACTGGATCTTGCTGAAGGTCTGCTGAAGGTAGGCATGCCTCCTCACGGGCACTGTCATCTTCTTCCCTTTGTGTTTCTTGTACAGGAGTAGCAGGTCCAGGATGTACTCTGCCCCATACATGGGGTTCACGCGCCGGTAGCCGTACTGGATCTCCTTAAAGTCAATAATACGCCCCCTAGTCTTGGCATTGGCATTGATCATCTCCATCACCTGCATGACGATGTCATCCAAGGCTTCCCTCTGTGCAGAGTCCATTCCTCTCCGGGGTGGCTGGCTATCAGCAGCTGAATATAAGTATTTTCCAGTCAGAAACTCCCATTCCAGAATCTCCTCTCGCTGGCGGGCCTGAAACCGCATGAAGGAAGGGGGAATGCCCAGTTGGAAGTCTTCCTTGTGGATCTCTGTGTTGCTGTATTTGCTCATCAGGACGATTTCTCGGTGGAGCTGGATTGTGCGATGCCGCAGCTCAGCAATTTTGCGACTGAGCATGTAGCTGTGCAGTCTGTACTGGTAGGGTGGGTTTTTGTTGGGATGTAACGTGATAGCTCGGTGAATTTTACTATTATGGAGATCTCTAATGTACCCCTTCTTATTCTGTTCATAATTCTCATAAAAAAGTTGCTGCATCTGTGAAGGAAAAAACATTAGTAACATTACTATTTCAGTAGTGCATCATACTGTCCTCCAATTCTTGGAGTGCCTTATATACCTGCTAACAACCCTAAAGACAAAATCTAAACATTAGAAATCTTTCTAGATGAGCCACAGCACACAAAGGCCCTAAATAAAAGTCCAAACAACAGCAGCACAGAGACTGAAGGAGTTAACAGACGTAAACTGCTTAAGCAAACAAGACTTCATCAACAACCACAACTGGCCAACAAAATTCTGTAGGCAAAATCATCAGAAAGTTTTCCCAAAAAGCAGCAGCATAAACTTGACATCACAGCACAAGAAGTGAGCATGTTTGAAAAAGAATGGCTCTTCCAAGTTCCCATGAAAGGCTGAGGGCAAAGGCCCCCTTGTGGAAGACTGGAATAGCAGACCCTGTAGCTGCCCATCTTGAAGCAACAAGATGGTGCCTGGGGGCTCAGACAATGCTGGCCATGTAGTTAGGACATGAGATGTATGAGGCCTGATACTCCGTCCGACTCTCCTTATATTTTAATTCACAGATTTAAGGGAATGTAAGCTCAAGGGCCAGTAGCCAGTAGGGGCCTGTTTATGTTCCTTCAGTTAGAAAGGGAACAATTTAATTCTTCAGAACAATTAAGGAGATAAGTATCAACAGAGCTTTGTAAAATGAAGAATATATTTTTGAAAACTAAATCTAGGCAAAATAATGGTTGAAGTTGCTATCAGATTATCCTTTTTTTCTCTTATGGCTCAATTTTGTTTTTTATTCATACTGTTAATTACTAACTCTGGGTAAGAGTAATAAGGATTTATGTGATTTTTTTACCTTCTCATGTTTTTATTTTCTCCTAAGCATTTTAATTACCATAATAACAGAATATAGATTAGTTATTATATTTTTAATACAGTACTACAAGCTACCAATAATACTTTCAAAAATAGCAAAAGAAAAGAGGCAGCTTGAATGCCCACCAGTTCTGTGCCAGGTTCACTCATGGAATCACAAGTCTCAAAAAAGTGGACTCTTCCCCTATTCCTGCAAAGCCTGGCGTGAGAGTAGGAAGTAGAATAGCATGGCAATGCCCTTCAAAATGTGCTGCTGTTTTGAACTTCCTGTGAACACTCCACATATACACATGTACATATTACAGTCCATGGATATCAGCATCAAATTTTACACGATTAGAAAAGGTGGTCCTTTTTTTTTTTCAAGAAAATCATGGAGTATGGCTCACAATGGGTACTTGTTGTGAGAAATTCTGTGTACCTCCTCTACCACAGATTAATTGCATGGAAACAAAACTGAGACCCATTTTTCATTTTCTGAGACAGTCTTGCTAAGCTGTCAAGTTGCCCAAGCCAGGCCTTGAATTTGTGATCCTCCTGCCTCTCATGGTGTTGGGTTTATAGACCTGCACCTCGGGGTCCAGTGAGATTTTGTATACGTCTGTCTAAATTACGTTATTTCTGTTGTTTCCATTTTTATATGCTTATCTATTATCTTCAAATTTTGGACCGTGAACCATTAACATTTTCTTGAAAGCCCCCTCTCACCAATTTTCAAGAATATAGAAACAACCAATCAACAATTTGGTTTTACAAATCAGGTGAGAATAATCTATGAGAAGTGGTATTCCTCACTCTGCCCAGCAGATACTCGTGTTGCCAGTCTCATCTGCACATGAGTCCCAGAATCCTCTTTCCTTCACTGTACCCGGCAGAACCTCAAACTTTGTTCCCCATATAAGTGCAAAAAGTGTCATTCTGAGAATATTAACTGGTGATTATGGTTAAAATAGGGGTGAGTACAACCCATATGGCTTTCTAAGAACAGAATGTCAAAATATGAAAGTAATAAACCAGAGGACACTCAGAACATAAAAATGAGCCCAAATCCTGGTGACATGGAGAGCAAGTGGAGGAAGACGAGCTACTAGCAAGCAGGCTGTTCTGAAGAGAAAGCTGACTCTCTAGGACAGCCCAGGAAAGACATCAGGCTGTGAGATGCAGGGCAAGGCCCAATGCTAAAGAAAGAGACACTATCAGAGCAGGAATGCAGGGCAGCAAGACCCCCAGTCCCTTCCCTACAGTCAACATCTACCTTCCCTCACAACCACTGCGGGAGTGAGCGGCACGCTCCAAGATACTCTGCCATCTAGATGGCGGGGCTTCTGTCAAATGCAGGGAAGACTGTTCACCAACAGTAAGTAACAGAAAGTAGAGATTTCCACATTCACACATTCATCATTTCGGAACACACCCTGCTTCAGGTTATTTTCCCTATTCTTCTAGAGCTACTGTTTTGCTACAATGTGAATGTTAAATATAAGCTACTAAGTAGAAATGTGACGCAAGGTTGGGTCCATGTTGACCAGGATTTGTTTTCAAATCTAAAAACCAGCAGCACATTTCAAGAAAATTATATGCCTTTCCAGATGAAAAATAGGGTTATCTATTTCTTTTTTCTCCTCCCCAGAATGCCTTATCTGACTGCCATTTTATTCTCAGCTGCCATCACACTATACACACAGGGTAGGCGCTAATGCAGGGCCCCTGAAAAACACATGGCGTTATCTCCACGTGACTGATCAGATCTTCTCTGTATGACTGGTTACATCATCCAGACTTAAAAGGACACCTCCCCAAACACGTTCAGAAATGTAGTTCTCAAAATATTAAAGGATTTCTATGGCCATTAATCTCACAGCATCTGAAGCATAGGTAGGCTTGATCTAAAACATAGATCATGTATGCTAAATACCTCAGTGTGGAAGACAGTGACATCATCAGGTTTACGGAAGCCTTAAAGCAGACTGAGAATTTTATTAGTGTTTTTTTTTTTTTTTTTTGAGATAGGGTCTCATCCTGTAGTCCAAGGTGGTCCTAAATTTACTATGGAGCCCAGGATGGCCTTGAACACAAACAATCCTACTGTCTCAACCTCCCAAGTACTGGGATTACAGGCATGTGCCACCACACCCAGCTTAATTGGTGCTGGGAAATGAACTCAGGGTCTTAAGCCAGCTAGGCAAGCTCTTTAACTGCTAAGCTATTCCCCTTTAACCAAGTAAGTTGCTATAGGGACCTCTGGGCCTTGGCTGAACCTCCCCTGGCCCTATCCCTCTGCATGACCAGGGGCCCAAAAGATGTCTCACCTATGCCTTTTCTGCTTGCATCTATCTCAGTCACCTTTCTGTCTGATTACATCAAGTGATCTAAGTGCTTCTGGACCTAACTGCTGCCTTTGTAGCATATATCAACTACTTGTATTTGATTTTGGAAGCTGCTGTAAAGTTCTCCTCGATAATTTTATTTGCTTGTATCTTAACTAGTTTATAGTTTTTCTGCTGTGTCACTACCAATGTGCAAAAATTGGGACAAACAACTTCAATTCATCAGGTTTCACGTTTTCTCATTTATAAGAGGACTATACTATTAATATATACTAGAAGTGGCTTCAAGGAGTAGAATTCAAAAACCTTAGGTAACTATGTTAGGCCTAGCCACACATATTGTGAAGTTAAACCTTGCTGTTCCAACCACTCACTCCTGACCTAGGTGACCCTGCAGCTTCAGAAGGTCACCATCACAGGGTAAAACTGTATTTGGAGCACTAAGGGATAACAAAACATGCCTACTGTTTCCATCCTATAAAACAAACCTCCAAGTCAGATATGGTGGTGCATGCCTGTAATCCCAGCACTTTAGAAAACTGAGACAAGAGGATCAAAAGTTTGAGCCCAGCCTGGGTACCTACCAACACCCTGTCGCAAAGCAAACAAATAAATAAATATAATAAATTTGAAAAGGTCTGGGATGTAGCTTAATCAAAAGAGCCTATGTTCAATCTGTCAATCCCAATTACCAAAAAAACAAACCAAGTTAGACCAAAACCTCCAATTCTTCTGTAAAACGAAAATATTATGAATATCCCAGGAGAAATAAAGATGTAACAACTTCTTTGTTATAAAGAATATTTTGAAAAAATATTTTGAATAGTACAAAATTTAAAGTTTTAGAGACTCTTATTACATAGATATTTCAAAAACCTATTATTTGACATACTATTTAAGAATATTATTGAACAGTTAAGAGAAGAAAATATAAGTCAATGCAAATAGTACATTTACTAATAAGTTTATTCCTTGCTTAAAAAACAAAACATAACTTAAGAAACTTTTCTAAGATACTATACTATATAGTAGTACTTTAATTTTCAGCACCCAAACAATACTTACTCTCTGTTCTAAAAAGCACCTCCATAATCTCCCACTCCTGCAAAACCATCTCTTACTATAAGATATTTCAGGAGCCTGCATCATTCTATGGTAAACCTGAGAAGGGCTAATTCCAATGTCACACGCTATTCCCAGGAACTTCTAGCCCAGCTGGAAATAGCCATTCACATCTAATCTTCCTTAACAAAAACCTGCTAAGGTCTTTACTAGCAAATGTCCTTCTTGTCCTCTACAATGAATGCTAACATTCTCATTAACTGTTTAATGAGACAGTTTTTCCATTAACTGTTTACTGTCCCTCATTAAATGTATAGTTCAGCCACTTCAACAGACTATCACAGATCTAGATCAGCACGTCCTCATTTGGATGTATGCAACGCTTCAATTCATTACAGAATTTTTTTTATCCATTTGCCCTTAAAACTGGTTTAAAGAAAATATGGACCGTTTCAAAGAGCTAGAATCACAAATTTTTAAATACTTAACATTCTCATATGCCTATGGATAATTTACTACCCAAAGCAGGAATTTTTAAGATGAAAGTAGAGATCTGTTAACATTTAGGTCAAGACCACCAGCAAAAGCTGGGCTCTCCCAGGCTCTTAGGACATATGGTTATGCCACACATCCCCATTACGTTTCTCCTAATTAGTTTTGAGTGGGCTTTGCCAATTTTCATCCAATTAAGTTCAAGGAGGAGGTACTTTGTATTTTAAAGATTCCATTCATAAAACTAAATTCTTCATGGGAATTAAGCTAGGACTCAAGTGAAAAAAAAAGAACTATGTAAATGAATCTTGAACAATTAAGTGTCCAACTCTGAAACTTAAAACACCTGTCAGAAGCCTGGCCCATTTCAAATTAATTAAGAACTAAGGTTGGCAAAGTTAAACAACAGCTGCTGCTGGTAATTTAAGGCTTCTGCATAAGACAGTAAGTACAGTGATGGAGCTGAAAAAAATTTATAAATGGGCATTTTGAGGCTTACTTGAAGTTGAAAAACTATCTAAGCTCCCAGCTCTGCTCCTTGCAAATATCTAACACCTCAGAGCAGTCACCTGAGCCTTTGAAAACGTATTTAAAAAAAAATAGTTCAGCTTTATAGATGCATAGTATTCCACTGTGTATAAATACCACAGTTTGTGTATCCACTGGTCTGTTGATGGGTATTTTGGTGACTGCCATGTTTTAGCTATTGTCAGTTGTGCTGCTATGAACATGGGTATACATATATCTCTGCTGTGTGTTGTTCTGGTCTCTTCTGGATATATTCCCAGGAGGGGTGTTGCTGGATAGAAGGGGACATTTATTTCTAGTCTTTTGAGAGCTCTCCATTCTGCTTTCCAAAGTGGTTGCACGAATTTATATTCCCACCAGCAGTGCAGGAGAGCTCCTTTCTCCCCACAGCCTCGCCAGCACTGATTACCATTTGACTTGTTGATGTAGGCCATTCTCTCTGGGGTGAGATGGTGTCTTAGCGTTGTTTGCAGGCAAATGGAAGAAACTTGAGAACATCATGCTTAGTGAAGTGAGTCAGAACCAGTAAGTGAAACATCGAATGGTCTCTCTGATATGAGAAATCCAGATCACAACTATCTCATGAAACGTAAAATGAAAAACAAAGTGAACCAGGGGGATAGGGTGGAGAGGGATGGAGGGGTGGGTAGGGGGAGGGACAAAAGGAGAGTGGGAAAGTCCTTGTCACTTTGACAAGATACGTATGTGCACAAAACGCTCAACTCCATTGTAAACCTTAAATTTTGCACTTATACATATCAATAAAATGGGGGGGGGGAATAGTTCAAGCAACAAAATGGCAGCATTATGCAGAATGCACATATGAAGAACTATCTTCAAATGAATCAAGTCCTATTCAGATAGTCACCAATTGTTTACTAAACACACATGTGAATAGCACAGCACAGGGCAGTGAGAATCCCACATCAACATACAGAGAAAGGATGAGCATAAACTCACACAGACAGAGAAGGGAGGGGCACCCCGGCCTCAGCCCTGGGCATTCACACAAGGTACATTTCTAAACCCGGCTGTACTCACTGCAGGTCCAGTGTCCAGTCTCTTCTAGCCTCCACCTCCATGACCCTTTAGAATGCTCTATCCTGATTCCAGCCAATATGAGCCATGTGCTAATGTCACACTTCACTAAAACACCTCATATAATTGAGTGAAAAAACTGTAGTCTAGGGGAATGTCAACTCCATTCAAAAAGGAAACTAAAAGCAAACTCAAGGAGGTAAGAGAGAAATCAGAAGAGGTGAAGCTGGGGGAGTGAGAATACACAGTAACACAAGCTTGGTGCCTTCAGATCTGAAGGAAGCTAGAGATCTGGCTCTTGTGTGTGAAGTTTCCTAACTTTTAAGTATTAGCAATTGGTTCAGATTAAAAGGGAAGGACAGACAGAAGGAAGGAAGGAAGAAAATAGGAAATAAAAGAAATACAAGCAAAATAAGTCTGTGAGTCAAATACAGCCGACAAGTTCATTTTCATCTAGGATTTTGTCTTCATTGATAGTTGATTTGTTACAGAATGTATTCTGTAGAAAGACCCCACATACCATGTTAACTCATAGCATTTATCAAGTAATATTTCATCAAATAAAGTCATCTAAAGTAAATTTCCCTCAGTTTAAGAAGGCAATCCTAAAACACTGCATACTGTATGATGCCAACCACATGACATTATGAAAAAGGCAAAACTATGGAGACACTAAAAAGATGAGTTGTCAAAATATAAAGACAGTGGTCCCAACCTTTCTGACACCATAGACGAGTTTAGTAGAAAATCATTCTCCCAAGGACCAGGAGAGCAAAGTTCTACCTCCTGTAAAATCAGAGGCACAATAGAACCTAACAGGTGCACACTGACAAGAGATGCAGGCTTGCTCGCCTGTCTGAGCCTGGTCCGTCAAGGGTACAGACCACCGCCCAGGGGTTGAAGACCTCTGGATTAAGAAGTAAAGCGGAAGTGGGGGGAGAGGGGGAGAGGAAGGTAGCGGGTGAGAGAGGGGGCTGGAAGAATGGCACAGCAGTTAAAAGTGCCTGCCTTACAAGGGGAAGGCCCTGAGTTAAATTCCCCACCACCACATAAAGCTGGGTGTGGTGGTACACGCCTGTAATCCCAGCACTCAGAAAGCTGAGGCAGGAGGATCATCCTGAGTCCAAGGCCAGCCTGGGCTACACTAGTGAGTTCACGACCAGCCTGGACTACAGAGTGAGATTCTGTCTCAAAAAAGAAAAGTAAAGCGGATGAAGTGGAACACAGAGATTTCCTATGATATTACAATAGAAATTTACCTACAATGACAATGTATAACAACATGCACCCCACGTAAACTATGGACTTTGGGTGATAATTAGGTGTCAGTGTAGGTTCAGTGACTGTAACAAAAGTCCTCTGTGGTGCAGGATGCCCTTTCTGGGGAAGGCCATGCATATGTGGGGATAGGGTACTGATAACTCTGTACAATCTGTTTAATTTTGCTGCAAACCTAAAACTGTTCTGAAAAGTAAAGCGCTTTTTAAGAGATAATCAATCAGAAAATTCTCCAATCAATGTTACGTAGACTCTAGAATAAAACAATAACTAATCCTTATATAAATTCCTTCATCCACCGACTCACTACCTTTATAGAAAATACATAATCTATAGATTATAGAAATTATATAACCTTTATAGAAACATATAAAAGAAATTAAATTTTAAGTCCTTTGTGGAAACAGGGAGGTGGGAATAAAATGTAAACAATTAAGAATTCACAATGGGTCTGGGGGAAATGACTCAGTGGTTAAAGCACTTCCTAGCACTTACGCAAGCACTAACAGCCTGAGTTCGATTCCCCAACACCACATAAGTCAGGCATCATGGCGCATGCATGTAATTCCAGCCCTCAGGAGGCTGAGAAGGACTCCTGTGAGTCCAAGACCAACCTGAGTTTCATAGTGAGCTCAGAACCAGCCTGGGGTATAAAGTGAGATCCTGTCTCAAAAAAAAAGAAAAAATTCACAGTGAACTATATCTTTACTGTTCTTTTAAGACAGTAATTAAACAAAAAAGCCCTTTGTTTTCCCCACTATTTTTATTCATATACATATGCAATAGTGTTTAAAACGAATTTGGGTATTTTGTGCACATATATATCAACTTTACAATCCCTTCCCATTTTTGACCCTCTCACACCCTCCCTATCCATTCCCCCAACTCCAACTATCATTTCATGTGGTTCTATAGAACGTCTGTGTTCTGGGTTTCCCAAGTCAGAGAGACTATACAGTACTTAACATATTTAATCTTCCATATCTAATCATACCACTTAAATCACCACTCTAACTCAGCTTCCTATTCCTCAAATGGGTCACAGCAGTCAAATTTTGATGCCTCTTCTCTGAATCCAACCAATCCCTTTATTGGGATATTTACCAAAAGTCTTTTTTTCTATATTGTGCTATATCTTTGTTGATATTCTTAAACCTGGCCTTACCCACCAGTTCACATTAGAAAATAACTACAAGCATGTAGTCCAAAAGACTACTAAATTTGGGAAAGAAGAAGAAGAGTTAAATTTCAAATGCCTTAGCTGAATACTGGAAGGTACATGTTTGTACATTCACAGGGTTATCTTTACATCATTTAGTTTTCTTCGGATAACTTTTCATCAATGTCCTAATAAGTGAATTGCTACAATAAAATAAAGTTAAAACTATATCACATTGCTACATAAAATGAACTTATATCTATATCACATAAATATACTTAAAGTAACATATATAAAGGCAAATTTAGTTATTTCAGAAATTTTTTCATAACTTATTTACTCAAATTTCAATGATTACTAACATTCTGCTAGATTTGGTTTATAATTTTATCTATCTATCTATCCATCCATATATTCATGAATTCATATTCTTAAAAGATTTTATGTCAATTCCCCATGTTGCATTATTAGTAAGTAATTATTCTATTTTGCACACTACTATACTAATAATGATGTGGAGAGATTTCACAGATTCTACAGAACAGCTGGTACTATTTTAAAAGTATATGAATCAGATGATTTAATTATCAATCTATTTTTTATTACATTTTCTCTTTAGATGTTACCTTTCCTCCGAGTTGGTGCTGCTTATCTTTCTGCCTCTCTCAAAGAGGACATTCAGCAAAATTATCTTTTAAATCAGAGGGAGAAATTAAAACTTTCCATGATATAGAAAGCTTAAAGAAATTGGCAGCCACTAAGCCAGCAATGCAGAGAATACTTAAAGAAAACTTAGAAAGTGAAAGGGAGGCAAGTGACACCAATGACCCCAGAGAAAAAGAGACAACAGCTAGAGGAGAAGGAGCTGAGAAAAAAGTAAGGCTATGCATGAAATCAGGGATGAACTGACAGGTAAAAGGAAAGACCAAATAGGGCAAAATGGTAATAATTAATGAAATATCAGTAAACAATGTATGAAAGGCGAAAAAATCTGAAATAACTAAGCATAGCTACTTATCTATTGTTGTAACTGTAATATAGTTATGTGATACAGATTTAAGTCCATTTAATGTAGCAAACTGATAAAGTCTTAAGCCTGCTGAATGAAACAAAAAAGCCCTTTATCAAATACAGAATGCTGAAGCAAGTGGCACATCCTGGCAGTTTCAGCGATTTGGGAGGTGTAGGTGAAAGGACTGCTTCAGCCCACAAGTTTAAGGTCAGGCTGAGCAATATATTGATACTATGTCTCAAAAATGGGCAAATAAAAGAAAAAACAACACACACACATTATATATAAAAAGAGAGGACAAAAACATTTATGGAGCATTTGCACATGTATTGTAAGACACCATCCTTCTCTTCCCTTCTCAATACACACAACTTCAATCCTCACAATTTTATTATATTTTTGGTTTTATTTTTAAATTGCTCACATTTCACCCATTTTTATTAATATACATATGCAATACATAATGTTAACAATGAACTTGAGTATTTTGTGCACATATATATCACATCAACATTACAATCCCTTCCCCTCCCCATTTTTGGCCCTCCCACACGCTCCACATCCCCCTAATGCCACTATCCCATTCATTTTGTTCTACAGAATGCCTGTGTTCTGGGTTTCCCAAATCACAGAAACTATGTGATACTTAACATATTTAATCTTCTGCATCTGACTCACTCCACCACTCAAATCACCACTCTTTAGCTCAGCTTCCCACCCCTAGAATGTGCCACAGTGGCGATATCTTAGTGCCTCTTCTCTGGTTCTAGCAGAGCCTTTTATTGGGATAATTTGTCAAAAAGTTCTTTTTTTTTTGTATCTTACTATATCTTTGTTGAGATTCGTTAACATGGCCTCACAAACCACTCCACATAAGAAAATAACTATAACAACAAAATTCATAAGGCTAGAAAATGTGAGAAGGTAAAAGAAGTTAAATTTCAAATTCCTTAGCTGAGTACTGAAAGGTAAATGTTTGTGCATTCAAAAGATATTCAGGTTATCATTACATCAATCAGTTTTCTTAGGATAAACTTACGTCAAAGACCAGTTAAGTGAATTGTTACATTAAAGTATATTACACAAAAAGAATAGATACAACAGCATAGTTATTTCAGAATTTTTTTTACTTTCATAAATTATTTACTCACATTTCACTAGCTACTCACATTTTTCCAGACTGGTTTATTATTTTATCTACTCACCCATCCATAAATTCATGCATTCATTTTTAAGTATTTTATAACAATTACCCATGTTGAACATAATTACTATATTCTGCAAACCAGTATACTATTAAAATAATAATTATGGGAGAAGTTTCACAGATTTTATGAGACAGATGATACTATTTCAGTAGGATACCAATCAAATGATTCAAATACCAATCTATTTTTGTTACACTTTCTGTTTAGATGTTTCCTTTTCTCCATTTTTTTTTTCTTGGTGCTGCTTGTCTCTCTCTTTCTCAAAGATTCCTTCAAGTATTTTCTGCAATGTTGGTCTAGTGGTCACAAATTTCTTTAGGGATTTTTGGTCATGAAATATTTTTACTTCTCCTTCAATTTTCAGGGATAATTTTGCTGGATACAACAACCAGGGTAGATACTTGCTGTCTTTTAAAGCTTGAAATATTTTGCTCTAGGATCTCCTGGCCTTTAAAGTTTGCACTGAGAAATGTGCAGTAATTCAAATGGGTCTGCCTTGGTAGAATAGTGTCTGTTTTTCTCCTGCTGTTTTTAATATTCTCTAATACATGTTGTATTTCTGAGCTTTTGATTATTAGTCATGGCGAGTCTCATTGTTTGTTGAAGTTATTTGGTGTTCTGTAAGTTTCTTGTACCTGAAAATTAAATTCTTTTCCTAGATTTAGTAAATTTTCTTGCACTGTTTCAGTGAATAAATTCTTTATACCTTTGGTGGTGTCTTCTCCTCTTTCTCCCATGATCATAATTCTCAGATTAGTTCTCTCTGAATCATCCATCTGCTGTTCTATCCAGCTACTTTGCTCATATCTAATTTGGGAGTTGTGCCTAATTATAGCATTTGATTTCTCAGCCTTGTCTTCAATGTCTGAAATTCTTTCCCCACAACGTTTGAGTCAACTTGTCCTGCTTTCAAATGTATTTTTCATATCCTGAAGAAATTCAGCTAGATTGTTCAAAATTTCCATTTTTCTATCAAAATGTTCCTTCATATCTTGCATTTCCTTATTTACCTCAGCCAACTTTTCATTTGTGGCTTCTATATGCTCAGTAAGTTTTGTATCCATTAGGACCACTATTTGTTTAGTAAACTCCTCTTTAAGCCCACTGATCATTGCTTGTATTTCCTTGAGAGTATCTTGTTTGAGCATCATTAGACTCATTTATTTGCTTTTTTTTGCCTTCCTTCCCTATGAGTTCCACTATTTCAGGGCCCATAACATTAGTTTCTGGAGTTCAGGCATTTCTCTGTGTGTCCTGTTGTTCTGTCTTCTACTCACACTTCTGTTATTGAGGGACTTCACTTTAAAGGCATAGCTGAGAAGTTTCTTTAAATGAGTATAAGGATATGGTGGGGTGGGGGAGGCTGAAATTCTTCTGAGGTCTGTGCTGGAAGTAGGCAGTGACAGAGGATTTAATAGCCATTGTGCAACTCTGTAACTTGGCCACCATCTTGACCAGAAGTCCAATTCTTATCATTTTAAACCTTTCCTGGGAAAAACCCTTTCCCTTCGAGCACCTAACACAGTGTCTGCTCAATAAATACTGGTTAAATAAATGAATGGATATTATTTCCCTCATTTACTAATGAGTACTGAAAGATGACTACAGATAACATGTTTAAGTAGCTCCCAACAACACTCAACCATTGAAAGAAGAGAAAAGCACTGCACCCAACAAAGAGAAGCACTGGCATCTTAGAGGAGCACATGCACTGCATACAACTTCCTGTTCATAAAACATACCCTACCTGGAATCCCAGATAGCTTCCCAGGGCCTAGCAGAAAGATCTGCCAAAGGTGAGACAGATGCAGTCTGTCAAGTTTAGCTCCATTTCTCCACTCCCAAATAATATGACAACAAAAACAAATAGGGCATCAAAATACAAATGATCAATATTCTCAAAAAGAGGAAAGACATCCTTGAAAGAATCCACTAGAATTCTTAGAAATTACACCAACTACCTGAAATTTGAAATTTCCCTTCCTATCTGTTCCACATTAGCCTTTAGGTCTCATGTATTTTATCTAGCCACAACATGAAGGAGAACCTGCGATGCAATACAGTCCCTTTATAACTAAGTATAAAATGTTAGTGAGAATTTTAGTATACTAAATGGATAATCATCCTATGGTTGCAAAATAACCTATTTCCCTCCTATGCACAATCATTCAACATAACCCTTCCATTAGGTATACATCTAGCCAAACATGTTTGAACTGACAGCCAACCCTTTAAGCTTTCAGTGGCAGCTGATTAAAAAAAAAAAAAGGCTTATTCCCATTCCTCCATTCCTAATTAAAGAGTTCAAGTCAAACAGTTTATGTGATTTACTTGGAAGACACATTAGACACTTATCACGTGTGTGCAAATAAACTCCTGTGAAGTATTTTCAAGTATTTCTATATCCACAGTTGCACATTCAACATTTTTCCCATGCCCACAGTCATTGCATGGCCATGCCAGGACTAGCCCTCAGCGCTACCCTGACCTACTTCTTCACAACTATAGACATGCCTCTCTGGCAGGCCCTGCTCCAGGACTCAGTCCACCCAGAGAATAGGAAGCAGCAGCAGGCTGCTCTCTCAAGCTCACATAACAAAAAGATAATCAATCAGACACTGACTAGAGGTTTGAAGAAATGATATGCAGGTAAGAGCAGCCAGGAACTCGGGGGTGGGGGGGAGGTTGTCAAATCTGTGCATCAAAGAAGGCCACTCCGGTAGGGGGACATCTGAGTGGAGAGGTACAGGTGGTGAGGGGGTGTCCTAGAAGGAACTAAAGAATACATTGTACTCTCTCTACAACATTCATTCCTTCAGCTGATATGACTCACTCTCTCTGAGCAAACAGCACTCAAAGGAGCAAGAAGCAGGCACAATGGTCAGCCACCACAGTGACCATCTACATATAGGTTGTGGACAATCTTTACTCTCCTGTTCATCTGGGACCTACTGCCAATGTTCAGTCTCTTCATGGGAACAGGTAAAGGAAGATGACCTCCCCAACCGGGATATGTGTCTCCAGGAATATTCCTTTCCTAAGAAAATCCAGTCTCTTACTGGTAAAGACCAAGTTGCAATAATTTCTGCATTGTGAGCAGGTGGGCACCAGGTTTCAGCAATAGAGGGTGCCAGGGAAAGATCCCTGCAGGGCATTCCCACACCTCCCTGGCTACCTGCTTTCTTCTTCCTCACACTTATGGACAGTCAGCCACCCCACCTTGACCTGGCACCAGAAACCAAATGGGATCCAGAGGCAGCCCAGAATCTTGTTAAAGTAGAAGTGAGCAATGAATCACAATCCTAGTTCCCTCTGCAAATGTTTACTGAGTCTTTCATAGGAAAGACATTACTTCAAGTAGCAATTTTTGAATTAGAAAACTAAGTAACAACTTATGTTTTATTATTAATATTAACAAATGGACAACCAAGTACTACAAACTGAAAGAAAAACAGAGTTCAGACAAGATATACCTATCTCAGCTAATTAGATGTGGCGATTCCTCCATTTCTTCTCCTGTTTACACACGTCTACACACCTTACATGGGTACCTCGGCAGAGAACCGTGCAGCAGTCTAAGCAACACTTGAAAAATTTCAAAAGGATACTTTACTGTTCCAGTTTATTTTTCCTTCTTTTTTTCTTTTATTTCTCGCTATTCCAATTTAAATTCTAACCTTTAAAATAATTTTGGCTTAGGAGTATACAGCCCACACCATCTAGCTATCACTTTTGACCTACATCCCTTGTTTCCTATTTGCTAGTCTGAACTCTTAAATAAAGCTGGAGAGCCACTTTTAAATATCAAACACAGTGGTACCCACAGTATCACAGCTGTTCATCCCAGCAACTACTTCCTGCTCCTACCCAGAGGAGAACCAATGCAACAACTTATACACATTCATTTCCAGGTCCCCACACAATCCGTAACCAACCACCTCTCTATTTCTAAAATCACAAAGTTTGGGAGATACACATGGTGTCTTAAAAAGTCAAACTTCTACTTTCAAGGATACATCTATAAAAGGAGGCCAAAAGAGAAAGATTTCATGTACTTCTTTACAAGTGTAAATAACTTCCACAAGATGTATCTTATTAAAAAGACTGGATACAAGAAAATAAAGGGGGAATTCATGAATAAAGTGAATTCTTCAAGACAGCATTTTCATAAGCCTATACCCATAAATCATATAATTCTTAAATTGTTATCTTGTAGAAGCAGTTACAGCAATTATAACTACTATTTCAAATATTTTTAATCAATTATAAAGCAATATATACTGCTATGGTTTGGACCTGGAAGGGCCCTCCAAGGAACGGGTATTAAAGGTTCGGTCCCCAGCCTCTGGCATTATTAGAAGGCAGTGGAATCTTTAGGAAGTGGACCACTTGTTATCACAAGCTTCCTGCCATGATACACTCTGCTGCCTCAGTCCAACCAATAGGGTCAAGGGACCCTCTACTGGAACCTCTGAATCTGTGAGTAAAAGGAGAAGGAATATGGCTACTCTCATGGCTCTTGCTGTCACTCTTTGCTAACCAACCACCTTTTACTCAGTGTGCTCCCGTGGAGTCAGGGCTTATGATTTTAGAAATGGACAGATGGGTGATGAGAGATTGTGCAGGGACTTGGAAGTGAACATGTATGCCATATATTCCCTTTATCAAGCTGATTATTTCAGGTATTCTGTTGAGTAACAGAAGCTAACATATCCACTATAAAACAATGATGAAGCAAAGAAACACTCAAAATCCTCTTCTGACATCTGAAAAATATTCCAATGCACATTAAGGTAGCAAAACATACAGGTACATATGACTCTAGCAATTCACAATAAACTATAGGCATATTCCTAAAGTAAAAACAAAGAATGCTTAGTTTTAATTATTTCAGTCTTTGTTTACTCCATAAGTATGCTGCTGCAGAGTGAAGCTAAAAGCCACATAACAGAAATTTAAAAGGAGCCACCCTAAAATAAACTTCCCCATCTGGACTGATCTACTGATTTGTACTCTGAGAACATGACATTCTGTTACGTCTGTTATTACAGCCACAATAATTTTCTGAGACAGAAAAATTTAGGTCAAGTATCTAAGACTATCCCAAATTATGGTGTCTACATGTTAAATTATAAATCTATATAATGTTGAAGTATAATGCAGCAAACATAAAACCACAACTACAAATAGAGTATACTGATGACCAGTTTCTATCAAGAACTCTTGCCAATGTAAATGTCTGTTAGAAATCTATTCTAATCCCAAATTAGAAGCTTTTAACCTAAAACCCAATTAAAATGCTCTGTACAACTATATTTCTTAAAAATATGACATTGGTACACTGCCATGAATTCCAAAAATGACATTCAGACTACCTACATTTGCAATCTGATAACTTGAACTTTTGGGACAGGCTGCTTGGGACTCACCATGAGATACACCCAGCCTGTGACCTCACAGCCCAGATCTGTCCTCCCTCCTCTGTGGTGACAGATTGTGGTCTGACTCCAGCTGCTGGGTCTCCCATCCAGTTAGGGTGTCCAGGCAGGTGGTACCCGTGCCCAGGCCCTCCCCAGTGGAGTATGAGAAGAGACCTGCTCCCTTCTATCTCTCCCTTTCCCCAGGCCCTCTTACCCTCCAGGGCTACAGCCTGAGTACAGTAAGCATCTGATTCATCTCCATTGAGGACAATGCCACAGGAAATAGCAGAGAGCAAAAACTCAAGATTCCCCATTGCCTGAGGAACAGTAACCACTGTCCTGAAATACCTTGAACAGCACCCTGTTACTCAATACAGAAATTAACATTTAGATTCATTGTTCACTGTACATTCCAGGTGTCTGATGAAGTTTATCCCTTTTGTAAGTCATACAAAATTTATACGTCTGCTACATTATTAAAGGAGTCCATAAATAATCTAGATGTAAATACCACATCAGAATGACATCACAAAAAATGTACTGGTAGTAATTTCTACATTCTGAGCATCATGTTATTATTCTACGTAATCATGTGCCAACACGGTGGGTATCATTCCCATTTTACAGAGGAGGAAATTAGCTCTAAGACACTGGTTCACTTGACTAGGAAACATCTAGTATTTGTAAGCTCAAGATCAAAAATGCCCTATCTACTTAAACCAGGGACACACTATACCCAATCTCCTGAACATTACACTCACTCAGTTACGCCAAAGCTGCTTTGGCACTACCAGGCTGAGCTGGGCAGCTGGGACTGTGACTCTATGGTCCCCACAACCTAAAATATTTAACATCTGATCCTTCATAGAAAAAGTCTGCAGACCCCTAATCTACAGCCTCTGGGCTCACGCAGACTTCACTAAAGAAAACCATGCTCCTAAATTTGGTTCTTCCCCATGAAGTTCACCTTCCCTCCTAGAGCTGAGCTTCCTGCTCAGCTAGCTCCCTGGCACACAGTCACCATGCCCGACTAGCTATGTCTCCTTAATGCCAAGACAACTTGTTGCATGTGGCTGTTACACCTTTGACTTCCTAGCTTTTTGATTCTGAAATAATTATCTTTCAAAAAAATTTTCCATGAAAACAATTTAAGATTAGTTCCACAGCAATGTGAATGTACTTAACACTGCTGAAAAGCACAAATAAAAATGGTTAAGGTAGCAAATGTCGTGTTACGTGTATTTTACCAAAATTAAAAAATTTAAAAATGTAATCTAAAACTTAAATTTTTGTGTCAGTTCTCTTAAAAATAAGTATATTTGATTCAAGTTAAATGAAAAACCTGGCAGTAGTAGCACTAGAAGCAAGAAAACATGAGTTGAGTTCTGCATGGCCTTACTTTGTGGTATACATTCATTCTACTTTGGTTTTGTGCATTAAAAAGCAGTTTTGAGAACCTAAAAACAGGCATAGTATTCCCTAAAATAGAACTCTCAAAGACCACGAACAGCTAAACATGTTCATTACATCCCTGTTTCCAACCAGAATTACAGCTGCATCAGCAACTGTACATGTGAGTCACAAAACTCTTAAAAGCATCATTCTGAAATAAGGTACAAGAAAAAGTGACTTCTTTCATATAATACATGTCCAAAGCAAATATACCCATCTTACACTGGGCAAGACTATATAGTTAAATAATATAAATATCTGTAAGTCTTAATACTCATAATCATTCAGTCACTAAGATGACAATCTAGGCTGAATAAGACAAAATGTTGTCATCATATACAGTTACTCTGTGAACCAGTTCTACATCTATTTGATTTTCATTTTTATGAGTATCACAGTAAAATAAAGGAAGTCTTTATACAAAAATCTCATGGTTCGTAGTGCTGTGCTACTTGACAATACCCATAAAAACAATGCAGCCTAAGGTACTGGAGTCAGTTTTGTTGCCCGTAGGCTCTATGTCCCTGAGCAAGTCTCCTGATTGACCAAACTAGCCTCAGTTCAGCCTAAACATAAAGTTTCTTCTAGGGTTATAATTTAGAGCAAACTGTTAGTATGAACAAGCTTAGGATGACTGTGTGAAGTCTGGGGTACAATGGAAGCAGGCTTTGATATGAGTATCTGGCTACTCCCTGCCTCCCACCTGTGCCCCCAGAAGAGTCATGATGGACCACCCTTTTGGAAAGACTTAGCAGCTGCTAAGTCTTTCCCATGTACCCCCTTCTCCTACATCTCCACAGCAAGGCATTCAGCACTGACCTTCTTTATTCTCACCTGGCTACTGCAAAATTTTCTCCTGCCTTCCCCACCACAGTCTTGTCTTTTGTGAACTAGGGAGTAGTGGTTCTTTCCATATGGAACTCTGACTGACTCTGGAAATACAGATCTGTAATCCCAGCACTCTGGGAGGCTGAGGCAGGAAGACTGTGAGTTTGAGCTCAGCCAAGGCAACTTAGCAACCTAGCAAGATTCTGTCACAAAATCACAAATAAAAAGGTAGGCTGAGGATGTAGCTCAGCATGAAGACCCTAGGTTCCATCACCAGCACTGGAAATAAAGAAAAGAAAAAGAACTCTGGCCATGTTGTTTACTTGCTGGGAATAATTAATCTATCCAAACTTCTCGTCATAAGCCTTGGGTTCTCTCGCATTCCAGCTACTTCCCCTCTCTACCAGGCCAGATGCTGCAGCACAGGGGTGGGGAACCTTTTTACTGCCAAGGGCCATTTGGACATCCCTGACATCATTCATGGGCCACACAAAATTATCAACTTAAAAATTAGCCTGCAATATTTGGTAAAACATTTAATTAAAACTTGTCCCTAATATGATGGCTGAAACAGCTTTTCTTGGGGGGGGGGGGGTCTGGCTGGGCTAGACCAAAAGATTTTGCTGCCAATGTAAGGCCATTCCCTATCCCCGCTACCACAGTTCTGTGGCTAAGCCAACAGGTTCTCCCTGATAGTACATTCCGCACTGGCTTCCCTAAGTACATCTTGCCCTACCTTCCCGAAATTCAATCCTTCTCACACTTGGCCAGCGTCTGGGCATCTTCCGTCACACAATATGCTACTTTCCCTCTACTACAGGACTGCCCATAGGGTTATGGCAAGGAAAGGGTAGAATGAGAGCTCAATCTGCTTTAATTCTTCTTACAGATTCACCATCAGGGGCATATGTCAGAATCATTCCGGCTTCTGATTTACATTCCTGACAAAAATATCCTTTATGAAGAATACAAGGAAGCCAGTGGTTAGAAAAAAGAATTGCATGTAACCCCCTTGCTTCCCAGGGCTTCCATGAATATAAATGTGACCTGCACTCTGGCAGAAGGAACTATTTCAAACCCTATGGATCAAGGTGGAGGTTAAATGAACAAAAAGGATAAATAAGCCAGCAGGGTAGCATGCACCTGTAGTCCCAGCTCCTTGGAAAGCTAAGGCAGGAGGATCACTTCAATCCAGGAATTCAAACAAACAAACAAAAAATGCCTAAGAACAGACAGAGTTTGTGGGCAGACTCAGCCATAACTCTTTCATGCCTTTTGGAGGCTAATCTGACCAATCCCGTGAATGGCAAGTCGGAAAGGCACTAAGTCAGAGGAGCCGTCTCTATGAAGATTGCAACTGTTGAGTCACTGGATGGAGAAATGACAAGAGGTGAGCCGAACCAGGAGCAGAAAAGAAACGCAGACAGGCGTTTCCTGGCAGCTTTGGTGGCCCTGGCTAGCAGGGGCTGTCTGTCTCTCTCTTTCTACTCCAGCTGATGTATTCTTAGAGAGGCCAGGCAAACCAGATGGAAAATGAGACTGTCCGTCACCTGCCACCTTTCCTGTCCCGTGCCCATGAGAAAACAGGAAGCTGTCTCTCTGCCCTCCCAATAGGGGACCAGAAAGGGTTACAGCAATGCCAAGTGAGCGGCAAGCCAGCCTGGGAACGGCCTATTAACTAGCTGAAGAGGAGAACCTTCAGAGTGCTGGACACGTCAGCTTTCAATCTGAGCTGATGTAACGAGCAGACTGCACACGGTGAGCGTCAGCAACTTCAGAGGCTGCTGGTGCCACACTTGCAGCTACCTAGTATGCCAGAGACAAAGAAGGCAGCAGGCTTGGAAGGGGCAGTGAATGGGATGCTCAGAGCAAGGCTGACATGGAGCATTGAGGGCATTCCTGACCACTGGCAGTGCACATTTGGTGTGGATGGGATACAGACTCCAATTTGGGAATTTTAAAGGCAACCTCTAAAAAGCTGATTTATAAATAGCAGTTGGCTTTTTAGAAACCTGAAAGGGTTAGAGTAAAGGATAAAGATTATAACATGAAGACAAATAATTTTAAAGGACCTAATAAAATACAAACCAAGTACAAAAAAGTATTAATGATACACATTTTTTGCATTTTAGAAAGCTCTTATTTTTTAAAAAAAGCTATCAAAAACCAGCCATAATCTGGGGGAAATATTATGGTCTTTGGACATTATATCGTATTAAACTTACATTCCATATTCACATTTTTTACATTTAAATTGAGTGATACATAAAAATAAAAATTGTAGATTATGGGGTACCATGTGATGTTTTGGTAGACATTTATATTGTATAATATTTAAATCAGGTTAAATCTACCTAGGTTCTCAAACGTTTTTGATAAAAACACTCAAAATCCTTTTTTCTAGTTTTGAAATTGCATATATTTTAAATTCATTTTCATATTGTAGGGGTCACTTGTTTCAGAGTATAAATTACTACCACTGTATTAATCATTTTCTGTTACTATAATGAAATACCTGAGACTAATAAAGGAGTCTACTTAGCTCACAGGTTTGGACAGTGAAAGTCCCAACTGCACAGACTGGCTCTGGCAAGAAGCTATACATCACCTCACAGCAGATGGTAGCACATGCAAGAGCAAGATCAAATGAAGACAGGAAGCAAGGGCAGTGAGGAAGAGGCTAGGCTTGTGGTGGTCTACTATGCCTCACCTCTTAAAAGTGTCACTACCTCTTGTCACCACCATACCAGGGACCAAGTTTCCAACACATGACACTCTTGTATCATACCAAACTAAAGAAAACACTTGTTAGTATATAAAAATTAAAAATATGTAACAGGATTAACAGTACTTTTATATAAATAAAATAAGAGAGTAACTGCAAATAAATCTATTAACAAATGTTTATAACTAAAACCAAGCTTTAAAGTAGAATGTGCTAGGTTCTAGAAGCTACAAGATCCTCTCCCAACCCCAACAGGCCATGGAGTGGAAAACTGTTTGTCAGGTTTATACTTGTTCAATCTGCTTCAAAGAAAGAAACAATTACAAATCCTAGTACAAGAGGTGCTCAGTATAAAAATAACAACCAGTAAGGAACATCACCTCTTGACAAATATCATCATAATTATTTTAAGTAAAAATCATCCACGGAGAAAGTGATTGCTAGAGCAGGAATAAGTATCTCCCTATATTTATTAATTACAAAGGGAAAAACAGTCATCTTACATCAGAGAAACTTGTCAAGCAATCAGGATAAAACAGATAAAACTGGAATCAGGTGCCCCTGATATGATATGCTGAGAGGGGCATAACTATCACACAACCTGGGAAACATGTGATATGCCCAAACTGAGGAACACCCTGTAAAATAAATCAACTGCACTTTTTAACATCAAGTTCACAGCAAACACAAAGTCATGATTTAGGACACTTAAGAGACACACCAAATTAGGCATGGTAGCATACCTAAAATCCTATCACTCTGGAAAGGTAAGGCAAGAGGATCATTAGTTCAAGCCCAGCTGAGGCAACTTAATGGCACAGCAAGACCCTATCTCAAGGCAAAAAATAATATATGGCTTGGGATACAGTCCCAGATTCAATCTCCAGTACTGGAAAAGAAAGGAGCGAGGAGAGAAGGCAGGCAGGCAGAAGGAGAAAAAAGAAAGGAGAAGAGAAGGAGGGGAGGCTGAAACAGAATGAGAAGGACAGAGAGACAGATGAGTGAGACATGCACATACAGCCCTCACACATACTCCAAGTGAACATTGTAAGGGATGTTGAAATATATCCTGGAAATCTTTTTGTTTTGATTTTTGTCGTAACTAATGAAACATAATTACTATGGCTTGAATCTAGAACATCCCCCAAAATCTCAGATATTGAAAGCTTGGTCTCTGATAAAGCAGTGTTCAAACGTGGGAGGTGACTGGATCAATCTTTATCAGTGAATTAACAAATGGTGGATTTGTACTTGAAAGGACCACCAGGAAGTGACAGTAATTTTAGGACGTGGAATCCAGTGGAAGAAACTGAGATCACTCAGAATGTGTCCTTGAAAGGTAAATGTTGTTCCCAGATCCTCTTTTCCTTTCTATCTCTGCCTCTGAGTACTATGGCTTTGGTCCACACTAGGCCCTTCTTCCATGATGTACTGCCTTATCACCAGCCTAGAAAAAACTGTAGCCAGCAAATCACAGACTGAAATCATGAACCAAAGTAAATCTTTTGATTATTTTTCTCAGATGTTTTGTCTCAGTAATGAAAAGTTAACTAACATAATGACCAAAGTCTGTAATTAAGTAATAGTATCATATTAGTGTTAATTTCTATATTTTATTGTTGTACTAAGTTCATATAAATTAATGTCTTTGTCCTTATGAAAAACACACAAAGTATTTAAAGTCAAAAGGATGTATCATTATATCTGTAACTTTTAAGTGGTTGAGGAAAAAATAAGAATACGTAGAGACAAGGATAAAATTGATGTGGTTACTATTAATGATCCAAGCGTGTCATTTAATCTCATCTACTTGACTGGATTAAGAAATTCCTAGCCAAGTGACTGGATCACAGGGGTACTGTAGTTATCAGCAGATCTGTCCACTGATGCTGACAGCAGCATGCACTACTAGGAAGGAGGACCCAGCTGGAGGGCACTAAAAGTGCCTCTGGAAAGTACACCTCCTGCTGCCACTCCTCCTCTGTGCTCTGCTTCTGCTGACAGGAAGTGAGCACTACACCCCACCACACCATTCAGCCATGATGGTCCTGCCTCAGGTCAAGCCAATCATGGACTAAAAATTCTGAAGCTGGGAGCCAAAATAAATTTCTCTTTTAAGTTGAGAGTATAGATATTTTGTCCCAGCAACAGGAAAGTTGACCAATATACTGCACAAAGTGTTTAGCGAGGTCATTTTTTTATTAAGTTTAAAATTATTTAAAAATGTAAAAATTCACAGAAGCAGCAACATCAGTTGCCACTTCCAGACATTGTGGCATATGCCTATAATCTCAGCACTCTGAGAAGCTAAGGGTGGAGGATCTCAAGTTCAAGCCTCAGCAGGGCAAATTAGTAAGAGTCTGTTTCAAACAAAAATTAAAAAGTGGGCTGGGGACATAGCTCAGCGTGAAGGCCCTGGGATTAGTAGTTAAAAACAACTGTCTAGAGAAGTTACAAATACTACACCATTTGGAAAACTTCATACTAATTAATTTTTTTATAGTATTACATACTCCATCTACCAATACATAAATCATAAAAATTATGGTAGGAGAGTTCTTAAAGAGATTTTTAAAAGTATAAACTAAGAATCTTTTGATCTATTATCTGCTTTACTATAATCTGCCCAAATTTTCAACATTTTGTTTTATGGATTGTTTTTCTTTTTTAACAAAATCAACATAGTAATACCTAATTATATGTACTGAGGTTTCCTTGATTTAAAAATAAAAGACCTTACTATTTCTATCCCTTACTTATCCTTTTTTGCTTGCTACAATGTGAGCATGACAACAACCTATTATAACCAATAATTTATACAATAACTCCTAGTTGCTAAATTACCACCATATACACCGATGATTCAGGGGGAAAAAAACTAGTATATATTACTAAGACCAGAATAACTATCAGTTCCTTAAGAAAAAAAAAAAACTCTGCATATTACATCTCCCCTTTAATATAAACATACTAGTTAACAATCTCCACAAACTGTACAAAGCTTCCTGACTACTAGAAAAAAAACTTTAACAGTTCTCTCAGATTTTTTAAAGACATTTTTTGGAAGATTCACACTCAAGTATGAAAAATACTATGGTAACAAAACTGTTACTATTCTGGCATGTAAACATACAAAGTCACAAATACTTGTTCTGCTCAAAGTGATGAAATTTAATTTTGAAGACTGTTTAATAACTTGCTCTACCTTCCACATTAGTATAATATTGCTTTCTATTTCAAATACCTATAACTAATAATATGCTCCATTCTTTAAACAAAGACAGTTATAATTTTTATGTACATCCTATCACTTTTGCTTTTTAAGGGCAGGAGGAATGGCTCAGCGGTTAAAGCGCTTGCCTAGCAATCGCTAGGTCAAGCACTAAGTACCTGAGTTCAATTCCCCAGCACCACATAAATGGGGCGTGATGGTTCACCCCTGTAATCCAGCACTCGGAAGGCTGAGGCAGGGGACAGCCTGGGCTCCATAGTGAGTTCAGAACCATCTGGATTACCAAGCAAGACCCTGTCTCAAAAAAAAAAAAAAAAAAAAAAAAAGCATTTGCTTTTTAGATGGGAAATCTCACCTGAACTCCAACCCACATCTGTTCCCCTTTCAATCCCCAGGGGAAGAATCTGAGCCCACAGGGATGATTTAGAAAATGAAACTGAGGACACAGTGCAGGCAATGGCCAAAGGCCAAGGTGTGAGATTAGAGAGACAAGAAAAACCAATCAGGTCTCTAATAAGCAGGACAACCAATTCCCAGGTTCTTGTTTATCAAGAGTCACATTACCACTTAACAGCTCAGCCAGTGAGACCCAGGTGGAGGTCACCTCCAAATATCCCCACAACAGCAGGGAGAGCACCGCATTACCTGGGTCAGCAGTGGGAGGGGTGCTAAAAATGATGATGGGTTAACTGACACAGCCACCACTGACACTGTTTCCTGTGACTATGCCTTAGAAAGAAGCATTTATGTAGGATAATGTTGTGGTTTGGATCTACAGCTCCTCCAAAAGCCTCTTGTTTTATATATACTGCATATTTTGGGAAGGTGGGGCTTGGCTGGAAGGGATGGATGCTTGGGACTTGTCCCAGAGGAGTGTGTGCTGGTTCTACCCCTTCTCTCTGACTTGGCTCTGTTTTGCCATGCCATTAGGATCTTGGGCTCCAGCCCCACCATGTGATTCCACCATTTCCAACAGCTCCCCCATGAATGGACTGTGAGCTAAAATAAATCTTTCCTTCCCAAAATTGTGGTTGTTGGGTATTCTGTCCCGGCAACAAGAACAGATAACATCACAGAAATAACACTTCAGAAACTACATGAAGTGTTAAGCAATAAAGAATATGGTGTTCATCCTCTTGCACTGTTGGTGGGAATGTAAATTTGTACAACCACTCTGGAAAGCAGTATGGAGATTTCTCAAAAGACTGGAAATATATATCCCCTTCGATCCAACAATACTCCTTCTGAGAATATTTCCAAAAGAGGTCAAAACAACACATAACAGAGATACAAGTATACCCATGTTCATAGCAGCACAACTAACAATAGCTAAAATATGGAAGACACCAAAATACCCATCAACAGACCAATGGATACACAAACTGTGGTATTTATACACAATGGAATACTATGCATCTATGAAGTCAAACAGCTTGGAGGATTCTGCAGGCAAATGGAAGAAACTTGAGAACATCGTGCCAGAAGGTGAAACATTGAATGGTCTCTCTGATATGAGAAACCCAGATCATAACTATCTCTTGGAACTTAAAGTGGAAAAAAAAGTGAACCAGGGGGGTAGGGTGGGGAGGGAGGAAGGGGTGGGTAAGGGGAGGGACAAGAGGACAGCAGGAAAGTCCTTGTCACCTTGACAAGATACATATGTGCACAAAATGCTCAACTTCATTGTAAACCTTAAATTTTGCACTTATCAATACAATGGGGTGAAAAAAAGAATATGGTGTTCAATAGAAAGTCAATAAATCAGGAAAATCAGGAAGCTAGAAGAGGCAATCATGTGAGATCTGTCACCTCATTATGTTTCTACAAAGCAGCAGAGAAGTATGAGTGAATATTTCTGCAGCCTGGGAGCACTGTGCAAAGCAGCTCCCCAATAAATGTGAAGTTCTTTTCTCATTTACAATCTAAATTTTCACATGATATACATGATATCCTAGCATATTCAAGATTATCTCACCATAAAAAAACCTATTTCTCTCCCAAACTTCAGGTAAAATGAACATTCTAGGAACTCAGGCTCTCCTTATTGTTGGCTGATACAACCTGGCATAGCTGCATATGCTCTGGAGAAATCTCATTCCAAATTAAAATTTTCTTTAAGATACATTAGACCAAACAAAACAAAAACAACAATAACAACAACAAAAAAGGATTCACCCACTAAAGGCAGGATCATAATGGGTATCTTAAACAAATTTTGTCTAACACAATTCACAGAGTCTATTCCTGACAAACTTTTTTTATATTAACATAGCACTCACAGTCAAAAAGAAAAAGAAACCACTTATTACCTAAAATGGGAATAAAAGGCTTTTTTCTATACTTCATTTCTGGAAATAAAACTCTGGCTGAAAGAGGAAAGAGTCACACCCACACAAATCTTCAGAATGGGAAGAGTCAGTATTGCCACACCTTTCTCAACTTACCCAACTAACAAGAGTACTACTATGTAACAGATACATGCATACCCATGTTTATAGCAGCATAACTAATAATAGTTAAATCATGGAAGACACTCAGATATCCATCAACAGACCAACAGATAAAGAAAATGTGGTATATATACAGAATATAGTATCACCTGTCACAAAAACAGATTTGAAGTCATTTACAGGAAAATGGATACAACTTAAGTGTTTAGTGAGGTGAATCATACTCAGAAGATTTAATAAGGCATGGTTTCTCTAATATGAGGAATCCAGAGTATAAATAAGTAATACAATCAAACAGCCGACATGTTGGGAGGCAGGGGCAACAAGAAAGGGAGTAAGAGGTAAGAAAGGGGGAGATGAAGGGAATGTAAAGTTGATGTGATGTGCACAAAATTCTAAGTTTAATGTAACCATTGTGTATTGCAAATTCACACTAAAAAATGGGTAAAAAACACAGAAATCCCATTTGACCCAGCTACAACTCTTTGGGTATTTTTCCCAAAAAAGCTAACGGCATTGTAACACAGAGATTCATGCATACCCACGTTCATAGCAGCACCATCCATAATAACTAAATCTTGGAAACAACCTACACTCATCAACAGATTAATGAAGAAAACATACATAATGGGATACTACACAACCATAAAGACATATATGAAGCATTTTCAAAAGCTGGGGGGAAAGAGACACAAGGGGGATGGTAAAACCTAACACTAAAAAAGAGCCTATTTGAAGATAGATTTAGACTACTTGCCTACGCACAATCTTTTTCCTGAAGCAAAGGGTACTAGAGGAGTCAAGCTAAATAGGGAAAGATAGGCACCAACAATCCAGTGAGTACAGCTGGCTCCTTTTCGTTACTAGCAGAGGAGATGGCCCAATGTACTCCATCAAGGCCCACGTGAAGTGGACCAGGAAGGTGCCATGGGGGCCATGTATGAGCAACATAAAGTTGGTCAAATTTAATGACAATTAATGCAATAAGTAAATCTATCTGAGGATAATGAGAGTAAGTTTCTCAACTGTTGGAGAAAAATTACAAATACTGAAAGAGCAATAAGGAAAAATAATGATTCAGTATTGAGATGGAATCTGAGGATCAGTGTGTACTTACAGATACACACCATTTCCCTTAGCTCAGTCTATTAAACAACTGTGCAAACAGCAACACTCCGATCTTGGCTAAACATTTTTCACCATAAGAAACAAGGGCCTCTTAGATATATGGCAACTGTGAGGCTGGGGCAGAAAAAAGATAAGAGTTCGGAATATATTACCATGCCCAGAACAAGAGGCTGCTGAAGGAATGATAGAGGCATATCCAAAAGACACAGAGCCAGGAAAAAAAAAAATGGTTACTATTAGATAAAACTGGGATGATTTAACAGGAAAATACAGCAATAGTAAAAAATCATAATCCACCAAAAAATAGGAAAACAAGAGTCTATACTCAAAAACATGTATGAATAAAAAGAAAAGGAACACGCTTTACTTTCAAGTAATGAAAGCAGAATGAATGAAAGGATTACAAAATCTCCACTTGGCAAACACTGTAGTATTATTAATTTATTTGGTCAAGAAACATTATTGGATGTTAAATCCAATGGGTGTCAGTTTGGTGATGAACAGGATATTTTTATAGTTTCAAAGCAGCTCTCCACAAAGATAATGAATTATAAAAAGATGACAATTTGTAGCAGAGAAACCTGGCAGACAGCACTGTTAACAGAACAAAGCAAAATCATGAACATTTACCACAAAAAACAGCAAAACTGCAATATTTCTGCTCAAAATGCAAAACATTTTCTTGAAAAAAATAATAAACAAATCCAAACTGATAAAGATTCCACTAGACTGTAAATTCCTAAAGTGTCAAAGGGATAAAAATCAAGGTCTGAGGCCTTATTTCTTGTTCAAAAGGACTAAAGACACCTAATACTCTGAGCACTTAAAATTCTATCCATTTTACTAAAACTCCAATTTATATATAGATTGATAGAAAAATAAAAGATAACTACCTTATGTCACAAGCCCTTTTCTATTTTAAAGAAAAATTAAGTAAAATATTCATCATTGATGCTTAGGAGATAGGAAATTTTTATGCAAGTTCAGCGTCCCATAGGAAAAAACTGCTAAGGAAAAAAAAATATACAGTCAGTTGCTATTCAACTGAATAAAACATGTTTGAATGAACTCAACAAAGGAGGAGAAAGGGCAGTGAACATGAATCTTTCTATACTTTCTATAGCTAGTTCCCAGAGTAGGTTATAATCAAATAAGAAACTGTCTCAACAGCTAAATATATTGCCTCAAAACACAAGCAGTGGAAATCTTCCACTTCTGATGAAAGAGGAGGAATGTGGTAACTAATATTATCAATGTTAGTCAACAAGTCTATAGGCATATGATTGATCTGCACTGAAGAACTATTTAAGTGGCAAGTTCAACATAGAAAGGATAAAAGTGCCTTAAACTTTGTAATTAACCTTTAAGATTACTATAGATTAGTGTTGCTAAAACATTGAACAGTTTCTCAAAGACTTGTCTTCAACAAACACCACTATTTCTCTTCCCACCTGCAAGCCAATCCTGGTAAAACTCTGAATGATTCTTGGTTGAAAAAAATGAGACAGAGGAAAATAAATCTCGCACACCTCTTAAAAAATTTATACAAGATTTAAATGTAATTACTCTATGTCTTACTTTCTCACTGTTGTGACTCAATACCCAGCATGCACAACTTAGGGAGGAAAGATTTATTGTAGCTTACAGTCTCAAAAGATCTGTTTATCAGTGGGTGGCTAGAAAATGGTGGAATCACATCGTGGGGCTGCAGCTGGAGCTAGAACCAGGGTTCCTGGGGCAGACATCCTTACAGAATGGTGGAAGTAAGAGAGAGATTAATAGGGAAGGATGGAACCAGTATAGGCACCTTCAGGTCAAGCCAAACACCTGTCCCTTCTAGCCAGGCCCCACCTCCTAAACCTTCACAGTGTCCAGAGGAACATGAGGCTTTTGGGGTACACTACAGATCCAAACCACCACACTCTACTTAAAGAGTTAGGTTAGGCAGTACTTTTTATTAGTCAGATTTTCTAAACACTTGTAGCCATCCCCAGGTAGTGAGGCATATGACATCCATGATTTTACACAACATACAAATTGAGCATCACTAAAGAGGCTGAAGGCTCCATATCTGGAATATCAGCTTCTTTAGACTAATACTGATATTAAGTAGCAATCTAGAAGTTATGCAGACACCTACATGGATACTGGAAAGGCCTTTCTTTCATTGTCAAATCCTATTCTCTTGGGTTTTTAAGTTAGACATAGTTTCTGTGAGTCAAGGATTGAAATAAGGCCTAAATTGTGATAAAAAATATGATAATTAAGAGGACTGCAGCATGCATAAGTCCCTGAATCTAATCCTCAGCACAAAGAAAAGCATCAGGAGAAGAATGGAAGAAGCTGTATCTTGACAGCAGGGGTGAAAGAGACTAGACTGACTCAAAGACGAAGCAGCTTTGAATCCACACACACTAGACCAGCACACATTATGTCTTCAGTAAGGTCATCCCTGCTATCTAATGGGGTCAGGTTCACACACTCAGCTCTTGCACTGCAGCACCACAACCATAATTAACTCAATAATCTCCCCTTGCAAGGACACAAGCTCTGGAGATGCAAAGACCTTGGCTGTTGCTCACACCTGCCTCCCCCAGTGCAATACAGAGTACAGGCATGCAAGTATTTGTTGATATATACATATATATATATCATATCTCTCTTCCATACTTCTCCTTTGATCGCTTCTATCCCTTCCACAGACTAATTCCACAATGGTAAGGACAGATATATATCTTTATTTAGTACCCTATCATACAGCAGGTACTTAATAATTACCCTACTGAATAACAAAAAAGTGAACAATTCCTGTAGGTCTCCTCAAAACCTTTTCAGCTTGTTAATAATCATGTAGGTATGAAACATGGATGTAATCATTTATAAGCTGTTCAGACTTGTCTTGAAGATTTGTGCTATTACCATTAAGGCTAAAAAACACTAGAATATTAATATTCTAGCTGCTTAAGGGCACATGAACAACCATAATGAAGAATGGGGGAATTAAAACCAGTTGCAAAGATCAGTTCAACAAGTTTCCACATTCTCATTATAATCAGGCATAAACATGTCCAACTTAATATTGTTAAGATGGAAATATGGAGGGGATGGGGTCATAGCTCAGTGATTACAATGTCTACCTAGAAAGCACGAGGCCCTGGGTTAGATTTTCCAGCACCACATAATAGCTGAGTATAGTGGTGCACAAAGGAACCTGTGCTAAAAGGACTGTTGTGAGTTGAGGCCAGCCGAGACTCCAGAGTGAGATCCTATCTCAAAAGAAAAAGAGAAAGAAAAGAAAAGAAAAAGAGGGGCTGGAGAAATAGCTTAGCAATTAAAGTGCTTGCCTAGCAAGCACTAGGTACCAGAGTTCAATTCCCCAGCACCATATAAACTGGGTGTGGTAGTGCATGCATTTAATCCCAGCACTCAGGAGGCTGAGGCAAGAAGATTGCCTTGAGTTCAAAGACAGCCTAGACTACAGAGACCCTGTCTCAAAAAAAAAAAAAAAAAGGAAAGAAAGAAAAAGAAAAAGAAACATGGAAAAAGCCACTGCACATCATAGTTAGAAATATATACCAAATAAAAATGGCTCCACCTGAATTAAATATAAGGTATTAAAAATCCCTTCGACACTTCTATACAATTATTAGAAAGACTCACACCTAAAACACTGGCAACATCCACTGCTGGAGAGAATGAAGACCAAGTGGCACTGGCACTCATAGCTGCTGGGAATGTACAGTGGTATGGCCACCCTGGGGGAGTTTGGCAGTCTTTAAGCAAAAAATAGTCTTACATATGATCCATAGTCACATTCCTATATACTTAAAATCCAAATAAAAACATATATAAGTATACTTATAGGAGCTTTGATAACTGCCCCAAACTAAAAGAAACCAATATATCCTCTAATAAATAGGTAAAACATGGTACATCCCTGTCATAGAATATTAAATTATTAAAAAATCAAACTTATTATTTCAACTATATGGCATTCTAGAAAAGGCAAAGCTATGAAGACAGAGCTGTGGCAGGGCTGGAGGAATGGCTCAGCAGTTAAAGCACTTGCCTGGGAAGTGCTAACTCAAGTGCTAAGTACCTGAATTCAATTCCCCAGTACCACAAAAGCCGGGTGTGTTGGTGCACAATTCTAATCCCAGTACTTGGGAGGCTGAGACAGGAGGATTGCTATGAGTCCAAGGCTAGCCTGGGCTCCACAGTGAGTTCAGGACCAGCCTGGGCTACAGAGTGAAACTGCCTCAAAAAAATAAAAAATAAAAATAAAAAAAAAACGCCCTTTGGATGCCAAGGTCTTAATGATGAATTGTGAAAGGGAGCAATGAATAGGTCAACATATAGATTTTTTGGGCAATGAAATTATTTTGTTCCTGAAAGTATGAATGATAGACACATAACACTGCATTTGTCAAAATCCACAGAACTATACATTACAAATAGTAAAGCTTAGTTGGGAACAGAGGCAAAGACCTGTAATTCCAGCTCTTTGGGAAGCTGAGGCAGGAAGATTGCAAGTTCAAGCCCAGCCTGGGCTACTTAAGTGTCGTAGCAAGACCCTGCCTCAAAATTAAAAATAAAAATGGTCTGGAGGCTGCCCATACCCTAACTGGCAAGGACCCAGCTCACTTGTGCCTGGGCAACCCCACACCCTGCAGTCCACACACGCTCTTGCCAGTACCTTACAGCCTTATGGCCATGTACACAATCTCACTGGTGCCCTGTGGCCCTGGGCCCACACACACACTAGACAATGGCCAACAGCCCCATCTCACAGCACCCCATATCCCTGCATATACACTCACCAGCATTCTGTGACCTTGAGTGCAGCCCTGCCCATGCTCCCCACATATCAACCCCAGTACTGGGTGACAAAAGGACCAGGACACCTGCACATGCAACCAGGAGTATCACTTGATCAGTGTTTTGGCTGAACTTCTGAAATTTCCTAATTGCAATGATGTCTACAAGAGACCAAAGACAACAGGATAAGGCCTACGAGGAAGAAACCTCCCATATAATTAACACAGGAGGTAGAGACAGAGCCCATCGACACTACCTGAACTACAACCAACAACAGAACCATGGGGAAACGAGGCAATAAGTCACCTGCAAACAAGCTGGACACACCAAAAGCTGCATGAATTCTAAAGCAGCAAAACCTACAAGAAATGAAGTCAGAAGAAAAGTAGACCTAATGGCCAAAAAGCTCAAGGGTGATATACAAAAGATGCATGAAAAGCTCAAAATGGAACTAATCAAAGAAAAGCCTTAACAGATAATAATTTCAATGAGTATAAACAAGAATTAAATAAAGATATAAAGAAGGCAATGCAAGAAATAAAAGGATTTGGTAGATATACACAAAATGAAAGCCAAACTGCAAGATAGGAAAAACTCACATAAAAAAATGGAAAACAAGCTTGAATACTTCAGGAATAGATTACTGGATCTTGAAGATAAGGTGAATAATATGGATCATAAGGTGAGTGAGCACCAAAAACCAAAAATACAAGGAGTCTGGTTCCAACAGCTGATGGGATGACTCAAAGAGAAATAATTTCAGAATTATGGGAGTGCAGGAGAACATGGAGGGCAGAACAAAAGTTTTAAAGGACATGTTTAATGAAATTAGGGAAGAAAATTTCTCATTATCTAGGAAAATAAATGAACCTTGAGCTTCTGCACGCATATAAAACTCCAAATAACTTTGACCAGAAAAGAACTTCCCCACAACACATCATAATTTAAATTCCAGAAACTTAACAGAGACAACATTAAAAGCTTTGAGAGAAAAAGAGAGGTAACATATGAAGACAAACGCATCAGGATAACTGAAGACTCCTCGACACAAATTCTAAAAGCCAGATATCATCCAAGTGAGAACAGAAATGCAAACCAAGAAGGCTTTATCCATCAAAACTATCCTTCAAATCAGAGGGAAAAGTAAACACTTTCCATAACAAAACAAAGATATTCATGACCACTAGACTGGCATTGCAAAAAATTAAGGAATTCTAGACAGAGACAGGGAGACCAACAGCACCAAAGACTGAAGAGAAAAGGAAACAAAAGAAAGAGGACAATGATTTGACAAGAGCACAGATCAGTCAATCAACATGGATACATCATAATGATGACAGGATACAACAAATATACCACTATAATGACACTGAATGTTAATGTCAATGGTCAACTCACCTATCCAAAGGTACAGACTGGCTGACTGGATCAGAAAAAAAATACCCACAATTTGTTGCCTGCAAGAGACACTCCATAAAGAAACACAGACTGAAAATAAAAAGATAGAAATCAGTATTCCATGCAACTGGAACCAGGAAAACAAGCAGAGGTAGCCATTTTATTCTCAGTCATAGAAGATTTCAAACCAAAAAGATCAAGAGAGAGAAAGATGGACACTACATAATGATTAAGAAAACAATTTAATAGGAGGAAGAAATCACAATTATCAATATACATGCTCCCAATATCAAGGCACCAAATTACATAAAACAAAAATTACTTAACTTAAAAGGCCAAATAGGCCCCAATACAATTATGGTAGAGGATTGCAATAACCTACTATCACAGAAAGGTCAACTAGAGAAAAAAAAAATCAACAAAGAAATACTATAGTTAAATCACTCTATGGAAAAACTGGACTGAACAGATATCTACAGAGTGTTCACCCAACATCAACAGAACACACGTTTTTCTCAGTAGCACACAGGACATTTTCCAAAGTGGACCACATTACAGACCATAAGGCATGTTTAGTTAAGTACAAAGGAATCAAAATAATTCCTTGCTTACTTTCAGATCATATACTGAGAAGAAACCTGGCAGAATTAATATTGTCAAAAATGGCCATGCTGCCAAAACTGATATATAGAATCAATGCAATTCCTATCAAAATACCATTAACTTTTTCCATAGAACTTGAAAAAACAATCCTTAAATTCACAGAGAACCAAAAGAGACCCAGGATAGCCAAAGCAACATTAAGTAGCAAGACAAAAGCAGGTGGCATTGCAATTTCAGAATCAAGTTATATTACAAAGTAACAGCGATAAAAAAAAAAAACTATATGGTACTGGCACAAAAACAGACAGGTTGACCAACTGGAACAGAACTGAGGATGCAGAGACAAACTCAAGTATCCTCAGCTACCTGGTCTTTGACAAAGGGGCCAAAAACATACACTGGAAAAGGAAAGACTCTTCAACAAATAGTGCTAGAAGAATTGATTATTCACATGCAGAAGAATGAATCTATTACATACACCTATCACCATGTACCAAAATCAAATCAGAGTTGATCAAAGACTTAGATATTAAAACAAAATAACTACACCTTTGGGGTGAAAACACAGGCAAAAATCTAGAAGATATTAAGCACTGGCAAAGACTTTCTTAAAAGGACATCTGATGCAAAAGAAATAGTCTCCAGAGTCAACAAATGAGGTTATATAACATTAAAGTTTCCGTATAGCAAGGGAAACTATCAACAGAGTGAAGAGAGAACCAACAAAATAAGAAAAAATTTTTTACCACATCTTGAAGGAGGCTGATAACTACAATATACAAAGAACTGAAGAAAAATAAACCCCTCAAAAATCAAAGACTTGATTAAAAAATGGGCAACTGAAATGAAGAGGCAGCTCTCAGGTAAACAAGTATACATGGCCAGAAAATACATAAAAAGATGTTCTACATCCTTAGCTACTAAAGAAATGCAAATCAAAACATCACTAAATTATCATCTTACTTCAGTAAGAATGGTGCACATCAAGAAGTCAAACAGCAATCAATGCTGACAAAGATGTCAGAAAAATGAACCCTTTTACATTGCTAGTGAGACTGTAAACTGGTACAAGCACTACGGAAAGCAATAGAAATTCCTCAAAAGAGTAAAAATAAATATTGCATTCAATCCAACAATCTATCTTCTGGGTATCTTTCCAAAAGAGTTAATAGCAATGCCTAAGAGATACATGTGGACCCTGTTTATAGCAGCACAACTAACAATAGCTAACTCATGGAAGATGCTGAAATATATCCATCAACAGACCAATGGATACAAAAAGTGTGGAATATGTACACAATGGAGCACTACATTTCCACAGACAGGTAAATCTGAGGCCTCTGTAGGTAAATGAACGCAACTTGAGACCATCATGCTTAGTGAAATGAGTCAAACTCAGAAGATTAAATACCTTATAGTTTATAAGAAAATATAAGAATACAGGCATTTTATAAAACAAAAGGGTGTGATACTGGGAGTGGGGGGGTGGGTGAGGGAAGTAGTGGGAGGGCCAAAAGGGGAAAGGATTATAATGTTCACACAGTCTACATATACTGAAGCCCAATGTAACCATTTTGTATCATAAATACACTAGTAAAAAAGGGGGGAAATGGGCTAGAGTATGGTAGCTCAGTATGAAAGCCCTAAGCTCAATATCCAGCACCAACCACAACACACATACACACAACACATGCACAGTTACCCTTAATGTATACAAATTCTTAAGAAATCATTTAGGAGGTCGGGGGACCCCAAGACAAAATGAAAATCATGACAAGATTTTATTACAAATGCATGAAAGAATCTCACTGAAGAGAAGTGGGGAGAAGGCTGCTGACATAAGTAACTTTCAAAGTGAGCTAAGATAGGCCTAGTAGCATGCCTACAATCCCAGCACTGTGGGACGCTGAGGGAAGGGGATCATGAGTGTAAGCCCTGGTTGGCTAACTCAGCAACATAGTAAAAATCCGTCTTAAATCTCAAAATTTAAAAAGCAATGTTTTAAAGTTCTGGGGATGTAATTTAGTGTGAATTCCCCAGGTTCAGTCCCCAGTACAGCAATTAAAAAAAAAAAAAGATAAAGAAGAAAAAGGACAGTACCTAACTCTGGCTGGTGAAGCAGTTTCCCATAGGCATATATTAAAAAAAATTCCAAAGCAGTGAAATATATATACTGGAGTCAAAGAATTGAGTAGGTGGTTGGCAGGCTGTGAAAGGTGGGCTTCTTCCTGCTGGGATGTGAAGCTGACAATTAAGCAAAGGGAAAAGGCTAGAATAAGCCGCGTAGCAAAGATCAGAGTTAAGGACAGTAATTCTTTTAGGTTTATCATAACACAGACACAGAAGGTCACGTACAGCCATACTAACAGAGATGTGCATTCACATGGGTTAAAATACACATACCTATTTCCTTGCTCTGTCACTTGATGGGCCTAGAAGCAAACTACTATACCCCAACAGCAACTAGGACTACCTATCTTCAGGTCTTGATTCTAACAACATCCTCCAAAAGAAGGAGCCCAGATTCTTTTTTTAAAAAAATCATTATAAGACTAGCCCAGGAAATCGTGAAGCATCTTCAAGTACCAGAAAGTAAAGAAGTTGTTAAAAAGAAAGAAAGAAAGAAAGAAAGAAAGAAAAAGACATGTTCAACTGAAAGAGCTCCGAATGGCCGAAACTGGAAGAATCTTAGCAATAAAATAAAGTAGTATATAAGCAATAACATAAATGTCCACGAATCCATACTTATACATATATACTGATACTATTTGCTTATACGTGTCATATATGTAAGCACAAACAAATGGGGAAGGCTAGATCAATCTGTATAGAAAAATTCTAAGTTACACAGCTATTCCAACCTCAGAGAAGTGAAGTGTAACTCCCCATTTTTAACTGTAGGCTGCACATAGTGACTTACTTTCAGAATTTCTCTGGGACAAGTAACTTCTTTAGAGAAGAGGAGACAGGATTAAGAGAACACAGATTAAATGTGTTTTCTCTCTGGAAGAAAAACATAGGATATCCTTTAAACCTCATTCACCTATTTTTTAAAAATCTTTATTTCAAGGGCATAATTGAACTAATGTTCAATTTTAATTGTGTCTAGAATTTAATAATGCTTTTGGCCTTCCTTGTTAAAGTCCATTTAGAAATTATGTTGATCTAAAAGTAACTGTTAAAAAATGACAAATCCCCAGGTGATTGTTTAGTCTTCAGTCTTAGACTCAAGTCTTAGACTCAGTCTTACTGACAATTACAAAAGGAAGGCTGAGCCCCTGGAACATTTCTACAGCAATTAGAAAAGAGTGTCAAAGAGTTCCTTGGGGATGCATGCAGTTCTATGGAAGTGAGTGGCTTATCTTTTAAAAAAATAAAACCAGACAATATAAGTAAACATCAAATTTCATTAACAGCTGAGCACGGTGATGTACCCATTTTGGGGAGGATGAAAAAAAGGGTATCCCTTGTGCCTAAGAGCTGAAGAACAGCCTGAGCAACACAATGAAACCTTCCCCCAAAAGAAAAAAAATGACAAAACTCCTACAACACAAGTGCCACACCTGCAACTCCAAACAAAAAACAAATTCACTTCTGCCCTAGATGCTGATCACTAGTTATCTTGTGATCCTTTGGTCCTCAGGTTGTTACCAAGAGGTTACTACTACTCTCAGGTACTTTTCCATACACCAGGTATCTTTCAGGAGATAAAAATGTTCCTTCATTTTGCCAGAACAACTCCCACCTATCCATCCATATCCAGAGAGGTTCTTTTAAAGAAGATAATGTCTACAATTTGATACTTTTATCATTAAAACCTATTTCTCAAGAAAAAAAGTTGCTAACATTCTCTTTGAAAAAAAATGCCTCAGATCACCACCTTCCAGGCCAACTACAACAAGTATCCAACTATTGAGTGACCAAGCACTGCCAAGTTCAAACTAATCAAACAGAAATCAAAGATAGGATTTTCCTATCTCACTGGCCTTCCTTGCTCAGTCTCCTTTGTCAACCCCCCCATTCTGACCTCTAATCCCTCAAAATTCTGGCTCAGCTCTATGACCCTCCTTGCCTCTATCACGCTCTATCACCCTACGTCCCTAGAAGTTATTTGTCACTGTCCCTAAACACTATTTCTATAGTAATGGTTCATAACTGCATCTGAAATTCCTCAGTATTCCCCCTTTCCTGCAAACTTCATCTCTCCAACTTTTGCCTCATCTCACATCAATAACCAGTAGTTGCAAAACCTATCCACAGTCTAACCACTTCTCACCACTCACGTGGTCCCAGCCACCCTTCCGCTGAAGACAATCCCTGTTTTCATGCTGGCTCCCCTGTGAATCTTTTACATGTACCAGCCAGAGGAGCAGGGAGCTGGTGTACAAATGTTATACTCAGCAAAACCACCAATGCCTTGATGACAGGCCTCATAGGATCTGGTCCCCTAACTCATCATCTGGATGAAGAGCCACTCTGTCTCTTGGTCCAGATGATGCACACATCCTCCTGCCCCAGGACTATGCACCCCATTTCCTCTGTTCAATCTACCCAAAATGATCTTCCCCCAGATAAAGTTCATTGCTCACTCCCTCAGATGGACTAACTAACAGGCCTTACTGCTCTACCACCCTCTTCTCATGTTTTTTTCTTCAGAGGACTGGAGGCCATCAACCATTTATTTGTCTCCTTGTTTCTGCCATCTCCACAGAAAAGTGACTGCATAATAAGATCAACCTAAGAACAGCAGCTTTGCTGTGCTCACCCCTGCAGCCCTGTGTCCAGGGTATGTTGCACAGCAGGCACACACTTTGCTTTTAATTTATCAACCATTCAGAAAAAAAAATCTAAGTATGTTTGTATTGCCTGGAATATTCTAACATCGTTCTTATGTTACTCTAATAAAACAGGCAGAATTCTAAATTATTATAGTAACCACTTGTAAGCACCTTAAACAGCCAGTAGGCACCCTTCAGGTAGTATTAAAAACAGAACTGTACTCATCACCCTTAATAAGCCACACTGTTAAAAATAAAACCACAATTGCCATAACAGAAAAATGCAGACATCCTATAAACATGAAAGGAAAAATAGTACCTATGATAGATATTTTTAAAAGAAGTAATCTGAAAATAAGTGCCAGCTGTCAAAGAAAATAACAGGAGTTTTTAACTCAGAAAGCACAAATGCCAAACATCACAGGGTTAATTCTAATGATGTCAGCAGGAGAGCTAGCACTAAATTGCTCAGTGAATACTGAAAGATTCTTGTTAGCCAGGGAAAAATTTCTCTGTAATGGTACCCTTACAAATTTCACACAGTCATAACATGGTACACTATAAGCTTGCTCAAATGATAAACTCTTTTATTAGCGTTTAAAGTCTGTGGTCCTCTCAAACAAAGATCTTTCTGTCTTAGATTTCCTAGAAATCAACAAGCTACAAATCACATCCTGTACAATATCCACTTAGTCATGGAAGATGCAGTCTTCTTTGCTTTGCCCAGTTTCCCAGGACCCGGCGCAACCCCCAGAATACTGGGGCAGGCAAGGAAAAATCCCCTTTGTGTCCAATTAGATTATCTCTGGATTCTAACTGCTTTTGATTTTGAACTAATTTTCAGATTTACAGAAAAGCTGTAAATACCCTAAAGACAGCACCCCCTTCCACCCTGGCCTGTTTTACCCACCTTTCCTCTATTATCAACACCTTACCTAACTACAATATACATACCAAAACAAAGAAATTAACACTTGTACAACACTATCCACAGAATTACAGACTCCTCACACTTTACCAGCTTTCCCACACACATCCCTTTCTCTTTCCCAGGGTCCCATGCTGCACTGAATCATCCTGCCTGGCAGTCTCCTCTAATCTGAGTTTTCCCTTGACGCTATGGAAGAACACCGTTCAGGTGTTTTACAGAAAGTCCCCCATTTTAGGCTTATGGCAAGTTTTCTCTTAATTAGCCTAGGCTTATGGATTGGGGAACATGGGTAAGGCGATGAAGAGTCCTCTCACGTCCACGACGTAATAGTCTAACACTGTGATATTAAAGTGGTGACAGCCAACTTCCAGTTCTCTGCTCCATTCATCAGAAGTGAATCAGCATGACCAGCCCACAGAGAAGGTGATGTTAGCCTCCACCTCCAGGAAAGAAGCTTGGCAAAGTTTGTGTTGGTTACAAACCACTGCAGGATCAACACTTTGTAACTACTTTTTCTTTGTGCATGAATGTTTGCCCTGGAAAGGGAGATACAGACAGGGCTTTCACACTGAGCTACATTCCAGCTCATTTTTATTTCTGGTTTTCAGACAAAATCTCACTAAATCACTAAACTGGCTAGGCTGAGCACAAAGTTATGATCTTCCTTCCTTAGCCTCCCAGTGCTGAGATTACACACACATACCACCATGCCCAGCTTCTATGGTACTGAGGAATAAAACCCACTGCCTTGGCCTAGTTAAGTGTTTTAACCACTGGGTTATGCCTCCAGCCCTAGTTTTAACTTTAGAATGTTGGTTTAGAACCAGGGAAAACACAAAGCAGTTAAAACACATGCCTAACAAGCACAAGGCCCTGGGTTCAATTCCTCAGCACCATATAAACTGGGCACAGTAGTGCACACCTGCAATCACAGTACTCAGGGGAAGTTGGGGGAATCCTAAGGCAGGACAGTTGTCATGAGTTTGAGGCCAGCCTGCACTACAGAGAAGAATGCAAGCTTAATTTCTAGCCAAAATCTCTTTGTTTCCATCATCTCATCTGATTTAGCCTCTTCCCATGCTGCTGCGCAGGGGTTTCAGCTGATTCAGCCTCACTTCTACTCGGTTATGCAATGCATTACCATTAACATGGCTTGAAGTGGAGAGAGGAAAGGTGTGTGTATTAAAACTATCAAACATATGATAACAGAAGTGTATGTGTGCCAACCCTGGCTTCCCTTAACTGAATTTTAACTGACTTACCACAAAGGCCAAAGTCAAACTCCTTTTCTGCTCTTCTCTGCTTCCCAGTAAAGAAGTTAAACAGGAGGACGTCAATGGAGAAAATGTAACTTTTATTTAATTCCAAAAACATTACTGCACTATAAGAAATGTTTTCCAAGTATAAATGGTTCTCAAACATTAGCAGGTACAAGAATCATCATCAAAGCCTGCACACTGTGCAGACTATGAGACTCTTCTCTATCTGTCAGGATTCCATGTCTGGGTTTCAGAATGAAGACTCTGCTCACTAAAAAGCACTTCAAATGAATCTCTTATAAACAGAAGGCTTTTGAGAAACTCTTAACTTGTCATAAGACCTGGGGGCAATGCTAATACCTGAAACACACATATACGATTTTCCCACTGAAAAAAAGTACCTATGTCACTCATGTTTGAGAAATGCCAACTTACAACACACTTCCAAACCTTACACAATTTTACCTCTGACGTTCCTGTTCCAGACAACACTGTCTTTTGTCAACAATTTTGCTACCATCAAATCATTCTTGTCTTCATTCGCTCACATCTTACTTTCAGGCATCATATCATCTTACTAGTTCAATATAAATGATTAACTATTCAAACTAAAAACTTCAAAAATCTCTGCTACTGTTATCCTTAAACCTCTTAAAAATGTGAAAAGATACTATTCTGTTTGGAATGGTCTAGAACTTCAACTACCTTTAGAGAAGGGAATGACCAACGCCATCAAAGACCCTCTGTACTGTCCCCCTAACTCATCTTGCCCAGTTCCAAATGTCCAGTGGTGCCTCCTTGCCTTAATGGCTTATTTATACTATTTTTGCCTTGGCTACTGTTGGTTTTTTAATAACATGGTAAGGTATTTTAATAGATTAGTCCATTTTTACATATGGGTAATAAGTTCTTAGAATTCAGAAATTATTATTATCTCAAAATAATTTGCCTAGCTCTTAAATACTGATGCATATTTTAAAAAGGTAGATTATCAATTCAATCGCAGGAATTAAGATGATGATGATTATCTCTAATTTCAATGCTTTTAGTCACACAGGAAATGCTACTGGCTGTATATTTATGGAGATAAAGAAAATGATATATAGATCCCACTGCCTAATAATGTACTAAAGAACATTTTTCCTGCCAACCAAACAGATTAGGTTACCTCTGCCTAGTGATGTTTCAGTAAGAGTGATTAACGAATAAAACTTACAATACCTTTAACATACTCCTACTAAATTCAGACATATCAATTTGCCTCCTGAACAACCACAATTCACTGATATGTTACAGGCCGACTTTTAAGAACCCACCATAAACCAATTAAGGCAAGATAAGGATCTTTATTGACAGCCAAAACTGCTTCTGAGGGTGAGAATGCAGAGAACTGCCCTGAGCCAGGATAGCAGAAGGTTGATACAGGGTTTGGGAAGGGGAGACTACAGGGGAGGTGACATAGGTTCAGCATTATTACACATACACACAAAAAAAAATCACAATTACATAGTATCCATAGTAACAATATTAGCCACTTAAAATCTAAAGGGTTTCCTTTACATTTGTCAGGACCTAGTCGCACAAAACTTGGGTACTTTGAAAATAACTAATTAAGAAGTGGGCTTAAGGGCCCACATGGGATTGAGTTGTCTGTCAGCCCATCCTGTATCCGGTCTCTAGGAGATATCTCCAGGATGGTAGGAGTTGACATTGCTCTACCCATTAATGTACTATGGTGCCAGCGAGACACCAAGAGCAAGATACAGAGGTGAGAAATAAGGCCATTGGTCCTAAGGGTTACAAATTATTACAGCACCCAAAGTTCACGAGAGTGTCAAGAATGCCCTAGTGTTACTCCCTGAGTTAACTAAGTACTTTGCTTAGTGTCACAACACAAGGAAAGAGACCACTCCTCCAAGTAAAACAGTGATAATTTCTGAAATCCTCTCAATTATTCTTTCTGGCTTGTTTTGGAGTCACCAACATTACTGTGATTTTTTTTTTCCTCACTCAAAAGTATAGGAGATCAGGAAAGCAGGAGAAAGTCTCTAAGAGGACTCCAAACTTAATGGCAGAGAAGACTGAAAACAGGCACAAATATCAAACTAAATAAGGTCAAGGAAATACAAAGGAAAGACATAACCTGACTGAAGAAATCTTCCCAGTAGTAACAGGTTTTGTTTTGTTTTTTTTTTTTTCAATCCTAAGTGATCTACCGTCCTCAGAAATACGGTCATGAAAAATAAGACACTAAGACACCTACAGGAACAATTATCTTTCCAAGATAATGTCATGAGCCCTGAAATAGTGGAACTCACAAGAAAGTCAAAAAACAAACGGACCAAGTGGTCAATCATTGAAACAACACATACTTAAATGTAAGAATGCTTAAAGAGGAACTTACTAAACAAACAATGGTCTTAACTGATAAAAAAAATTTAGTGGGTTTATAAAAAATACAAACAAAAAGCCACATGAAGTAAACAAGGCAATGCAGCATATGAAGAAATATTTTTGGTACAGAAGTAGAAAATCTGGGGTGCGGGGCAGCTGAAATTCAGGATATGAAAAATTCAACTGAAAGCATGGGAATCCAGCTTGAGGATTTTAAGGACAAAGTATCAGACCCTGAAGACAAGGTTGATGAATTACTCAGGGATACCTGAAAGAAGACTGCAAGGTAGCTGGATACAGTAACCACTGGATGATTCAAAGAGAATCACCTTCAGAATTTAGGGGCATGAAAGACCAGAAGACAAGACAATAGGTAAAAGGAATTTACTCACTGAAATCACAGTGGAAAATTTCCTGAACCTAGGGAAAGAAATTACTATGGGGATACAAGATGCATACAAAACATCAAATAACTTTGAACAGAAAAGAACATCAATTCACATCTTAGTCAAAATCCCCGAAGTTCAAAAAAAAGGGAATATCAAAAGCAGTAAGAGAAAAATAGGTATTATTCTACCATGGCAAGCCCATCTAAATAACTGCAGGTTTCTCAATGCAAATCTTAAAAGCAAGGAAAGCCTGCAAAAAAAAAAATTCAAGTTTTAAAAGAAAACAAGTGTCAACCCAGATTGTTTTATCCAACAAAATTATCCCTGAAAAATTGAAAAAGTAAATATTTTTCATTGCAAAGAAACACTATAGCCTGGATTACAGAATGAGATCCTGTCTCAAATAGAAAAAGAAAAAAAGAAACAACTAAGAAAATTTATGATCACTAGACCAGCACTGCAGAAAATATTTGAGGGAACCTTAGACAAACACAGGAAGCTCAACAGCACTAAAAAAACTCAAAGGACAGGAAACACCAAAAAGAGAAGTGTAACAAAAAGAAAAATCTAAGAACCAACCCTGAAATAAACCAAGACAATGATACGATTCAGCAAATATCTTATGTAATAATTCTCAGTGCTAATGGTCTTAACTCCCCAGTGAAAAGACACAGGCTGGCATATTGGATCAAAAGACAAAATCCAAATAGTTGCCTGCAAGAAACAAACTTCACCTGCAAAGGAGCATACACACTGAAAGAAAAAAGGATGGAAATTAATATTCCATCAAACTGGAGCCCAAAAATGATTAGGACTAGCTACTCTATTCTAAGACACAGCAGGTTTCAAGCCAAAGCAGATCAGAAGAGACAATGATAGATACTATATTTTAATAATGGAAACAATCCACATATCATGTATAAAGGTATCATAATTTGTCTGAAAACAGCACAAAGGCTTGAAGAGAGAAAGCAGCTGTGGAGCTATACACAACAAAGATTTTTGTTTACTACTGTTATTAAGCTATAAGTAATCTGAGCCAAATTATCAATATAGGTGGTAATCATTAAGTCAGGGCAATTATTAGGGAAATAGTTTTAAAATCCAGTAATAGAAATGACAAGGTAAATGTGAAGACATCTGTTTAACACAAAAGATGACAGTATAAGAGAAATGAAGGAAAAGGCAAGCTACATATAAAATAAATAGCAAAATGACAGACACAACTACTCTGTCAATAATCATTAAATACAAATGGATTAGACACTCCACTTATAATACAGAACTGACAGAATAGACTTAAATATCTAACTATATACTGTCTACAAGAAACTCAAAGATTCAAAGACATAAATAACTTAAAAGTAAAAAGACAAAGCTAGACATGGTGATGCATGCCCGTAATCCCAGCTACTTGGGAGGCATAGGCAGGAGAATGACACACTTAGGGCCAGCCTGGACATTTTAGCAAGACTTTGTCTCAAAAAGAAACTAAAAGGGCTGGAGAAGTATCTCAGTGGCAGAACACTTGCCTAGGATGTGCTAGGCCCTAGGTTCCATCCCTAGGACTGGAAGAAAAATAAAAGATAATTTCAAAAAGACAGAAAGGGATCTACCATGCAAATGGTAACCAAAAGAGAGCTAGAGTGGTTTTACCAATATTATATAAAATAGATTTGGAACAAAACTTGTTACCAAAGACAAAGAAGAAATTTTATACAGATAAAAAGAATCCACACATCAGAAAAACACGGTAATTATAAACATGTATGCATCTAAAAATAAGTGAAGAAAAGAACTAAAGGCAGCAACAGACAATCCAACAATGTTAGAGATTTCAATATTTAACTTTCAGTAATGCATAGAACATTAGACAAATAAAACGAACAAAGAAATAAGAGACTTGATCAACCTACTGGACCAAAAGATGCCCACCAAAAGCAGTATTCTTTTCAAGTGCACCCAAATAAACCATTTGCTGGACACTTTTAAAATCTCAATATATAGATAAACATATATATATATATATGAAATCAGACAAAATATATTCTCCAACTGTAATGGAATGAAATCAGAATTCAATGGAACAATGGTTGGTCTTAACTATGCTGTTCATAGTCTCACTTCCTCACTTTTTACTTCCCCTCATGCCTTCCACACTCACTGCTGATACAGTTTTTACATAACAGTCCCTTTTCTAGGTGCTAACTTGTCACTTCTAATACATTATCAGTAAAATTCAATGACCTAATTTTGCAGGAAGAAAAATAAAGCTCAGTTTAAGCCTGAAACTAGGGAAGGGGAGAAGCTCTTTAAGCATACAATTTTACTCAGCTTTTGGAACACTTATGGGTGAAGGTATCGCTGGTTCTCAGGTGAGGTAAGTGAGCAGCCTAAATGAGTAAGGATGATACCACTGTAAGACAAATCATCTCCATAACAACCAGCAGTTAGAAGACATTATTGCCAGGCTGGCCTTGAAATCATGGAAATCCTCCTGCCTCAGCATCCCAAGTGCTAGGATTACAGGCATGTGCCACCATGCCTGGCTCATCCCAAGTTTCTAATGCAAGGACATCCAACATTCCTTTATAAATCAGCCAGATTAATAAAAAAGACCTTTTCACATATTTTGCTGTAAACTTCAACTTCCCCTAACAATAAGCCTTCCAATTTAAAAAACATTGACCTTGCCCTTTTTTGTAAGGTTTATTTTTTACTTAAACACATTATCATTGTGCAATTTCTACTTTCAACTGTTTTGTAAACATACATTTTTGTCTCCTTAAAAAGAACAAAGCCCTTGAGAGAGAAAACGGTAATTCAATTTTGTTTTGCAATTTTCCTAATAGTTCAGAGGGCAGTTTGGGTTCACTAACAAGCCCTTACTTACTAGTTAATTCTAGAGCTTCTAAGCAGGTATATTCTGGCATACAGGTGTAATGTTACCAAGTTCAAAATATGGCCAGACAATTCATCTCCAGGCTGAGTGTGGGGTGGGGAGGGCATAGGGTACAGCACACAGGGGCAGCAGGAAACCATGGGGACAATTTGCTCAGTATACGTACCACAATGTAAAAAAGGTTGAGAGATGTTAATTGGCTGGTTAGAAAAACTGCTAGTAAGAACTGAAAATGCCCATATGAAAGACAAAGTTGTTTATGTACTACGTAGAGAATTTCCCAAGAAATTTAAGTGGACAGTAGCAAGATATAAATTGTACATGTTACCATTCATGTAACAGAGAAAAGATTTAGTGGCTTGTATATGCTATGGCATACCTTATGACATCTCACAGTGAGGATGTCTCCCAGTGGCTGACTCATAGGGGAAATCCAAGGGCTGGAGAGAGTTGAGGAGCCCCATGTTTGTAAACTCTCTGTACTTGTGGCTTTTGAACCATGTGATAGTAATAACTATTAAAGACATGAACTTTCTAAAAGCTGACAAATCTATCTTTGCCTTTCTTTAAATTCCATTTAGTAATGGTTGCTTTCTACCCCAAATGCCTCTGTTATCAGTCAAAGATTGAGTAAAGTTAACAGAAAAATCACTTCAGTTTGTGAAAATTCATTAATGCAATCTATGCATTTTCCAGATATAGCACGTCGATTAAAAAATAAAATGAAAAGGTCACTTAGACTCGTTTTCTTTTTGTTCACTCTTACTAAAAGAACAATCTATTTTATATACTTGCCTAAATAAAAACTTACCTTCTCACTCAGTAGTCCAGGCTGGCTTTGAAAGCAGCAATTTTCCTGCCTCAGCCTCCTGAGTGCTGTGATTACGGGTGTGCACCACCATGCCCAGCTTATGTTGTGGAGATTCAAACTCAGGGCCTTGAGCTTACTAAGCAAATGCTATCCCTCCAGCGTCTACCTTCTAAATTTTTTCAATAACGTTTTTAAAAAATGTTCATATTCAGTTAGTTAATAATGACAGCCCCCATGACAAGAAAGAACCAGGCCTGACAAGCTTCTCTTACTTTTTCAGTATTTAACAGGTGCCACGCCCATATTATTGCTCTCCTGTAACCTCTGTTAAGTTTAAATATAATTAACTAACCCCCAGAACTAATCAAAAGCTTAAGTGAACCTGGATTGTGATTAGGATGACTGCCCCTCACTGAGCCAACTTAATTATATTCAAAGCATTTTTTCTATTTGGGAAAAAAAAAACCTTACACCTTCTGGCCAGGTTTACAACAGGGCAAAATAAGTACCTTCTAAGACCTAAAGCTTAAAATAATTCTCTTTACCATAAAACTCTACCTCAGTAATGGTTCAAAATGTAAGCCTTAATGGAGAAACCAGAGTTACAGGACATTTAATGAAAGTTCCTCATCTGAATGAAGTTAGTCTCACCTAAGTGGAGAGGACGAAGATAAATCCTAATAACCTGGTTAGACGCCCTTTAAAGACTTACCAAAGAGAGAGGGAATAAAAAGACATCAAAGGTAGGTAAATATCTCAATGGATATAATTCTTTAAAATTATAATAAAGCAGCCCAGTGTAAAGACAGACATGGTAGCATATTCCTGCAACCCTGGCACTCTAGCAGGCTGAGGCAAGAAGATAGCAAGCACAAGCTCAGCCTGGGAAATTTGGCAATCTAAGCCAGACCTTGCCACAAAAAAAAAAAAAAAAAAAAAAAACTTAAACAACTAGGATACATGATGTAGCTCCATGCAGACTCTGGGTTTAATCCCCCCTACCACTACTATGCAAAAGATGAAGAATTTCTTAAGCAAGATATCAAAAAGCACAAGTCACCAAAAAAAAAAAAAAGCCTTATAATTAACCTGTAACAAAAATTCCACAATGAAGGTGAAAAGACAAACCACAGTCCAGGAGAAGAGACTGTACAGAATAAAGTGCCCCAGGGGCTGGAAGAATAGGACAGTGGTTAAGATGCTTGTCTAGCAAGCACAAGGTCCTGGGTTTGAGTCCCCAACACTAGGCATGGTGGAGCAAGGCTATAATCCCAGGACGCGGAAGGCTGAGGCAGAAGGATTGTCATGTGTTCAAGGCCAGTGTAGATTACACAAGAGAGTTCAGGACCAGCCCGAACTACAGAATGAGACCCTGTCTCAATAAATAAATAAATAAATAAATAAGTAAATGAAAGAAAGAAAGAGTGAATGAACAAACTAACAGAGCACACAAAGCACTCCAACAAAACTGTAAAATGGCCCACTATCGTCCAACAGAAAAATGGGCCAAAAGACTATGAACAGCAACTTGTGGAAAAGAAAAAAAGAACTCTCAGCAATGCTAGTGGGAAAGCCATCTGGCACAAACCAGGGGAGCGCAAGCCAGCAGATCCAGTAAAAGCTGTGGCATCATAAACAACTGCAAAGCAGCAGGGATGCCCCAAGTGGCTGCACATACTCCTAGGGAGATCCTCTCAGCTGCTGCTATTGCTGACCCACCTCCCACAGCAGGCGAACACCCCGGGTGGCACTTCCTCAACAACTAGGTCCCTTTAAGCTAATAAGGCCAATTACAGAGAGCATCAAGTCTAAGGGGAGGCTCCAAGCACTGGGACAGAATGATTCCAGCACTAAGGCCTCAGGGGTCAGAAACTCATATATTATAGCATAACCAGGAAAGTAACTTCCCCAAAAATCTCCTGAAAGCCGTAATCCTAAGACTCCACTTTGTAAGTACATCTTGGCACTGATGCTACATCAAAGTTCTTGATTTAAGTTCTTAATATTGGCTCTACTGATGTCCATCTAATAATATCAAAAAACCTAATATAAGTACACTAAAGCACTATTTAAAATTCTCACTCAAAAGCAGGCCTGTCCCCTACAATTCCAGGAAAAAAAGCTTGATTCTCAGACATCAGGGTCAAGAGAAAGTGTTCCAAAATGCACAAAGCATTACACAGTTTGACCACAATAAAATATGTCGTGGTTGTAACTACTTAAATAAAGACAGAGATAATGCAGAAATACAGCCAAATGTATTTTGCTTAACATAGCATGAAATCCTCAAGTGGCTTTCCTTGCTGCAAAAGTCTAAGACAACAGAAATCCCCAATGAGTAACACCTACACATGTGGGGGTGGGGAGCGGGCTGGGAAGGACTATAAAGCACAGAGATTAAAGGGCTCATTCAGATCACATTCAGGATCTGAAAATCTATCTTTATGAAAGATGTGACAACGTCTACTTCTCTATAAGTTCGAACAAAAGAGCAATCAGAAGACACTTAAAAGTTGGGGAAAGGTGGAGGCAAATACTGTTTCCTCATTCAAGTATTTTAGAAAATTAACTGAGGAAAAGAGCTAGATAGTTCAGAGCATCAAGTGCATTTTTTTTCCCCTCAGGCAAAAGTCCTAGCAGTTTATCAATTTAAACAAAATAAAACCCAAACATTTTTTTCACTTTTACTGGATCCTACAACTAAAAGCAAGACGTACATAATGGCCAACACAGAAACAAAGTCAAGGGCTAACTCATATGCTCTGGAACTGCTGAAGAGCAAACATTTACAAGTACACTTCCTTCATAAAGTTTCATCTGTAGGTCAAAATAACTCCGAAACTGCCTATACCTAAACTGAATAGAACTACACTGTAAAGTTAAAATTATATCTATCCAAAAAGTTAAGGTTCAAAATATTTATTTTCAATGCTACAGATTAAATCCATGTCCTCATGCTTGCTAAGCACGTACTCTACCACTGAGCTATGCCTCTAGTTCCCAAGGTTCAAAATAAACACAAAGCTATTTTGAAAGCACTAATGGTTTATGAATTTAAAACATGCATGTTTCTGATCTGTGTAGGTCATCACAACCAAATTAGAGGAGTCAAGCCTTTGGGAGAATAGGTACAGGGAAGGATTCCATACTCCTGAAGTTCCATCTATGAAACCTGCAGAAATCAGATAAGGGGGCTTTCTGGGTAATCATGAAAATATCATTATGACTATCAGCAAACCATAGATTTTCAGTAAGCCCAAGTATCATTTCTTATTAATCAAAGTTAATAAACTAAGATATAAGTTAAAAGCCAAAAGAAAAGATAATAAGGGGAATTCAAACCAACATTAAGGCTAAAAATGTTTAATAATTTATATCAACTTTAACACTTGAGGAAGCTATCAATAGCTTTTTATAGTTAACTTAGAACTAATGACAAAATTAACAATTTTTCTCACAGTAAAGAAATCTGCCCTTACCTCATAAGACCAGACACACTGCACACCTGCAAATCTCCGGACACATCTTCCCACCTCCACGTCCTCATGGGTGGTGTACATTTCCCGGAGACACTTGCCAATGTGTGGGACCATTCTCCGAAGCACTTCCCGGCTCATGATCACACCAGGACCCCCCATGCAGAAGTTCTCCCCAGGCTCAAGGGCCAGTTTCCCCATTTCTTCCGTGGTGCCCAGTCCCGTCTGCCCAAGAAAGAGAGGCTCACTGCTATTCAAACTCCTCAGGAAACTCTCCAGGCGATCTCCTTTGATGTAAACATCATCATCTGCTCTCATAAACCATTCATACTTGTCCAAGTAGTGGTCATGCATGTACTTGAGCATCATAAAAGACTTCTTCTGGGGTGGGTAGGAGTCATCCACACCCCGTAGTGGCACTATCGGAATTGGTATCGATGTATCTGAACCCTCACTAGAGAAGAACTCAACCTTTCCAGGAATTGTCTTGGACCACGTTCTGCAATTAAAATAAATATCAATTAGAGAACAGTTTGTCCTAAGCTTACTTTCAGAAATTCACATATCTGCTCATTCTGAATCACCACCGTATGTTACAGCTGATCCACTTGGGCTGTTTGCCTCTTATCAGGTATTGCTTTCAAAAGAACCTCAACAAAAAAGGATGACGTATTAAAATAGTTCTAAGTTTTGCTGATGGCTGAAACCTCTTACTGCTAAGGTATTAAGGTACAAGACAGTAGTTGGATTAGTTTTCTATCACCTCCTACTGACAAATTCCTCAGCTCTAAAAAACTGTTATGGTTTAGATCTAAACTGGTTCTCAAACATCTCACAAGCTCAGGGGTGGGCCTGATCAATGGGAATAAATGCTCCTGGAAGGGCGTGCTACTGTCCCTGGCTTCCCCCTTCTTTCTGCTTCCTGGCTGCTCTGGAGCAAGCAGCAGTGCTCTGCCATGTCCTTTATTATGCTGTTACTGCTTGATGCCAACGCCACAGAGTGAACCAACTGAAACTGAGCCAAAATAAACCTCTCCTCCAAGTTGCAGGTTTCAAGGATTCTGTCTCAGAGAATGTAAAGTGACTAACAGAAAATAAAAAACCAACAAATCAAACTGTTCATCAAAAAATTTTCTCTGAATGCTCATCAAGTGCCAAGTAAATACCAAGCAAGAGGGACAGATGCAATGATGAACAAAAACCCTGACTCACAGAGATGACAGCAAGAGGGACAAAAATACCAGGATAGTCACTCCATCCTAAACTAAGATACACACTGAAAATATGAACACAGTGGGCAAAGGAGACATGCAGAACAGAGAATGCTCCTCAAAAAACCTGAGCTTCAAGGATGGCAAGGCAGACCCAGCACACAGAGCACTAGACGGATGGAAGACTGTCATGTGGAGAGCTCAAAGAAACTCTACAGGGCCTGCACGGCACAGTACAATGGAGACTGTGGGCCTTTATGATACAGAAGCCACAGCAAGCCACCAAAGAGAGTACAGCAGAAGAGGAGATGAGATGGAGAGATGTGTGTTCGGAAATGCCCAGGTCAGGAAAGCGGGCTAAAGGAAGACTGAACAGATGCGAGAAGGTGAGTCAGTAAACAATGGCAGCAGCTGAATTCACAGGGGCTGTTCACCAAGGGAGGAGAAAGATCAGTGATCGGTTAGTAGGGGAAAAGCATCCTTCTGCTAAACGACTCATATCAGGCCATCATGTTTCCCTTCTCCTCGTATTTTCTTTATGGTATGTGTAAAGACCTGAGGTAGCTTTCAGCTACAGCAACTCATTTATCAAGACTACTTCCAAGGAAATTATATAATGAAAAAAATGAAATATAATTTGGGTGTTCCTTATCCAAAATACTGCTTGGAAAAAGAAGTATTTCAGATTCTGAATTTTTTTTTTTTTTTTTACTTTAGAATACATGCATAGATTATCAGCTAAGCATCTAACAATTCTAAAAATTCCAAAATGCTCTGAAACTTGACACTGGGAGAACTGAGCACTGAACTTAAAGTTTCACTACACTGCAGAGCATTTTGGACTTCCAACTTAGGGATGCTCAACTTGTAATAGATATTTGACAAAACCAAAAAAGCAGTTTCCAAGTGATGTTTTTCTCAATAAATTTTATGTGACTGTTACAATTATATTTGTATAGTGAAAAGGTGACTTGATGGGTTAGATATAAACATACACATACATGGAAGTACCGAGGGGAAAAATATCTAAAAAGATATACATCAGACCTCCAGGGAAAGTATAAAAGCAGAAAAACTGGAGGGGCTGCAGGGTAGATAAAGATGACTTTTACTCTTTACATTTGTATTATCAAGAGGAAATTTTTATAAGTTAATCATATTAGTTATCTTTGACATAAAAATGTGATGTTCAAAGCATAAAACTGATTATCATCGCCACTCTCAAATGTGCAATTCTGTGGCATTACAGTACATTCACATTGTTGTGCAACAGCCACCACCATCCCTTCTTCAGAACTTTCTGCATCTGGAAAAACTGAAATTCTACATCATGGTATTACTTTTGTAAATTTAAAAACAATTTACAATGAAGTACTTGGAAAACAAATGACTGGCTTTGATTTTCTTCCTAATCAAAAATACAAGAAATATAAAATGACCTCATACTTTTCTCACTGAAGCAGAGAAAAACCCAATGGGATTCAACCATGAATACCAAATATGCTCTCAAAAATCCAAAGATTAAATACACACCATTTTCATCAAGATTAGGATGTTAGTCACAAGGTGTATCTTCAAATATTTCATTATTTAATTTGCCAATAATAAAAATACTGTTGATCATAACACTAGTGCATCTTAGAATGAATGCAACAATGGAGGGGTTAATGTTTTCCTTTAACGCCCATGGATTTAAGTGCACTTGTATATTCTAAGCCTATTAACTCTAACATTCAACAAAGAACCAAAAATGAATCTGTCATATACAGAATTCTACAGTATTACTGACACTATACCAATTAGTGTACTTCATTTTCACAAAGGATACACTCTTCTTAAAAAATAAAAGGAAAATAAAATAAAGATAGGAGAGGTGGGCAGTTAGGGTAAAAGAAACAAAACCTACCTATAAAGGGAAGAGTTCTTTTCAAATGTGGAACTGCATTACACACAGAAGGTATGACAATCTACACATAAACTGTTAATGTGGTCACTTTTAGAGACAGCACTTCCTAGCACTCCTCCTGCCTCTGGAAGTCAGTGATGATATGAAACTGACACTCATTCATGTCAAAGAGCCCCTAATTCCACTCTCCTTATGCATAAATGAACTTTGTTTGGCAGTCACGACAATTCTTTGAAAATGCAAATAACTGCAATGGATGGCACATAAGAAAGGCCAGTAAGTATGTGAAAGGAATACCTCCTACTCCTACACAGTGAGTGACCTAAAGATGTCATGTGTATTTGCAAAAAAGCAGCAACCATTTCCATGTGTGCATCTACATCTCCCATAAACACAGGAAATTTCACAAATTTGCTAGAGTTGTACCACTAAACTAAAATATTACTAAAACAAACCGAGTTCAAATGAGTACCTTAATGTAGCCAATCCCAGAAGCCATAAAAATGTTAAAAGCACCATGGTATTACATCGAAGATGAAGTTACTAAGTCATTTCCTTCCTCAAAAGAACAACCTGTTAGGCAATAATCCTGGGGCACAGGCTTGGGATTAGGCCACTCAGTGGGAATCCTGAGTCCACCTTTTGTGCCTTAGTTTCCTTATTTGTAAACACAGACAACACAGTACTTGCCTTATAGAACAGTAACAGTATTTGAGAGTTAAACGAGTAACATAGCACATAGAGCACTTAGAAGTTTGCCTGGTACTGTATCAGTATGATTATCATTAGGAAAGACAGGAGTTTGCAAATAAAGTAGTGAAAGGAAAAAGAAAGCATGAAAGGAAAGCATTGGCTCAACAGGGAATAATCAGTTTCAATACTGCAGAGTGTTGTGGAAAATTCTTCCTTATTTTTAGCTAAAAACCCAAACCTCAAGCTACATACTTACTGTATGTACTAAAATGTTTTAATCTCCAATAATATTACAGGGCAGGGGCCCGAATCTCTGCATCCTCAGACAGTACAGGTCTGTGTACCTATTGGGCTCTAGAGCCATTGCAGAAGACCAAGCCCCTCTGACCACAGCTCACTGTTTCAAAGCTCTCCTCTGACAAGACCCACAAACCCACACCTTTCCATTCTTGGAAGAATGGTCTTCAACTAAACTGGTCCCATGGTGTCAAAAAGGTGGGAAACCACTGTTAAAGGGTACAAATCTAAAATGTCTTTAAATTCCAAGTGTTTTTACTTTAAACACCTTTTCATATCAGATGAAGATAACAATTTGTTCATATTAGGCCAAGGATCAAAACTAATTTTTGCCTTGCCCTGCTTCCAATATGCCTCCAGATAAAACATAGTATAGGAAGCACCAGTGATATGAACACTGTGAACTCAATTAATGCCTCAGCTGTGACTTGAAAAGATGTAACTTGTTCAAGAAGAGAAAGTAATTAATTTCAAAAACAGACCAACTAACCTCAAATTATCCTTAAAGGCACCTACACAGTCTCCCAGTTACTCCAGCCAATTATTATCTGTTCTTTTTTAAGTAACCCAAGGAAAAACCTCCTTCTCTGTTCTAAATAATGGGTGGCTGTTCCCGAAATTAAGTCTGCAAAAAACCCTCCAATCTTAAGAAATTGTGAAATTCTTTTCAATTAGAGCAACTTTAGCTTAGATAGCTCTACCAGTGGAAGACTTTTGGAATACAACTCTACAATGTGTCATTCCTGAGGAGAAAGGAAGGTATTAACAATTTCAAAGAATTCAAGGAAATGCTGCTGTACAAGCAAGCTGGCCCTCCTCCTGTGACAGCAATAGGTCTAGTTCCATAATTTTCATAAGCAAATGTCAACCTGGCAATCATATTTGGAGCTTTTAGTGGAAACAACAGAACACTGCAAAAGGCACATGCCCAGAAAGCAGACTCTCAGTGGACTGATAGCCAACTCTTTCTACAGCCCAGATAAGACAGCTGAAATTACAAAGTGCCAAGAAAATCTTTCTCTCCTCTAGGTTCCTAAAGGCTATCCCTTTTCCAATTAAACCACAGTTAAGCAACGCAACTAGAATGGTATGAAATTCGGACATGGTATCAGTGTCCACTTCTTTTTAGTATCATTTTAAGAAAAGGTACATAAAGCTCACTTCTATGCAAAACTTCACTTGCATACTACAATTATCATCCTGGGTAAAAAGTCATAATACATGGATCAGTATGAAAAGCAAGTAACACTATGTATATGGTTCTGACACAGCTTACGAAAGGAACACAGGAAGACACACACAAATAAAGTAATGGACAACTCTACCCCAGTGCACTTACTGTGGTTATTTCTGCATGGGAAGTCAGAATGCTTTTTTTCCTAACACTTTCGGAGGCTGAGTCAGGAAGATCACAAGTTTGAGCACAGGGCAACTTAGCAACTTGATGAGACGTTGTCTCAAATAAATAATAAAAGGACCTGGGTTCAGAGTGAAGGCCCCTGGGTTCAATCCCCAGTATCACACACACACACACACACACACACACACACACACACACACCCCAAAAAAGTGAAATAAAGATACAATATAATTAAGTTCATTTTCTCATAGTTTTTAAACTTTTAACAGTTATACTATTTTAATCATTTAAAAGGTAGGAAGATCTTTCTGTTGAGTTCTCCAAAACAACAAGACATGTAATATCTGCAATTAGAATGTTAAGTTTGAAAAGACTCATGATAAAAAAAAAACATGTAAAATATGACTTTTCAGGCCTTTTGCCTAAGATGAAGTATAAAATCACCTCAGAAGCTGGTGTCAAATAAAAAAGGAACACAGGTTTTTCCTTCACAGAATTAATGGGTGTTAGAAATGAAATGTATGTGTCTTCTTCCCTGTTAGAGAAAGGATTCAAGAAAACCAAATGCATAAAGGATGAGCAAGAAAATACCTAAGAAAAACAAGAGCATAAAATCCAGAGCAAGGTACAAATGACAAAATCATGGAACGGGCTGCCCTGCCCAGCTATACATCAGGGCAATCAGGGCAACCCTGGGTCCGTCACAGTCTCAAAGGATACTCACTCAAACCCAGTGAGTTCATGTACTGAGACTTACATGCCATTCTGTGATTAAGGGTGGACCAAACTTTCTAGCAGGCAGCAAGGAAAAGTCAACAGGACTATGTCCTACTGTTCAGGGACAGGGTGTAAGAACTACTGCACATACTAAGAGCTGGAGAAAATTTATTCCTGAGTTAACAGCAAGAAAGCAAGACAAATGTAGATTTTTATAGGAGCAGTTTGATGGAGCAGCCATCTTAGTTCATCCTTCCCAAAAAAAGCAAGGAAAGAGCTATTCTCCACAGACAGGCACACAAGCCACCAAAAATTCAGAGGCCTCTGGAGGCCGCCAGGTGGTAGACAAAACCCTCTCTTCAGGCTGAAGGTATACCCTCCAGTGGGCTGCTGCTACTACTGTTTGGTCCCTTTGCCCCAATAACAAAAGCTCTGCATCAAATTTTTTACACTCTCTGAGCAAGTAGTTTCTGTGGCTTCCTCTTTTAAAATCTTTCACTGACTCACTGTCCATACGAAATGACTAACCTCAAATCCTCTTTGAAATAGGTGGGAAAATACAGATCATGAATGGTGAGGAATTTTTTTTAAGTCAAAGAAAACAATTCCCTTTTCAATAGCAAAATATAAATAAATAAATAAATAAATAAATTACTTATAAATGATATTCTTTATTGCCAATCCAAAAAAAATGGACTTACAGGGAAAGTTAGAATTAAGGAACTTTTTTTTCTTCTCCATTGAGCTGTTAGTAGGTTGGATTAGAACTTCCCACCTCAACAATGGCCAGGGCACTAGCCCAAAAGGCATTTCTACGATATTAAGAATTAAAAGCCTCCTACCCTTTGAGTTCAGATTCACAACAAATAATAAGAACAATCAGCAACAGAAACCACAAATACACCTTTCTGAAACATGAGAATTAAAATTCAGCATATAAATAGCAGAAGGCAAATTCTGATTTCTAGATACATTTCCAAAGCTCAGTGAATGGCAGAGCTATTTTGTGTAATTTATATAGTGTTATTGTTTAGAAGTGTAACTATACAAGTAGCTCTGAAAGGATACACGTGAACAGGTAGCACATCTTCAGGCCTGCTTGAATCTGTGTTGCAACCCTAATTAACATTCACAAAAATACAATTTCCAGGGCTAGTGGTATAATGTTTGGTTGCATACTTCAAGGCCCAGGGTTTGATCCCCAGCACTACTAAAACAAACAACACATGAACAAAATCTAAGTTTTCAACTTTAAAATTGTTTTTTTAATCAATGGATTTTGTTTTATTTTGTTTTGAGTTTGTTTTGTTTTTGGGATAGGGTCTCGCTCTCTAGCCCAGGTTGGTCCTGAATTCAGGATGGAGCCCAGTCTGGCCTGGAACTCATGGTTATCCTCCTGTCTCAGCCCCCCAAGTGCTAGGATTACAGGCATGCACCACCACACCTGGCTTATTAAATCAATGTTTAAAGCAAACAATAAAATCACCTTGAAATTACAACCCCTTTGAGAATCAGCATCTCCTTGTGTTGAGGTTCCACCTAAAATGAGCCCGCTCACCAACAGCCAAAAGTCACCCTCACTAAGCACAGAATGCACTACACTCACTCTTATCTTTGAGGACTGCATGAAGTATCATTATCCACAGGAAACAGTCTCGTCATAAAGCTAGTAAGCAAGGAAGGCAGAACAGAAATAGGCCTACACCTAGAGCCTCCACAGGCCAGCCTAGAGCTTCTCCCAGACACTCATCTCCCAGGTTATCACATCCGTTTCTTTTCTAGTCTCTCATTACTAATAAGGCTGAGGAAGCAGTCATCAGGGATAAGAAGAGCAGCCTTATACACACTGCAGCCACTTCCACCTGCCCTCTTGGTCTGCTGGCTTGGCAACAAAAAAACCTTGCCAGTGAGGGAGTCCCTCTCAGTATTGGGTTAGGTTTAATTCTAGGCCGGAAAACTTGACTCAATGTTACTTTCTGAAACCCTCCTTTGTGAACCTGCTTACTACTCAAAATCCTGCCCACTTACTTGTGGACACAACCATGAGAAGCATACACAACAAAGCTTAACACAATCTGCCTTTGTACCTGTGATCAACTTACAAAAACTACACGTTCATAGCATTAGTAGTTACATTTTCAACAATCCTCAGGTTTTCGATTCACAAACACCCATCTCACACTATACCAAAACCCTGTATTTAACTATTCATAAACAAATACACTCGTGAGAGTAATAAATGCTGTGGCTATCAAAGTTTCAGAAATGATACTGAAATAAGGTTGAAAGGAAAAGGCAGACAAATGCTATCACCTGCTTCTCCCAAGTATCACACAGAAGCTGTAACAGGTCAGGAAAATATGTTTACATTAACAAATACAAATAACCATGTTTACCCCACCCTGAGGAAGAGGAGCAACTGTAACTTACTGAACAAGGACCATGCCTACAGCTCCTGAACTTGAGACCCAGGGAGCAAGGAGCCTACTTGCCAACTGTGTCCAGAGGACCCCCGTCCCCGGACCCCATGCCTCCAAAGAAAGACAGTCAAAAGCCAAATAACAGCTCCTCCCCCGAGCTCACACCTCTTTTTTTCAATGTAGCTTTATTACAAAATAACTGCTTGTTGTAGAAAAGCTAGACTATATCCTCAAAAGTGCTAAGAATGTTAAAAAAATGTTAGCAGCCTCGTGTGTATTTGCATTTTCTTCTGTATGTTGCATGTTTATTTTGCTTGATTTTAAACAAAATGGCCATATACTGACCATATTATTTCATCACCTAGTTTTACTCAAATTCTGATGTCTCTTTCATTTCAAGGGAAGTTTTTGTCACTTTTTTTGTGTGTGTGCATGGCATTAAACCCAGAGCTTTGTGCATGCTGAGTGATCTACCACTGATCTACATGCTTTGGTCTATACCATTTTTAATGGTTATAGATATTGACCACGATACAGATGAATCAGATCAGACATGAGCCATAACTCCTTCATGAAGTACATGAAGGTACTTGAATTGTCCACATCATAGACCCATCTTTTAGGATTCCTTTAAATTCCTTTGGAGAGTTTCTAAAGGAACTGCTAGAACTCAGGAGAGGCTCATTTTAAAGTTTCCATAGATACTGCCAAAGTGCCTCCCAGCAGGCACCAATTTGCACTTGGGCCCTACTGCAGCACATCCTGTAAACCAGGTGCATCAACTTGAGACCCACCGATTTTTTTGCTTTTATTTTGTTTAATATCATAATGAAAAAAATTAAGCAAGTTTTAATATTTATGTACGCACAGTAATTATTTTCTATGTGGCCCAAGTTCTCCACTCCAAAAAGGAGGACACCATATCGGTAGGCCAGCGGGTGGACACAACTGCTGTAAGTAGTACACCTGTCAACTGATCTTCTGAAACACAAATTACATCAAGGTACTCCCCTGCTGATGTAACCACCAAAACCTATAGGCACCCATAATAAATACAAAACACAATTCCCAAGACTGACACACAGATGCCTTCCCTCAACCTGGCCCTGAGTGTCCCTTTCTGCCACTTCACAACTCACAGCCCAGGCCCAAAGAACTGTCCTTCCTAATCGCGCAACACTGTCAAATGTTTCCTTCTCTGGACTGAACTCTGTAAGACTAAAGCCCAGTATTAGCAACTTATGTCCAGCAACTAGCAGCTTAATTAATGGACAGGGAAAAGTCAATCTGCCAATGTGATGAGAACACAGACAGTTATAATCCTCTACTGATTGATCTAGTACTGGAATTGTCTGTTGAGGATATCAAGATCTTGAACCACAGTCCTTGAAATGTAGTCCTGCAAACTACACTCACTTTAAGGTCTACATTCCCAAGTTTTCTATAGGTGACTTGAAACAGGTTGTGCTTAAAAAGTTCACTTCTGGGTTAATTACTTGGACTTCATATGTAAAAGCTTTCCATATAAGTGTGTGCCAAACTAAAATGCATTCAACAAAGTAAGCACTGCCCTGAACTGTTTCCAGATAAACATGGTGTACTTAGCTCAGGAAAGAAGGAAATGAACTCTAAGATATAAAAATGTGAAGGAAGAAGAAGCACAGCACTGCTGGTAAAAGGAATCAGCTGCCTTCATTAGAAGCATTAGGAAGTGACCACTGACTCCTACCACTGTATCCTGAAACAAGACTTTTGTACCTAAAGCCAGTGTTCCTCACTCTTTCTTCCCAAAGTCTCCTGCAGACACTCATCTTTATTTTGGGCCTTAATCACTCCTGAGCAACGGGAAACCAACCAAGTCTTCCTCCTGAGAAAGAAAGAACAAACGCATACCCCCATTCTTTAACCTAGGGTCCGCAATACTCAAGGCAAATTAGATACTGGATAAGCTCAGTGCTCAGGGCTCTACTAAAAAGTTAAATGTGTATCTTTTCTTTATCAAAATGTTGACTTTAAAAAAACTAAATCACTTCAAACTCTTCCAGTAAGAACAAAGATAGCCAAGAAATGTTTCAAACAGATGACAAACAAAGGGGACCTTGTCTACAGGATATTAAAATATTATTCAACCTCCAATAATTTCAATGGGTGGTACTGGCACAAGAACAGACAGAAAGATCGACGGGACAAAATAGGAAGTCCAAAAACACACGCAGGAATTCTGAGTATGATGAGGATGGCATTTCAAATTGGTAGGGAAATGAGAACTTATTCAACACACAGTATTTAGACAATGTACTATTTGGAAGAAAAAATGAGGTTGTGATGATCTGCCCTTTCTAGAATCAGAAGAAAAAATTAATTTCCCCAGGGCAGTAACTTTCTGACCTTTAGGAGAGAAATCTAAAATCAGAAAGGGAAAGATAGACTGAACTACAAGAACATGTAACCTCTGTGTATAAAATACAACTAAGAAGAAAAATACAAAAATACGGAGAAAATATGAGTTGCAATTAGCACAAGGAACTCCAGGGTTTGCAAAACTGACGAACCATGTACTATTTTAAAGTGAAACTACCTAGAATACCAGTAACCTTGCAGAGGAGTCAACTTACTTTCTGTTTATTTGTAGAACCCTAGCTATCCACCTGCCTTTCCTGCTTAAACTCTGAAGTGGCTTTGCCAATTGCTCAGTATAAAATCCCTCAGACTAGACCCCGTCAGGCTTAGGCCTCTTTCCTTTACTGGTCTTAGTGTTCTTATCCAAGCTGACTCCTGTCTTGGCAGTTACAGATCTTCTTTGTGCTTTGCATACTCACCAAAGATGTTCATATAACTGGCACCTCGCTCAGATCCAAGTGACCCAAATGCCACTTTCTCCCAAGCTTTCTCTAGCTACCTAACAGATAGGCAGGACCCCACTCTGCCCTTTCCCTGTTCTATTTTTACCACAGTCCCCATCACTAGCTGAAACCTCCTTTCAGTGTCTGTCTGTTCCAATCATTAGAACAAGAATCTTTACTGCTATATCTCCAAAACTCAGGGTCTGGACCCACGAGGACCCTGTGTGTATTTGCTTTATGAAGGATGAACCTTAAGTGTATCAGAATGCTTTAATGAACTAGCATCACTCCTATGAATCAGTGATGTGTCTACTCTGAGTCGATAGAAGTTAGCTCTGATGTGCTACACTTTGAATTTTTGTCTGCTTTCTGGCTTGTTTTTTATTTTGCTTTTGTTGCTTGTTTGGGGGGTTTAGGGGTGTTTTTACCACACAAGAAATTGAACTTATAGTCTTTGCACTGAGCTACATCCCCAGCCCATTTTTATTTCTGAGTTTGAGAGAGGGTCTTGCTAAGACACTAAGTTGCCTAAACTAGGCTCAAACTTGCAATCCTTCTTCATCAGCCTTCCAGAGTGCTGGGATTACAGGCCTTGCCACCAGGCTTGATGTAAAATTTGTTTCTTGTCTATTATTAGGTATTACTGACCTGCCACCTCTTGGTGGCTTCAATCCTTACTTGATGAATATGACAGCTATACAAGCACAAGCACATAGAATAGGGCTGTTCTATCACTGAAAAGCAGTACTTTTAGTACAAACATACATTATCTCCATGGATGTTTTTCAGGGCTTTTTAGCTCCCTTCTGATCTCAAACAGCCCTTGAAGAGATGAGGTTGTTAACTACTCATCCCTTGACCTAAATTCTGACATTTTAAATATCTTATACTACAATACTTTCTTACTACAAGCATCGGTATTTCATTCTTCCATCAGCAAAATAATAGTTTTGCTTAAAAATAAAAGTTTTTCCTAAGTTAATCAGTTTTCTATTTAAGAGAAATACAAAACTGAGCTCATCCAGTTCCAAATTAAGATGCCAGCTTGTGCTAGAAGATTCAAGATTCAAGTCTACTTTCAATACAGAACTGTGCATGGTATTTCCAATTTAAGAGTTCTGTGTGGACTTTTGGCCCAGGCAAAACTGTAATTATACCCTATAGCCTCTATCCTAATTCAGGCCTTAAGGTTAAAATCATCTTGAGCCATCTCAACAGCCATCTGAGCACAGGAAGACCCTAATTTTCAAAGACAGGCCCTCCCTTAGGCTCCAAGGACTCTCTTCCGATCAGAGATAAAGGCTATGTGAGAAAGGTGGGAAAGCCAGTGGGTAAGATGCAGGGTTTCTAGGTTTTTCATTCTCCCCCCCTCCAACCTTGGAAAAGAAGAGGTAACAGTATAGCTTGATAGTGGAGTCCTATAATCCCAGCACTTTGGGAGGCTGAGGCAGGAAATCACAAGTTCAGGCTCACCCTGGGCAACTTTGTGACTTAAGAGAGACCCTGGCTCAAATCAAAATTTAAAAATGGGTTGGAGATGTAGCCTATTATGAAGATGCTGAGTCAGATCACTAGTACTGAAAAAAAAAAAAAAGTAAGAAACCAAAGCTATTTAATGGCAGAGACCTATAATCCCCAAACTTTCTCTGGGAGACTGAGGCAGGATGATGAAATTTGAGCCCAGCCTGGGCAACTTAGCAAGACTCTGTCTCAAAAAAAGGGCTCACTTCCGGGTAAGGCACTGGGTTAGATCACCAGTACCACCAAGAAAGAAAGAAAAGAAAGAATGAACGAACAAACTCCAGCCAGAGGGCAAACTGCGCTTCTATATATCCCATCTGCCGGAAAAAAAAAAAAAAACATAAAATCTTAACAGTAGCTGCAGTCGGCAGTACATTTTCTGAGTGCTGCTGGTTGACAGAACCCCTACTGACTTAAATAAAAAACTTTTTTTAAGCATGAAAATGTATTTGATGGGGGTAAGGGACAAAAAGTCATATAATATACTATCTGAACAAACTATTTTGGTAATTGTCCTCAGAATTGTGATTACAAGGCCTGTGCAAGCACTCTGTCCACAGTTTTGGTCATGTGGATTTTCTTTCAGAACCATAAAAGTAAAAATGATTTAGCAAACTCATCCTTAATTTCTGATGTGAAATTTTTTGGACAAAGAGTTTTAAAACCAGGGAAATAGAAATACATGTAAATCCTAATGCATGAAAAAACCCTGATCTGTCACTTCTCTATTGGCCTATAACTTACACTACCTGCACTCCGAGCTTCTCAGTCACTGTTCTCATGGCAGAAGGTGAGTTTTGGTCTTAAGCAAGAGCCCGAGGAAGACTTCAAAGAATGAGGATCAAGCCATTCTAAAGATAGTCAGTTTCCATCATTGCTTTCTGAATTCTTTACTTTCTCCCTTAAATAATAATTTTTAAAAATCTGTATGTTTCTCTCCCTAAAATACCCAGTGCCTGAAAACTTAGATCAGGACTGGGCTTAAAAAATTGAAGCCCAAAAGGTATTGGTTGTACGTTAAGAACAAACAGGGGTTGGAGGAATAGCACAGCAGTTAAGGCACTTGTCTAGCAAGCAAAAGGCTGAGTTCCATTCCTCAGCACCAAAAAAACTGGGCACGGTGGCCCATGTCTGTGATTCCAGCATTAAGAAGGCTGAGGCAGGAGAATTGCTTTGAGTTTGAGGCCAGCCTGGGTTACATACTGAATCCAACACCAGCCTAGACTATAAAGAGAGACCGTTGACTTGAAAAAAAAAAAAAAAACTAAACTACGAAAGCCTTGTTCAGCACTGACTACTCTAAAAGTTCATTCCCAGAAAATTTCCAAACTTTATCCATACAGTTTTTCTAAATTTCAAACACATAAAAGTTTCCACCAAACCTCTTTATTGAGTCTACATCCCTCTCCTACTTTAAAAATCACTCCAATATAAATTTGATTCTAACTGTGTCTGGCATTCCAAAGGAAACCACCCTTTCTAAGACATCTTTCTAAGACTACTACCTTTCTAAGATTACTTCAGTTGGTATCTATGTTAATCCTGAATGTGACTACAGTCACTTTTATCACTCAGTCCGCTAGGGCCTAGTTTCTGGATAATATGCACATACCACTATAACTAAGTTAATGAATACTGGACTACAATCTTTCACTGAATCTACCACAGGAACTGCTTTCCCCAAGATTCTTTCTTTTTACTCAAAAGACCTGCATGGTTATCTTGGGCAGTCACTTTCATTTACAGAAGTACCTGCAACTGTAAAATCTCAAAGTATGCTACAGGAGAGCTCTGGGTACATCAACTTACACGGGCTTTAGCTCTGCAGTGGCAAGGGGGCACACTGTAGAGAATCAAATTATAATTTCACTGTAACCACTGTCACGGGTAGTGTGCTGAGTTTCCCCACAATCTTACGAGGAAAGGTCATTCACTAAGGCCGTTCGGAACAAAGGAGAGGGTCTGGATACAGAAAACTCAAGAACCTTGTACCAGACCAGGATGACAGGCACACCCAAAGGAGCCACCCTAGTCCACAGGACCCAGGGGTCGTTTTCCTGGGAGGGATGCCTACCATCCCACCTGACTTCTGATTCCCAAAGTGGGCCCTGCCCAAGGGACACCCGGACTGCACAGGAAGCCGGGCGCCAGAGGTGGGAAGCGGCTAAGGCAGCAGCCACAGGAAATGCCAGAGGGCCGCCCGCTGGGAGGATGGATGCAGGACGCGTCGCCTGACAAGGGGCTCACCTGTAGGCGGCCACGGCACGGGTCTGCAGGTATTTCTGAGCGGTCATGACTCCCACGAAGATAAAGTTCCCGTCGCGCGGGCCGCCATCGGGGTCCGAGCCGCGCTGCCAGGACGATGCCCCACGCGCATCGCCGCGGGATCCGCCGACCTGGGACGCCGCCGCCGCCGCCACCGGCGCTGACCTGCAGCCCTCCGGGCTGGCGCGGCGCCGCGGGCCCGCCCGCTTCAGCTCGGAGGCGCGGGGCAGGACGAGCCGCGAGGCCAGCACGAAGCCCAGCACCAGCCCTAGCAGCACGCTGAGCCAGGCGCGCCGGCCGCGCGCGGCCATGCCCGCGCCCCTCCGCCCGCCGGGCCGCCGCCGCCGCAGGCTCCGCGCGCCCTCAGCCCGCCGCCCCCGCCCGCGGAGGCCAGCTCGTCCTAACGCTGCGAGCCCCGGCCCGGGCAGCGCCGCCGCGGCCGCCGCGGGCCCGCCGCGCCCATAGCGGCTCCCGAGCCGCCGGCAGGCCCCGCACAGGCGCTTTGTTCCGTACGCCCGCCCCCGACGCCGCGGCCTGCGCCTTTAAGAGGGGACCATGCCCGGCGCGCGCCGCCAGCGGCTGGGGCGCCAGGCGGCGCCGGCTCCTCCCGCTCGCGCGCGGGGGCGCGGGGTCCAGCGCGGCAGCGGCGGCGGCGGCGGCAGGGGCAGCCGAGTCCGGGCTCCCGTCCGGTTCCGCTCGGATCCCCAGGCTGGCTCTGCTAGGCTCGCGCTCCGCACGCCCCCGTCCTGCTCGTGGCCGGCGCCGCCGCGACAGCTGCACATCCTACGGCTTAGCTCGCCATTGCACCAGGCGCCCCTCACGTCACGCACAGCGCGTTATGAAGCGGCTCCGGCAGCGGCGACTCGTGGCCCCTCTCGGGATCCGTCCGCGCAGCATGATTGGCGCAAAAGTGAATGGGGGGCGGTTCACGTGGCCAAAGTTTGACCAAAAAAAAAAAAAAAGCGGCCGCCCCGCCTATGCGCGCGGTCTGCGGCCGAGTGGCGGAGGCGTGGGTCGCGGCCCCGCAGAGGCGGTCCCGCCCGGGCGCCGCTCGGCGCAGCCCGTTATCCGCGCGGGCGGCCACGCCCCCGCGGACGCCGCATCCGGCGCAAGGGCGCCCCTCCGAGGTCGCTCGCCGCCGTGACCGAGTGTGCGGATCGCCGCGAGCTGTGCGCGAGGGGTTTTTATGGTCCCCAAACTCACCACGAAGCGCACGTTCGTCCCGCCTAGACTGTCCTCGGATAAACCCCACTGCCACGCCGTTTCCCCTAGCCGGGCCGCGCTCCGGCTATTCACACTGGACCTTTGTTCCCGCTGAAGGAGCCGCCACATAGGGAACCCGCAGTTCAGCTCCGGAGCCTGTGGGGAGGCACGGGTTTGAAGAGTGAACCGTGAGTTCATTTACCTTGGTTTTTGTCGTTAGTTTCTAAGCTTAAGAAAGAAAGGGGAAAGGCCATGCGAATACTAGTGTTGAGTGATGCTGAGGAAATGGTAGAGGATGCTCATACCCTGGATGGCAAACTGTTCTATTTGTATTTTAGTGGTTTGATTCTGTTAATAATGAAGAAGTGTTTAATGATAGCCCCCAATTCCTGGGTTAATTTGATTGGATGAGGATCTCTCAAGCCCAAGGAAACACTTTGCTCTTATAAAGAGCTTCACTACAAAACCCCAGTATATTGGCGGTTCAGTTGCAAGACTGATGTGGGTAACGCCCATTCATTGTTTTATAGTCTGTGTAGGAAGATAGTTATCTGTGATAGTATCCCTCCCTGAGTCTTTGTCAATATTTTAATAAAGTCAGTCCACAAAAAGGTGGTGGAGGGGTCCGAAGGAATGCTCAGTGGTTAAAGCGCTTGAACACCAAGTACGCGAGTTCGATTCCCCAGCACCACGTAAACTGGGCGTGGTGGTGCACACCCTGTAATCCCAGCACCGGAAGATTGCCATGAGTCCAAGGCCAGCCTGGGCTCCATAGTGAGTTCTGGACCAGCCCAGGCTACCGAGCGAGAGACCCTGTATCAAAAAAAGTGGATTTTTTTTTCAATACTAGGAACTAAACCCAGGACCTGACTCATAGTAGGCAAGTGCCCACCACTGAGATACATCCCCACCCGTGTGTGTGTGTGTGTGTGTGTGTGTGTGTGTGTGTGTGTGTGTGTGTGTGTGTTTGAGAAATGGGATCTCCCTCATTACTTTACCCAAGCTGGTCTATAATTTGTGACTCTCCTGCCTCAGGCTCCCAAGTGGGATTACAAGTGTAGGCCACCATGCCTGGTTAGAGTTGTGGATTTTTTTTTTTTTTTTTTGAGACAGTGTCTCATTCTGTAGCCCAGGCTGGTCCTGCACTCACTGAGTAACCCAGACTAGCCTTGGACTCAGGACAATCCGCCTGCATCAGCCTCCCAAGTGTTGGGATTACAGGTATGTGCCACCACGCCCAGCTTTATGTTGTGCTGGGGAATGAACTCAGGACCTTGTGCTTGCAAAGCAAGCACTTTAACTGCTGTGCCATTCCTCCAGTCCCAGGGTTGTGACAAGTTTTGGTGCCACCTCTTGCAAGCTGAATTTTCAATATGCTACATTTCCTTAATAAAAACTCAGCTAGATAGCAAAAGCTGAGAAGGTGCCCATACAATGAATGTTTGTAAATATTGGTTGTTACTTAGTCACCAATATATTGGGATTTTCTAATGACATTCTTGAAGAGCAAAGTGTTTCCTGGGCCTGAGAGTTTCTCATTTAATCAAATGAACCCAGGAGGGATTACAGGAAAGTAAGCATGCTTGGGTTGTCCCTGGATCGTTCTTCGCTATTAATAATGGCCAAGTGGCTGAAATATAGCACAGTTTAAAATACCAAACAGTGGGAGTTGAGCATACTTGCTCCTGAATGGTGGTCACTCTTGTTTATTCTTTGGTCATTACCACTTTTTTGACACTTTTTACTTATGTTAAAAATAGTTCATTACCCACCTCCCTACAGACTCCTGCCCTACAAGGTGATCCACATCTAAAAATAAAATACTCATTATACAGCGAACACAGGATTGCAGTAGTGATCTTGGGAAAAATACAGAACATACAACCATGAATTACAGGTTCAAAAACCATTCAAAGAGGATTCCAGTAAAGCCATAAACCACAAATGCCCAGGAATCACTGGAACCCCCAAATTCAGCAAGAGCACCATAATTCACGATGATTTACATCATGGACATCCAACCTTTTGGCTTGCCTGGGCCAGAGTGAGTAAAGAGGAATTGTGTTGGGCTGGATAAAAAATATCTAATATTTTCAACGTAAGAGTTACAAACAATAAAGGAAAGTTTACAAGCTTGTGCCAGCCACATTCAAAGCCTTCCTGGATTGCCTGTGGCCCAAGGGCCATGGGTTGAATAAACCTGATCTACATAAGCACAAATCTGGCAAGACACAGATGTTCAATTTCATGACATAATCAGTGGTTTCAGTGTCTTCTAATCTGCTTTGGATGTGTTTATATTTCCCCTTCTAAAATAAAATCCAAAGAAAAGTACAGAAATATGTGACGGGAATAATATTTTAAGGATGCTGAATACTTTGTCCTCAATGCGTTGGTTCCTGAAGTCCCTCAGTTCCAAGGTCACCAGCCTCACCTTCCTCTTCTGCAGGCTGATAGAGGACCCTCTGGGGCCAGGACACACAGCCCACACACAGCCCTCCACATTTTAAACATGGAAGAGATTTAGGAAAAGACAGTAAAAGAAAGGAAGGAGGTTGATTAGACTTTATAGTCATTTTGCTACAGTAAACTGAGAGAAAAATTTTAATGCTATCAGGAACTTGATTTGCTGCGCTAGAAACCCTTTGTTAAATGAAGGAGTCATTGGTTATTTTTCTCATCACACAAAAAAAGGAGTGGTGTTAACCATCATCAGGGACATGTCAAGAAAAACCTAAACTATGAACTATTCCATGAATACTCCTAAGGGCACACACCCCACCTGAGGGGTGGACTGAGGCTAGATCGCGAGTCAGGAGCCTGTGGTAGGGTCTGAGTCCACACTGAGCCATACCGCAGAGTCTCGGGGTCTAATGATGTCCTCGTCTCTTTCCACTAGATCACATGAAAAGCTCCTCCATAGTTATGCCAGATTAATATTTAGAAATTTGTTCAAATATGCCAGATCATCTACTTTCTATATCTATGAATGTGATTGTGGCACATAATTAAAATTCATCTCTATCTACATGACTGAATATTTTCTCACAAATTGCGATTTTGTTCCTACACATATTATTTTCCTGCTGCCAATACATTGAATGCCTGTTACAGGTATAACATCTCATATAATTCAGAGTGATTTCTTGGAAAACCTTGGTAAATAGCTCAGTTGGGTTTTGGCAGCAAGCCTTGAATGACCGATAGCCACCTGAAAGGGGTTCTTGGGGGACAAAGTGTATGGACGTCAGCCTCATTAAGGATCCTTGGATAAAGAAGTCATCATTTTTAAAACTTTTATAAATGCCTCTTTTAAGAAATAGTGAATGCTGAGAAAAGAGTTATAATAATCTATCCTTCTAAACAGTTTGTTCGCTGCCTGCAAACACTCCATATATTGACCAGTTTACTAATATTACTTCTTAATCTCAACCCAAAGACACTTTGCTTCATTATTAATGCTGCTACTAAAGTAACAAGCAAGGTCCTTGCTAGCTTTTATTTTCTTGGTATTTCCTTTTATTTTCAGGATTTCCAGTAAGGGGCTGGACAGTATAAGTGATTATGTCTTATGTTCTGTCTTCCAGACAGTTTTTAGAATGTTCTCAGGCACGATATGCTCTCTTGATCTGCTTATCAGCCCTGTACATTGTTTTTATTGGACAATGAGTCACTGTGAGCGTTTCCGATGCAGCCAAGTATGCACACACACTCCTACATGAGAGACAGGCAGAAGAAACTCAGGCCAAGTCTGCATGCTGGCCAGATAAGGTGAAAGCTTATTAACTAGAAAATGCCAACTGCCACCAGCACAGGCAGTCTTGGAAAGGGCCTAACTCTTCTTTGGGAGATAACCTCACTACAGAGGCCAAGGACAGTTTGCTCACAGTCTAAAACTTAATCCTGTGCAGCAGAGAAGTTTGCCTTTCCCATTAGTTGCTGAGAAATGCCATTAATCTTTAAGGTACTGCAGAGTACCCACAATTAGAGAGTTAGCACAAAGACAAAGCTCCCTAGCTCCCAGGGACTAGTCAGCTGTGGCCAGCAGCGTAGCCCCCTGAGAGCTGACCACATTCAAGGTCAGGTCTGGGTGTCAGGGGGAGGCACTCTAGATGTGTAGCTCAAAGTCTCTTTGTTTTGCTTGAGGCCTAATGAATCATAAAATTGCTTGGGAAGAAATTCTAGCTGCAGAAGAAGGCTTATGTTACTAAGTGAAACGGCAATTATTTGGAACTGCAAGCACCTAAAGTCAGACGCAAAGATAAGAAAATATTTACACCATAAAGCGTGCTGCTAAGTGACCCACTTGGTTGATCTCACACAGCACCCTGTTACTCTGCTGTCACACCAGTGCAGGGCTTTGCAAACAGTTCTCACTATCTGACAGGCGGTAAGGGCTGTTATCCCAGACTGCCAATGAAGGACTGTCTGAAAAGTCAAACTAATAAGGCCATGATGATACATTCTGTCACAGGGCCCAGGGGAAAAGAGGCTCTCCAACCTGCCTGTGGGAGAACAAAGTCTTAGAAGTCATTCTGAGGGTGACTTTGTCAACATTACAAATTGCAATTGTGTTTACTTTTGAAGCAGAAGTCCCATTTTTGAGAATTTATCCTCTAGTCACACCAGAATGGCACTTGGATGAGGTTATTCCCTAAGTGTGGTAGCAAACGTCATATCCATAAAGTTACATGTGAAAAATTCCACAATTTGAAACCTAGCACAAAATTATTGTAACTATTATATAGAATTAACTTCAGGCTATGTGTACAAGTGTATATGATGTCTCCTCACTAAGATAACTCATTACATATTCAAATATTCCAAAATCCCAGAAGATCTGAAATCAGAAACGTTTTTGATCCAAGCATTTTTCCTTAGACTCAACACTAGGAAAGGTTGGCTTGAGGACAGAGGTAGAATTTTGTGGCAATGGCGCCCTCTTGTGGTTATAAATCTATTCCTGTCAGGTGAGAATTTCATGGACTCGAAAACAATGTTCACAGAATTTTATGGTTAATCATAGCCTATTTCTGATTATCACCGGTCCAGCATTCTCCAAGGTTATTTGCTCATTATGGATTTGGGATAACTAAATAGTGACACTTTATTGGAATTCTCCTTTTTTTTGAGGCAGGGTCTCGCTCTGTGGCCCAGGCTTGCCTGAATTCACTATGGTGCCCAGGCTGGCCTTGGACTCACGGCAATCCTACTGCCCCGGCCTCCCAAGTGCTGGGATTACAGGCGTGTGCCACCACGCCCAGCTTATGTGGTGCTGGGGAATCAAACTCGGGTACTTAGCACTTGGCTTAGCGCTTGCTCAAGTGCTTTAATCGCTGAGCCATTCCTCCAGCCCCTAAATAGTGACACTTTAAAATGATAGAAGTTGTGCTAAGTATGAGCTGGAATCTGCTTTGCATTATGCAACTGAATGAGAACATTAGGGAAATGGGACCAGCCTCTCTAAGTTCAGCGAGCACCCCAGTGACCCTGGTACATAAATTGGAATGGCAGCTGTGCATCTCCTCTCACATCTGACAAGTGAGTGAATTATTCCCCTAATGAATGTAAAGCATCAGCCAGTGTAAGCATATTGTATATAGCTGTAGATGCTGGTTGAGCTGGGATCACAAGGTGCAGAATTCATACAGGAGATGTTGTCTGCAGGTCCTCGCTACAGAATGTTGAGTATCCAAATAAGTATTACATAGCTGCACAAAATTGGACTTTCCTGTACACTCTGCAGTACCTACTGTCTCTACCAGCATCAAACATGCTCATGTTTCAAAAGCTCATCCAAACCTGGAAAATCCTGATGTCTCATGAGGAGCTGGTTGGGTGTGGAGTCAGGGTGCCATCAGAAGAGGTGGAGTCAAAAGTCAGGGAGAAGCGCTGGAGGAATGGCTCAGCATTGAAGCACTTGTGCTAAGTCAAGCACTAAGTACCAGAGTTCACTTCCCCAGCATCACCACATAAACTGGGTGTGGTGGTACAGGCCTGTAATCCCAGCATTTGGGAGGCTGAGACAGGAGGACTGCTGTGAGTCCAAGGGCAGGCTGGGCTACATGGTGAGTTTGGGACCAGCCTGGGCTACAGAGTGAGAACCTGTCTCAAAAAAAAAGAAGTCAGAGGGGTTGAGGTTGTTCAAGTCACCAGGTTCTCATCAGCCTCCACAACATGAACGCAAAGACAGTGAGGCCCCTACAAGGGCCTGGCCCCTTCTTGTCTCTTTGTTTGCTTCTTGGCTTTCATGAGGTGAGCAGTTTCCCCTTCCATGTGCTCCCACCAAGATGTACTGTGCTGCCACAGGCCCAAAGGCATGGGGCCTAGTAAGTACGCACTGGTGTTTCCAAATCCATTAACCAACATAAATCCCTCTTTTGTAAAGGTGATTATCTCAGCTTTTGTGCCACCTTGTGATGGAAGGCTAACACAAAGGGTCTGTTGACTTCTTTGAGACCTGTTTTCTTTGTATTTCTCCTAAAAATGCCACTTTTAACTGGCTAGCACTTACAAACTGTCTGAGGTGGGATTCTGTATGCTGTTCCCTTCCTTGATATGTCCCCAGGAAAGGCCCCAGTTCCACCAACATCTGAACTTAGAGGGCACTCTGAAAAACGTTTCCTACCACTTAGTAAATGGGAAGGACATCTCAAAAGATAATGTACCTTATCACATGGCCTTAAGATACGCTTGCCCTGGTATTCAGCTGGCAGAATGATTCAACATCAGTTCAATGAATTTAATAGGAAGAATTCTACAGAAATCTGAACCCTCAGATCCCTTGTCTCAGCCCCGCACCAGGCATCTCCTGAAGAAATGTCTCTCAATGAACACAACTAGGGCAGCTCCCTCCACCTGATGGTAATCACCCTCAGGCCTGATCCCAAAGCTCCTCAGGGATCCAGGCCATAGGAAGAGTTTTATCTCAACATATTACCCATGGAAAAATGCAAGGCCTCTTGTAGCAGGACCCCCTCCACTCACATTGGCAGGAGGCCAGGAAGGACCACAGTCGGAACCCCCAAGGGTGTCAGGAAGAGGGGTAATAGGCTTGCTGAAGCCAAACTTATGGAGTTCAGGTTTACTATGTTGGCATGAGTGTCTAGTGATCTGCTAAGTCAGGGTGACCTGGGATCAGCACCCTCAAGGGGTTAGCCTAAATGGACTGCATGGATAACTCCCTGTACCCTGCATGGGCCACCTCCTAGGATGGAGAGAAGAGGGGCAAACACATATAATCCATAATGATTCATCCCCTGTCCTCTCAGTTACCACCTGATGTCTCTGTTAGCTTTGGGGTGCTGTAACAAAGTACAGACACAAACAAAGGAAGAAGGGTTTATTTTGCCTCACGACTACAGAGGTTTTAGTTCATGGTCATCTCGTTCCACTGATTTTAGGTCTGTGCAAGACAGAATATCATGGCAAGAGGGTATGGAAGAAGAGAACTGCTCACCTCATAGCAGCCAGGAAGCAGAGAGCCAGAGAGGAAGAGACAGGGGCAAGATACAGTCCCTGTTATGGTTTGGGTCTGGGATGATCCCCCAGAGCCTCATGCATTTGAGAGGTGATTGCATAATGGAAGTTAAGGGTGTCAGTGGACTAACTCACTGACAATTTCATGTGCTATGAAGAGATATAGCCTGCTGGGAGGCAGGATATCTGCAGCATGACCCAGAGGAGCATATCTCCCTTGGTAGCCCCACCCTTAAACTCACTCTTGTTTCTGGCAGCAATGGATGAACACCTGTCCTCCACCGAGCCCTTCCTGGCCAAGCCTTTCTGCCATTGCCAGCTACCCGCAAACTGACTGAAATCTCTGAACTATGAGGTAAAAATAAACCTTTTCTTCCTTAAATTATGGGCCTTGGGTATTGTGTCTCAGCAAAAACAAACTGACTACAGCAGCCTCAAGATTATGACTACAGTCCCTTCAATTAGGTACCACTTCCTAAGTGTCCATAACCTCTCAGTGTCATTGCTCCCTGAGGCTCCTATATCAAATGACCACAGACTGGGTGGCTTTTAACAATAGGAGCCTACTCTCTCTCAGTTCTAGAATCCAAAATTAAGTGTTGGCAGGGCCTCGCTCTCGCTCAAGCACCTAGGGAAGGGTTCTTTCCTGCCTTTTCAGCTGTTTAGGCCCAGTGCTCCTTGGATCCGATCTTTTCCCCCCTCTTCACATGGCCATCTTCTCTCAGTGTCTGTGTCTCTTCTCCTGTTCTTGTAAAAACATCAGTCGTTATGAACTGAACTGTGTCAACTTCCTAGCACAGATTCATAGGTGGAAGCCTTAATCCTCTGTGCCTCCAAATGTGCCTTTAGAGTCTTGAAAGAAGTAAGGACTTAATACAAAGCCATAAGGGTGAGCCCCAACTCAAACTGACTGGTGCCCTTAGAACTAACCGGTGGGATAAGAAACAGAAGCAAGACCACTGAGGAGACAGCAAGAAGGCAGCCTCAGGCAAGCAGGAAGGGCAGCCTCAGAGGGAAGCAGCTCTCCCAGCACCACTTCCAACCACCTTCTGCACTGAAGTCACCCATCTGTGGCTTCTGTTACAGCAGGCCTAGCAGACTGAAACACTATTCACCAGTCGCCAAGGTAGAGATGGCAATCCTCCTTCCTCAGCCTCCCACTGAGCTGGAATTAGGTGTGCACCACTCAGCATCTTGAGTCCTTGCTTGGGTCACTGGGAGTCGGCTGTGCCTACTGAAGGCTTCTCTGAGCCAGGTGACCCTCTCCATACAGTTTTCTCCAGGGTCTAGTATCTATTCTCTAACTTGCAGGGTGATGATGGCTCCCTGCGTTTGCAAACTGCCCCAGTATTTATGTTGCCTAAACCTTGTCTGTGTGTTTGCAAAGAGCTGCTTTGTTAAATGCTCCCATCAGCCAGTTTGAGTCTGTGGGCACCATGTCTGATTTAGGCTCCTTAGGGTTTGAGTTGAAGGATTCCGAATGTGACTAGACAATTCTCTTGATAGTAAACCTTGGGGAAATAGCCTGAAGGATCAAGTGGGGCAGCTTTGATCAGGACTGAGCAAGACTGCACTGATTGCAGGCATTCACCCAACAGCACTGAGGATTTACACCGATTCTATTGCAAATGGCCAATTTCCTCTCCTCTTGTATTTCCACTCTCGCCATGTGATTCATAGCCCCTCCCACAGACTCTTAGATTCTTCCTGTGGCTTTTACGTTGGGAGTAGCCTAATAAATTGCTCTGGCCAACGGGATTACAGCAGAATGTGAAACAGGTGAACTTGAAAAGCTTCAGCACACTGCTCTTGGAATTGAACTGCCACGTGAACAAGCCAGGCTGGCCTGCTGAAGACACTGGCCAACTATGAGACATGAGGAAGGCCACCAGACCCAGCCAACCTCCAGCTGAGCCCCTGGCTGACCACAGAGTCAGCATGAGTGAGTGCAGAGCCAAGCCCAGTGGAATCTTGGGAATAAATGGATGTTTTAAATCATTCAGAGTAGAGTGGGGTGCTGGAAAAGCTAGTGCATACATTTTTCAAGTCAGAGGTCACTGTGGCAAGCTTCCTCCTCCTTCTCCACAGTTTGCTTACAAGTCCTCTTCCGTTCTCGTGTTTGTAGGCAGTGGGGATGATGGTAAAGACGGCTCACCAACATTTGCAGAAATTTACTCCCAGAGTGAGTCAGCTGGCGTCGGGACATCTGCTCTCATGATGCTAAAAGACAGCAAGGGGCCGGGAGTTTCCTAAGACACTGCCAAGGCTTGTGTTTTCACATGGCCAGGTGGCCCCTGAGGCGGGAGCCTGTCAGGAATGGCAACAAATATTCCACACTAGATTCTTCTGGTTTGCAATTGTTATGGATGGAACATGGCCTTTTCAAATGCTTCTGTTGAAATCCTACCCCGCAGTGAGATGGTATTAGGAAGCACAACCTTCCCAAGGTGTCTCAGTTCCTTTTTGTTGCTGGGACACAGTAACTGATTCCCGCAGATTAAGGAAAGAAGGTTTTTTGTAGCTCACAATTTCAGGAGTTCTCAGCGCATTCAAGGGCAGCTGACAATGGTAGAGGGCGTGGCTTGGAAGGGGCCTAGCCAGAGCAACGCTCATGGTACGGTGGGACAGCAAGCTGAGAGAGCAGGGAAGGGTAGAGCTAGCATATATCCCTCCGAGGGATGTCCCAATGATCCGCCCCCTCCACTACTCTGCCTCTTAGCAGCCCAGGAAATCAAGGGATTAAGTCTCATGACTGAATTACCTTCCAAACAAGCACTCTCTCTACCAGGAAGGAGAATCAAGTTAAAATCAGCTGTCCATAACTGAGAGAGGGCTCTCATCAGAGCCCAACCGTGGTGACATCTTGACTTTTGACTTTCAGTCTCCAGAACCATGAGGAAAAAAAAATCTATTGTTTTATAAGACACTCAGTCTGTGGTACTTTGTTACAGCAGCTGACAAAAATAAGAAGATTATTTCATCTCTAAAGTATTTGCTAAGATTTACAACTTTGACATTCCATAAAAGCAGAATTGGTGGCAACGAGGCACATTAGGTTAGGTCCCTGAGTCAGAAATTTTGTTATAATTTGTTTTCCACTGTGCTTTCAAATTTACCCCTAGCACTTCTAGGCCTACTTGGGATCTTATTTCCCACAGTCCAGCATCTTTTCCTTCCTCATGAATTCACCCAGACAGAGAATATCATGGCAGATTTCAGCACTCCGGGGCTAAGGGCAGTCTCAGGCATGCGACTGCAGTCATCTTCTGGCTGAGCACCTTTGTGCTTGCAACACAGAGGCCTCTGTGGCCTTCTTGCAGATGCGCCTCTGGAACTCAACATCAGCATCTCTGAAAGTTAGCTTCGAGGTGGGTGGGGCATCTTCACAAAGGCTGAGCAGGACAAGGGAGGGTAAATGTGCAAAACCAATTCCAGGAGATGTGTTCCACGCACTAGAATGATTATAGAGACAAGCTTAGAAATACTCTGTTTTGGTTTTAATTCTCTTGAAATTACGATAGTTCAACATGCCTTGTGTACACTTTCAAACAGAAAGGTGCTAAGGAAAACATTAAAGTTCTGTTTTCATCCAAAGTCTACTCTTAAATTTACCACTGTTAGCTGGATGTGGGGGCATACACTTGTGAGCTCAGCACCTGGGGAGGCTGAGGCAGGATGACCCCAAGTTCAAGGGTGCCTGGGCAACTTAGCAATTGAGATGCTGTCTGAAAATTTAAAGGGGGCTTGAGATGTAGCTCTCTGCAGAGGCCCTGGGTTTAATCTCTAGTAACCACCACTCGCCAGCACCACCTCCCCCCCCACCCCCCACCCCCGCCAAAACCCTATTGTTGATAGTTTATGTGCATCTAAGTGTCATTTAAACAAAAATACCAAGTTTGCAACTCTCTGAAGAGCTTGTGAATCTATGCTGTAGCAGCTAATTACAATTAGTGTTACTGACACCTTTGCTCTTCCAGGTGCTGACTAAACACTTTCTGTTTGCTCTCACTGAGTCCTCACGGCCATGCCTTAACTGGCTAGCAAGGGCATTTTCCGGGCAAGGTATCTGAAGAAGAGGGTTTAGGTAATTGTTCCAGACCACACACTCCATGCACAGATGGTCAGACTGAACCAGGGATCTGGCTGCACAGTTCACACAGCAGTAGCTCAGCTGGGCTACCTTAAATAACAAGAGTTGGAGAAGGGATCTCTCACAATCGCTAACTTTGTCCAGGCTGGGCTCCACCTTGGCATCCTCCTGCCTCAGCCTCCCTGAGTGATGGGATTTACAAGCCCTATTACTTCCTTAACTCCTCTGAACCTTAGTGATTTCAACTGTAAAATAAGTCCAGCAGGACGGATGCTGCTGGGTGTTAATTATCGTTGAATTGATGATACTAGGGGGTCATTTAAAATTACCTCGTTGATCTAAACATGCTGCTTGCGCTTGTGCTCCACCCCTGGGGGAAATAAATGGTTCCCTCCATGACTTTGCTGCTTGTATTAGGGGTAATTTCATTTCCTGTTCATTAAAGATTGTTAATCCTTGATTCACGCTCTACTCCCGGAGACACAATAGTTCTGAGTAGGCATTTCCAACATCCCTGGAGTCCCGGAATCTATTTTGCAACGATTATTCTAAAATGTTCTGCTTAACTCTTTTTTTAAAAGAGAAAAGCGTATTGCGTTCACAACTGTATTCCCCCACGACGGCCACCAGATTTTTGCAGTAACTTATAGATAATTTTGCGCTTCTACCACTATGGGGCGCTGTTTCTTTCTTAAGGGCCCCTGCTAAGGTCGCACGAGGCTATATAAGCGGTGGAAACTCAGCTCTCGCTAATTGTCACTAAAATGCATCCAATAAAAAATTTTAATGCATTCAGTAAAACCAATCAATTAAACAAAAACCTTAATATTTTAACAATACCTTTGTTCCAGAAATTTAAAGGTTCAGATATTCCAAAATTAATTCGACACTGAGTTTTATTGATAAATACAGAAAGAAAATCCTTTCAGTCTTATAGCAGAGGAGAAAACTCAAGTTATGTGGTGGCCATTCATAATTCGAAAACAGAAACATTGCTCTGCACTTTAACACTTTTGTATTGATGTGATTTGATGCAATTAAGTCTTCACCCATCTGGGGGGGTCGTTCATCAGAGGCACGCAGACATTTCACTGGATGCATGTGCTGCATGGAGCTGTTTGTGTAGCCCCTTATTTTATGCCTGTGTTGATAGACTATAAATTCTAGAGCTGTGTAATTACAATAGAAACGTCATGAAGAAGTGGAAATGAAAATGAGGGATATTTAGCAATGATCCTAACTTCCAGGTTTGGAGTAAATATTAGCAAGGAATGAAAATTTTTTATTTAACTTTTATCATTTAGTAAAGAAAAGGCTTATTAAACTATTCCTAACAGTTTATGCATAGGAAAGAAGAAGAATGAGAGCTAAAATTAATTATATATATATATATATATATATATATATATATATGCCTGTATATATAAATATGTGTATATATATTACCAAGGCTGGGCTCAAATTTACTTCCTCATCTCAGCCTCCCAGAGTGCTGGGATTATAGGCCTGCATCACCAGGCCCAGTTTTAATTAATTAATTAATTAACGGACTGGAGATTGAAACCAGGGCCTTTGCATTTTTATTTCTTATTTTGAGACAAGGTTTCACCGTGTTGCTAAGTTGCCCAGGCTGGGCTCTAATTTTATATTTCTCCTGCCTCTGCCTCTTGAATGCTGAGATTACAGGCAAGTGCCACCGTTCCAGGCTCTCTCTCATCATTCCTTTCTCTCTCATTCTCAGAGCTGAGAACTGAGCCCTGGGTCTTCACCCTGAGCCGCTTCCCAGACCTTTCTTATTTTTCAAAACAGGATCTTGCTAAGTTACTCACACTGGGCTCACACTTGAGATCCTCCTGCCTCAGCTTCTCAGACTTCAGGGATTATAGACAGGCCCCACCATGCCTGGCTTCTTCTCATCTTAAATAGTTTCCCTAATGGAGAACACATCCCCACTCTGCTCTGGAAAGATCTAGCCTTCAGAGGTCACACAGTGCTGTGCACAAAGAAAGCACTCCAGAAATGAAGGCCAGATTACTTAATTATTTAATAATCGCTCTCTGTAGAAGTAGCTCTGAAGAACTCAATGCTGTGATTGGCTAGCGGTCTAGTTGGGTCTGATTGGGGTTCCTTGTCCAGTAGCCTGGCTCTGGGCAACTTCCCTCATCTGCTTGCAAAGGCTGGGTTGGGGGGCATAGGAGAGGGGACCCCAAGCCTCAGACTGTCTACATCTTCAGCTTCTTACTCTGCAGAGAAGCAAATGCTGTGTGTGTGTGTGTGTGTGTGTGTGTGTGTGTGTGTGTGTGTGTGTGTGTGTGTGTGTTAGCTGCGGATCATTCCTTCTGTCCAATGGGAACTGTTAGAACAGCCACACTACTACTTGCTCTTAAACTAGCCTTTCTCTCTGTGGTCTCACATTAGGGCCATGCCTTCTAAATAAGCTACACTGCTTCTTTTTTCTCTTCTTGCTCAGAATTGAGGGCAACTGGGATCCTTTAGTTGTGTTTTCTTATGTTTTTAATTACACTGATTTTTCGGCTCAAAACAGGATCCATTTAACTGCTGAGACGATGTGTATTTTTTGAGAGCAAGAGAGAGAGTAGTACTAGAAACTGAATGATCTCAGGGCTTCTGTATTGCACTAAATCCCCAGCTATGTTTTAATATTGAGATAGGGGTCTCACTAAGTGGCTAAGTTGACTGGGCTGGGCTCAAACTTGTGATCTTCCTGCCTCAGCCTCCTAGAATGCTGAGCAGAGCAACTTTATAGATCTGTGTGGCTTCTTAGAGTAGGGTAGGAAACCAAACACTCCCCAGCAACCTCAGGAAGACAGGAGGGGGAGGGGCTGTTCCCTAGGCCTGCACCAGTGGAATGGTTTACCTGGAAGTCCTGCCCAACTTCCCAAACCTGTGGGAAGCAAAGTGAGAGTTAGAACCCCAAAGGGAATGCCAGGGTGCAGCCACACTAAACCAGCCTGTATAATATTAATCCCTGCGGGCTGGATGGAGGGGCTGATTCTGGTTAGTATCACAGAAGAGAACAGAGATGGCCCCAGAAGTTAGTGTGCAAGCAGGAGAATCTGATCGTGTCTTAACAAAGCAAGGCTGCAGAGGGGGGTCAGGGGAGAGGACCACTGGGGTGGTGACAGAAGCTGCCAGGGGCTGGCCCCATCATGGGCACAGTGGGTGTGTCTCCCAAAGCCTCAGACAATACCCTGCTTTATTGGCAGAATTCCTCCCCGACGTATCAACAGCCGTCTTTCCCCACGTCGGGGCCTCCACACTCCAGCGTCACTCAGGGAGCGCGCCGGTCCTGTCATGTGCTGCACGAGAGGGCGCTAGGTGCAGGAGCAAGCGGAGAGGGGGCTGGGTCCCTGAACCTCCCCCGGCAGGTGTTCCACCTCGCGCTGCCTGGGCCCTTGGGCCAGCTGCCATGCATGCCCACGGGCGAAGGAGCCGTGACAGCGAGCGGTCGCCCCAGGCCCCGGGCGCGGGGACATGAAGAGCCGAGGGGGCGGACGGGCCCGAGGCGCGCGCGCCTTTCCCGCGGTCGCGGAGCGCGGTGGCCCGGGCCCGGCCGCTGAGTCGTCCTCAGCGGGCAGGTTCCCTGCTCCCGGGCCTCGGCTTCTTCATGTCATCTGGGGCGCCCAGCCTTGGGGACTCGGCGCTCTGAGTCCTGTGCCCCGGCCCGGGCGTTCCGGAGCTCCCTTCTGAGTCACATCCCCAGCGGTGACCCGACCCTTTCCAACCCGGGGCTGTGCTCAGCCCGGCTTGGGGGTCCCGTCTCCTCCGACCGCCCCCTCCCTCGGAACCCCCATTCTGCTTCCGGAAAAAAGCGGTGGCGCGGGGTCCATCGGGTGGAAACGGAGTTGAGAGAGAGGCGACAGAAAGAGAACAGGAAAGAGGGAGCAGAAGAACCAGGCGAAGGGACGAAGGGTGGGGAGAGGTGTGCCGGGAAGGACGAGTCCCAGAAAAAGAGTGGCGGGCGCGTGACGCGGGGGAGCAAACGGACCCACCGGGAGAAAGGAAGCGGACAGGAGGGCGGCGCGGGACGAGAGGCAGGGGCCCGGCTCCCCGCCGGCCCTCCCCGCAGCCCGCCGCCTGCGCTCACGGGCGGCGTCGCCTCGGGTCGCGGCGGGGGAGGGGCGCCAGCGCCGGGGAAGGGGCTCGGCGGCCAGACCGGCCGGCGGAACCCCGGGTCCCCTGCCAGGCTTCGGGAAGAAGCGAACTGGGCGCAGGGAGCAGGCAGGGCCCGGCTCGCCCGATCGCCCCTGGCCGCAGTCGGGACGCGGCGGCCCCACGCGCTGGAGAAGACCCAATGGCGGCGCGGCCCGACCCTCCCCCGCGGGATCGCCACGCGGTGTCCCCGTGGCGCGCGGGGTGCCTCGCGCTGCCCAACCGCGCCGGGCCGTGGGAAGGACGAAGCAGGTCTGCGCTCCGTTCCTTTCCATCTCATTGCGTCGCCCTGCCCTCTATGGGGCGCCCGGGACGGGACCCACAGGGACCGACAGCCCTTCTGCCTCGACGGCTACCCCGGCGCTTGAAGTTAATAGACACACGCGAGTCACTCCCGACGCTCCCGGACCACGGCCGGGAAGTTCCCAACTTCTCACCCAGACCAGGCGAGCATGGTGGAGGGGTACAAACACACGCACACGCACGCACACACGCGCACACGCACACCCTTTATGCTAGGTAAATTGGGACCCTCCTGCTTGTTCATCCTGGGATTGTAGGCCGGGGGAGAGCCTCAACACCCTCATCCAGTAATTTGCTTTATTTATTTATTTATTTTTTAAAGACAGGGTCTCACTCTGTAGCCCAGGCTGGTCCTGAACTCCCAATGGAGCCTCCTGTCTCAGGCCGCCGGGTGCTGGGATTACAAGTTTAGTGGCGCTGGGGAATCGAACTAGAGTACTTAAGCGCTTGGCGAGTGCTTTAACCGCTGACCAATTCCTCCAGCCCCTAGTTTGCATTTCTAAGCGGTTCTCAGGTGTGCCTGTGCCATTGGCTTGGTACCACTTTTTGAGAACCAAGTGGTAGAAGAGGGGAAGTGAGTGATCTTAAGACTGCAAGGGGGAGCCCTGGCACAAAGGTGGTAACTTAGCTGGTCTGGATTCTAGGACTTGCCTGTGTGCCCTCCAGTGGCCATAGAATTAAAATAGTATTTATCTCACCCACACTCGGAGAGAGTATATTGCAATGTAATAAGGGGACAAATAGAAGTGGTGTGTGGGATGTGGTCCTTGTATCCCGTAGTTCTGTGGAGGTTAAGATAGCAGTGGCATAACTGAAACGGAGTCACATTCTCTCAGGGCCCCTCATCAAACTTTTACAGCCTGGATAGTCATTGTCCAAAAGGACACGTCTTCATTTTAAAGAAAGAAAAGTGGAGAGATTACCTCTCCTGCCGGTGGGCCCAGTTGGGCTGCATTTGACATTAACCAGGCAGTAATCTTGCATTCCTGTGGTGAACTCCACTTGGCCATTATGTGTTACCCTTTCTTGAAAAATACAACCTTGAATATGAATTAGCCATAGTTTGTTAAGGGTTTTTGTGTCTATGTGATGAGGTTTGGCTTTTATTTTTCTTGATGTTTTGTCTAGTTTTGGGATCAGGGTAATATTGGCTTCATAAAAAATGAGTTGGAAAATGCACACTCCCTCCTTTTTTAGACAGTGTCAGTCATATAGGTGTACTTTTTACCTGTTTGATAAATGTTACCTTGTTGCTGTCTGGGCCTGGAGTTTCTTTGTGAGAAAACTAAATATTCAAGATTTTCCAAAGGTAAAGTTTGATTCTGGCAGTTGTGTCAAGGAGTTTTACAATAGTTCCTGTTTGTGTTCCCTAATGTGAGAAATTACACTCATTTGTCAAAGAAAAAGGATGGACTTGGAGACACAGAGTGCAGCAGAAGAAAGAGTTAATTACAATCTTGCAAAAAGGGGTGTTTAATTAAAGGCAAGCAGGCACACTCAGCTCAGTTTCAGCAATTTACTACCGAGGCAGATAAGTTTTGCCCCATTTCTGCAAGTTCCTCCTCATTTCTCCATTGGCTGGATATTTTGGGGTTACAAACCTCCCAACTGGTCTAAATGTTCTCAGCTAATGGGAGTCAGTCCTACCTAAAGGAAAGCCTCACTCTCACAGGTAGGTGAAGTGAAGGGCAGGTTCTTCTAACAAATAGATATCCCTTACCAGAGCAGATGGGTGTCAGCTTACAAGTGAAGCATCTCAAGAATTCTACAACTTTTGCATTCCTTCACAGAAACCCCTAATTTTACTACGTGCTACATATTTTGCCCATTTTTTTTAACTGAGCTGTCTTCTTTCTCAATTGGGAGAATTCTTTATAAATTCTGGATACAGTTTCTTTATCAGATACATGATTTGCAGATATTGCTTATTGTTTGTTAAAGATAAAATTGACATACAAATAAAATGAAAATGTTGAAGATTTTTATCTAACTCATGAGAGATTCAGTAAGATCTTAAACTGATTATACATATCTAGTAATTCTTTATTGCTTACTGCACATTATAGATGATATATTTTAGAGACCTGCATTTTAAATTTTTTTCTTCCTGGGGCTGGAGAAATGACATAGTAGTTAATGTGCCTGCCTAGTAAGCTCAAGGCCCTGGGTTCATTTCCCATAAGTTGGGCACGGTGGCACACGCCTGTAATTTCACCACTTGGGAGGTTGAGGCAGGAGGATTGCCAAGAGTCTAAGGCTAGCCTGGGATCCATAATGCGTTCAGGACTAGCCTGGGCTACAGAGTGAGACCCCGTGTCAAAAAAAAAATTTTTTTTCCTGATACTGAACTTTTTCTCGAGTATTAACTTTTGATTTTCTTTGCATATCAACTCCCACTTTAGGTCTATCTCATCTCTTTGAGGCTACCATATTGGTTTTTCCTGGAAACCTTGGACTAGCCTCAGTACAAGTGCAGTTTAGGAGTCTTATTAAGGATTTGGGCAGAGTTTATGTGCAGACTTTAAAACTTTCTACTCAATGGGGGGGGGGGGGAATAAAACTTACTACTCAAGTTCTAGCTACTGTATTATGTGATCTGGGGAATATCCTTAGTTGATAAACAATGTAAAGGTAAATTGTATAAATAATATCCTTAGTTGATAAACAATGTAAAGGTAAATTGTATAAATAATACTAACCTTCCTGTTAAATGACTTGAAATGATCACTTTTTATGTTTTGTCTGGATTGTGTAACGCCTCTTTCTGGATTCTGCTTTTAGACTGTGTTAATTAGTGAGCAGCAGTGTCTTGGAGATTTCAACACTGAGTTTTTGTGATTTTCCCCTCAGTGTTGAACTCTCTTTCTTATGGGCTGAGTGGGGGAGGCACTTGGTGGGTGGCTGCACTCTTCATATGTTCCCTGAGGTCACCAGAGTCCGTATCAGGGACAGTAATGGAAAGGCCTAGCCTTTGGTCTACTCGTCTCAATGAGCTTTTTAATTATCTGTTCAGTTTGATTGTGGAGACTCTCTTCATAACCCATAAATGTGAAGACCCTCTTAACCCATAAGTTGAATTTTAGGCTTTCTGCTGCACAGACTAAAAAGTGCCTGCTGGGAGACCCTGTGTCCATCACTGTCTGTTTACCTCTACCTAGGCTGGGTAATGTTTACCTGTGAGCTGAGCCATTGTCAAGATGGCCAACCTCTAAGACAGCTGTAAAGTCTCCCTCCTGATGGAATCGCTGAATGTCTGCCTATCTGTAACCCCAGAGATTACATCCGGCCTGTTAGCCTTGATTTGCTCTCCCACCTGACTGCTTGGTGACTTTAATCAACCATTGTATTAGAGTTCCAGGTCCACTTTTTTTGAGTCCTTGTAAATGATTTACTGCCCTAACATGCTTTTCTTCTGTCATTGTCCTTTTTCTTTTTCCCCAAAAAATACAGGTAAGACCCTCTGCTCAGGGCTGGGTGGCCAGTTCACCTCCTACTTTAGGTGAGGAAGGCTGGCAGTCACCTGCAGAGATTTCTGAATTCTAGAAACTCTAAGTAATTATGTGTCTTTATGCCTATATCCAAAGACAGGACACTTAATAGCAGTTTTCGAGTGCGGTAATTATCTGCTGAAGAGCCAGTGTACTTTGTAGCATATGCCATGATATGTTTCTTACTACTAGGTAAAAAGTTTGTGAAGTTTAATACGGTACTGAATTGTCACCACTATTACTGCAGTTGAGTAGGAAAGACTCCCTGTTCACTCTCTTGAGTTTGGTATTGTTTTTGCAGCTTGACTTTTTTCCATCAGGTTTTTGTCCAATTTTGGGAAAAACATTCACAAACGTGTCTGTTGCTTATATAACAACAACTAAATTTTGGCGGCAGCAGATTCCAGCTGGCAGATGTAAGCCTGCGCTTGTGCAGAGGGAACCCATTCCCAGCTGGTTCTGAAGCTTGCAAACGTTTCCATTCAAATGTGGCTCCATGCAGGCCTGCTGAGTTGCTTTGCTTGCTAAGTAATTTCATAGCTCACTTTTTCTGTAATTCATTACCTACTACTTTGGCAAAATAGGACACAGTGGTAAGTTTTGGGGAGATGAAATAGGTAAATTAGTGTACAAAGAACCTTCAAATGGCAAAAAATTTCTGCCTTCCTTCCCCCTTCACTCCTTTAATTAATGAAATTCTTCTCCACCAAGCATTTCCTATTGAATTAAAAGAATTTCCTTTTGATTTTTTTCTATTTTCAGTTCACAGCTCACAAAAATCACCTTGCCTCATTTGTTTTTACACTTAAGGTTCCCACTGTTTCTCTGTGTGGAGTTATGGAGTGTTAGAAGCATAGAGAGGAGAAGCAAAAATTTTGGAGTCAAATCTGGATTAAAATTTTGCTGATATTATTTATACCAGCTGTTTTACCTTAATTTAAACAGTTTAGTCACAAATCTCTTTATTTGTAAAATGGATTAAAGTGTGGAACAGTATGGCGCCTAGAACACAGTAAACATTTTACAAGTTCCAACAAAGATGATGCTGTCATTTTTTTCCTAACTTGTAAGCTGTGAAACTGTAGAATTAATCTCTTTACTTTTTGGAAGAAGAACTGAGAAGTATATGGATTGCATGAAACAAGAGTCTGTAACTTACCTGTTGAGGAGATTCATCTTTGATGAATATGAATTTAGGAACCTAGTGAGCACATATATTTACTACTAGGTGTATTTCAGCATTTGCTTGAGAAAGGACATGAGGTAGTGATGAATATTTTTTTTTAAGTTGTTGGTTGGTTTTCAGAAGTGGATTTCAGGTGCCAGAAAAAGCTTGTAACAAGAAGATGAGATCCATTGATAATCCTTCTGCTTTGGTCTCTGAACACTTAGTGCTCCTGCTTCTGTACAAACCAGCAAGCTTGAAATGACCAGGTACTTCCATAGAAACTTCATGTGTGAAGTGGAGCGTGGCGGGAAGAAGATGCAGGAGCAAGTGGGATAGAGCCAGCAGCCAGCCTTCAGCCTCCATCTTTGGTTAGGTTCTTCTGCTGGCCAGTACTCAGCCAAATGAAAACCCTGAGTATCTTCTCCTTGTTCTATGGCCTTCTGAATTCCTGCCTGTAATAGGGACAAAACCTTTTGATGATATCCTGCGAACAAGGACTGAGGAGGAGTGGCTCCAGGTTGTATCAAAGCCACCAAGGGATTCTCGGGACTCGATGGCATCAGAGAATCAGCTTCAGTTTTATCTGTCATAAAAACATTTGCAGGGGCAGGCCAGTCACTGGCCACCCCCACATCCTGATACACTTGGTGGGGGGCAGAGGGGCTACCAATTTATAATCCCATTTTTAATAACTTCTGGTCCTCATGCAAGGACCAGGGACTGAAGGCATCAGTAGCATAAGAGTTCTCTATATCATCCCCAACCTTTTCCTGAATATCTAAACACATAGTTCCCTTCTCTGGGAACCATGGGCACAAACCTTTTATAAATTTTTAAAATTGTTCCAGCCCTTTTTTTACTATTTCAACTCCCCAGGATCCCAACATCATCATGCATATGAACCACATTTCTTGTCCCATTTTATCACCACCTTTTTTACTTATTATTATCTATTTGTCCTCTTTGTTATCTATTTGTTCTCTTTATTCCTATTCCTGAACTCTCCTCCCTGGCGGTGTCCGTCACTGATTCCCCTGTGCTCATGCCACATGTTGGGCACCAGATGATGGAGCCTGCTCAGTCAGTCAACGAGAACGCGAGAAGGGGAGTGCGGATTGAAGAAAACTGGACTCTTGCAAGGGTTGCTGCAAAAGACGCTCCCTTTTATACCCTCCTTGCCTTCCCACTAGTCAACAGTCATGTGTTTCCACTCCTAATGGAAAACAAACAACACCTGGAACCTCAAACGGTCAAAACAAGGAACCGGAACGGTCAAAGCAACACATGACTTAAATTGAGTAAACAAGCAATACCTGGAATTCCAAACAGTCAAATGGTAAAGGAACTTGGCTGAGGTCAGCAATGCTGAGGCTCCCGGGCCCTGAGGGCCCCAACAGAAGGCCAAAATGATGTATGTATTTAGTGGTGCTGGGGATTTGAATCCAGACCCTATGAGCTGAGAAATAGTCCCAGACTTTTTTTTTTTTTTTTTTTTTTTTTTTTTTTGAGACAGGGTCTTGCTTTATAGCCCATTCTGGTCCCGAACTCACTCTGTAGCTCAGGCTGGCCTTGAACTCAGGGCAATCCTCCTGCCTCAGCCTCCTGAGTGCTGGGATTATAGGCATGTGCCACCACACCCAGCTTTAGATGGTGCCGGGGAAATCAGGGCCTTGCTCTTGCAAGGTAAACACTTTAACCATTGTGCCATTCTTCCAACCCAATTCTTATTTTTTATTTTGAAACAAGGTCTTGCTAAGTTGTCCATGCTGGGCTTGAATGTGCCTCAGCCTGCCAGAGTGCTGATACTACAGATGTGTCCCACCATGCCCATCTCAAATGTTTTTAATTTTTATGAAATCAGGCAAGAGAATGTAATAAAGGGAATATTCATAGGAAAGGAAGCAGTCATGCTATTCTTATTTTCAGATGACATGATTCTTTATATAGAGAACCCAAAAAACTCCACCAGAAGATTTTGAAAACTAATAAACCAATTCATCCAAGTTGCAGGACATAAAATCAATAAACAAAAATCAACGGCATTCCTCAAAAGCAACAATGAAAACAAGAGAAAACATCAGAAAAATAATCCCATTCACAGTCACCTCAAAGAAAATTAAATTTCTAGGAACCAACCTAACTAAGGAGGTGAAGTACCTGTATATGAAAACTATAGAACTCTGGAAAAAGAAATAAAAGAGAATTTTAGAAAATAGAAAGATATCCCCTATTCCTGGATAGGGAGAACCTACATTGTCAAAATGCCCATATTACCAAAAATGACATGCAGATTCAATATGATCCCAATTAAGATACCAGAGCATTTTTCATAGAACTAGAAAAAAATGACCTGAAAATTTCCAGAATAGCAAAAAATAATCCTAAGCAATAAAACAAAAGCAGAAAGCATCACTACACCAGATATGGTTTTGTCAGCAAAAACAGACAGATGGATATATAAAATACAATGTAGGATGCCAGTACCTTCAGCCATCTGATCTTCAACATAGGAGCCACAAATGTAAGCTGGAGTAAAGATAAAGTCTTTAACAAATGGTGTGGGAATGTGTGGAAGAATGAAACTAGACCCACATCTTTTACCATGTACCAAACTCAAATCAAAATGAATCAGACTTAGATGTTAAAATGGAAACTCTGGACTTTTTGGAAGAAAAAATAGGCAAAACCCTTGATAACATAGGCATAGGCAAGGACTTTCTCAATAAAAACACCCAATGCACATGAAATAACATCAAAAATCAACAGATGAGAGTATTTCAAATTAAAAGGCTTCTGCACAGCAAAGGAAACAATCAATAGAGAGAAGAGAGAACCGAAGGAAGGGGAAAAAAATTTCTGTCAGTTAATCCTCAGACAAAGGGCTATTATCAGGAATATGTGAAGAACTGAAAAAAGACCCTCAATAATAAAAGACCCAGTCAAATAATGGGCATCTGGAATGAATAGACAATTCTTGGAAGAAAAAGTCTGAATGGCCAATAAATATATGAAAAAATGTTCAGCATCATTAGCCATCAGAGAAATGCAAACCAACACTGAGGTTCCATCTAACTCCAGTAAGAATGGTTGGTATTAAGAACTCAAAAAACAAACGCTAGTGAGGCTGTGGGGTTAAAAAGAACCCGCCTATGTTGCTGGTGGGATGATACAACCAAGATGAAATCATGAGATTCCTCAAAAAATTGAAAATAGATATCCCATTTGACCCAGGTGTACGTCTTCTAGGTGCCCTCCCAAAAGAGTTAAAGTCATCATACAAGAATGATACATGCGTACCCATGTTTATGACAGCACAATTTATAATAATCAAATCTTGGAAGAAGCCAATATGTCCAACAACAGATGAATGGGTAAGGAAGATATGGTATGTTTACACTCTTCCATAAAAAAGATAAATGTGAGTCACTTGGAGGAAAATGGACACATCTTGAGACCATTCTGCTTAGTGAAATGAATCAGATACAGAATGTTAAATATTATATGGTTTCTCTAATATGAGAAAACCAAACCAAAAAAAAAAAAACATACCATAAACCAAACCATGAAAAAGGTAAAAGAGCAATGCAAGGAGGTAAGACTGTGGAGATGGAAAGGGGATGTGAGAGAGATTGAGGGGTTGGAGGGGGAAAGGGATGCAATATATAAATAATTTTTTTAAATTAAGGAATAGTAAAACAGTAATCTAAAGTGTTTTTATTATTTCAGTGTTGGGGCCCTCAGGGCCTGGGAGCCTCGGCATTGCTGACCTTGGCCGAGTTCCTTTCCACGAAGAAGTCTTTATTGTTTGAAATTTAAGTCAGGTATTGTTTTGTTTGCTGTTTGAAATTTGGGTCTGGTGTTGAAACACAGGACGGCTCTGTTAATAAGTGGGAAGGCAAGGAGGGTATAAAAGGAAGGCTGTGGATAATAAAGCATCTTTTGCAGTGTCTTTTCCCTTGCAAGAGTCCATGTGTTCTTCAATCTGCACTCCCCCTCTTGAGTTCCCGTTGACTGACTGAGTGGGCTCACTCATTTCAATTTTTTTAATACGCTGAAGCCAGGACTTTTTCACCAAGCTACATCCTTGGTCCTTTTTAATTTATTTCTTAATTATTATTGTTATTATTTTTATTTTGGGACCTGGGATCAAGCCCAGGCCTTCACAATGAGCCACATCCCAGACCATTTTGATATTTGATTTTTGAGACTGGCCAGGCAGAGAATGGTGGGGAAAATTTTCCATGAAAAGCAAAGCATGAATAACTATATGGAAGTGGGTGGCCGTGGTAGCACAGGCCCATAATTCCAACACTTGGGAGGCTGAGGCAGCAGGATCACAAGTTGGAGCTCAATTTGTCAACTAAGCAATATAGGAAGACCCTGCCTCAAAATAAAAATAAAACAGGGGCTAGAGATGTAGCTCAGTGTGGAGGTCATGGATTCAATCTGTAGTACCGCAAAAAAAAAAAAAAAAAAAACATTATTTAAAAAATTAAAAATAATAAAAGCTGGAGATGGGGTTCAGTATAAAGGCTCTGGGTTTAACTCTCAGCACAAAAAGAAAGAAAAGATAATGGAAGTGGAAGACTGCAACCTGCAATGTTGACTGGGCCTGGAGGCAGGCCTATAATCTCAGGACTCTGTCAGGGTGAGGCAGGAGTATTTTAGGCTCTAGGCCAGCCTGGGCAATTTAGAGACTTAGTATGACGTTGTCTCAAAATGAAAACTAAAAATAGGGCTGGGATACAACTCAGACTGAAGGCCCTGGGCTGGATCTCCACTTCCGCAAACACAAAACAAGAGACTACAATGTCCATAAGGCACAGCAACATGTTGTCTCTCAGAGTGCTGGAAACAGCAGGTGCTCAGTAAGTCTGCTGTGTGTGTGTGTGTGTGTGTGTGTGTGTGTGTGTGTGTGTGTGTGTGTAGGTGAATGCATGCATGAATGAAAGTGTAAGTCGTTGCAAAGAGCCAGGCTGGAGAAGAACCACTTTTAGATAGCTAGCTGGCCTGGAGGCAGGCTTGTAATGGCAGCCTCCTGGGAAACTGAGGCAGGAGGATCACAAATTCAAGGTCAGCCAGGCAAGTTAAGAAGAACCTGTCCCAAAATATAACTCAGTGATTACAGCCCTTTCCCAGGAAGCACTAGGCCACAGGTTCAATTCCCCAGCAACATATAATAGCTAGGCATAGTGGCACATGCCTGTAATTCCAGCACTTGCCGGGCTGAGGCAGGGGGATTGCTGTGAGTTCTAGGCCGGCCTGGGCTATGTTGTGAGTTCAGAGTCAGCCTGGACTACAGAGTAAGACCCTGTCTCAAAAAATGGGGTGATGGGTAAGGGCTGGAGATACAGGTTAGTATGAAGACTCTGGGCTTAATATATATTACAAAAGAAAAAAGAAAAAACAAAGACAAAAACAGAATATTGCCGGGGAGGGGATGAGGGCAGCTCCCTCATCCGTCCCTTCGCCTCCCCCTCATCCCTCCACCCGCAGGGAACCTTGCCACCACACTACCCAATCCTGCCTCTGGCAGGGTCAGGAGCAGCAGCTGGTCGGCCTGGGCCCATCTCTCCTATGGCTGTCACACCAAGGTGGAGCTCATCTCCACCCAGCACGAACCCTCGCCCAGCATCTAGACCGCAGGTCGTGCCAAACCCCACAGGTTCCATGAGGCTGCCAGCACTGCGCTTTTGCCCTGGCTGTAACTGATCCCGGCCTCTGCCTAGCTTAGCTTGGCCCACAGCCTCTGTATCCAGTCTCACTGCCAGCCGGGGTGGCTGGATACGTGGGAGATCTGGATCTCTCCTTCCTGCTTCTGCCAGGCCCCGGGGGTCATGGCTAGGGCTGCCATAGCGGGTACTTAGCCCATGACTGGTGACACCTCGCCACCTTGTGGTCAGGAGCTGTGCAGCCCCTTGGCCTTCGTAGTAACAAAATACAGGGGATTAAATCCAAAGCCTTGGCTCTGAGCTACATCCCAAACATTTTCTATTCGTGTTTTGTTTTGTTTTGTTTCTTGTTTTGAAACTAGTGATCCTCTCGTCTCAGGGCACATGCCTATAATCTCAGCACTCTGGGAGGCTGAGGCAGGAGGATTGCAAGTTGATGAATTTAGCAAGACCTTGTCTCAAAAGCAAAGTAAAGGGGCTAGAGATGTATCTCAGCAGTAGTGTGCATTCCTCACGTGCGCAAAGCCCTAGGTTCAATCTCCATCCGGCACAGGTGGGAAAAAAAAAAACCCTACCTTCTCAGTATCAGAGAGCCACTTCCTCCTCCTCCAGGAAGCATCCCTACATGTGGGGGTGGGGCTCTCCTTCAGGAAGCCTCTCCGTGGAACCCGGGGCAAACAAATCTGAGTGAGGCCACACAGGAGGAGCTGTGCACGCCTTTCCTTTGCCACCGGCCAGCATGTGCTCTCACTTTGTGAGTTTCTGACATGGGTCCCTTTCTCCGTATAACTATGCTAAGCACCACAAGTGGAGTTGGGGCCTGGCAGCACATGGGGGATTGGGACGGGTGGCCAAAGTCACTGCCTGGGCCTTCTGGCTAGGCCTGGAGACCAAAAACCACCAAGGCCCTGCTATGGCCTCAGGAGTCCGAGGAGGAGATGGGAGCCATGGTGGCAAAAACCTGGCTGGACATTGGGCCCCAGTGTGTTTAAGGGGCTCTGCATTGGCAAGGGAAACTCAGTCTCTCTCCTGGAAGAGTGCCACCAGCTCCAAAACATCATGCAACTTCTCAGTTCACAGCCCTTGTCTTAGTTACTTATTCATTGCTGTGACAGAATACCTGGCGTCCACAACTTAAGGGAGGAAAGATTTATTTTAGCTCACAGTTTCAGAAGGTTTCACACAGTCCATTCATGGGCGGCCAGCTACAGTGGAAGCATATGGCAGACTGTGGGGAGCTGCTCACAGCATTGCAGACAGAAACCAAGTGAAGCTAGAGCAGGGGATGTCTGGAGACTCGGGCAAAGGCTGCAGCTCTCCCAGTAAGAAGCTGTAGCAATGTTCCTTCTTCCTTCCTTTAATTACTTCAAGTAAGAAGCTTAGCTGGGCCACTCCCCACCCCCATTTCTGCACCTAAGCCCTCCTCCCCCCACCCCTTTACCCTGTGCCCCTCTGTCACTTCCTAGACCAAAAATCAAAGCTGAAAGTTCTTTTCTGGACAGCACACTCCATTTCCCAGCCCTGTCTTGGCAAGCTGATATGATGTTTCTAGGTCAAAGCCCAGCATATGCCCCTTCTAACCAGTCCCTACCTCCCAATAACACACAGTTCCAAATAAATGGAGCTTTTCGGGTACACTCAAGATCAAAACCATAGGAGTCTCCCACACTTGGGATCCCACAAATCTTAAAACAAGGTGCCTGGCAAATTCCCCTTTGAATCCTGGAGAAATAGCAGGTGGGGCAGCCACTGTGAGATGGAACTGCAAACCCCACCTTCCTTAGCCCCATTCAGAGCACAGGTGGAAATTCTGCATGATCTCATGGTATCATCAGTTCAGAGCTCTGCAAATCTTGAAGTCTTTAGAAGTGCCAGGGTCTTGAGTAGAAACAATACCACTCACTCTGGTTTTCATTTTCCTTTTAGTAGGAATAGGAATATTACAGATTTTCAGGCCAAAAGAGAAAAGTTTAACTTCCAGAATCTTCATCAGAGTCATGGTCTCAAACCCAGTTTTCACTGCAGTCTATATCAACCTCTTTAAACCATCACTGACTCCACATGACCATTAAGAAAGAACAATCCATCAAGAGTTGAGAAGGACAGTCCTGCCTATGACAAAATGTGACACACAGACAAAGTATGGGACAAGAGAGTGGATTTTCATACTCAATCTCAATCTACCTGCAGCTAATGGCTTATCTTCTGGAGTAGGTAGTGGATATGAGGAAAGGGCCCTTCTAAACCTCTCAAGGTGAAGGAAATGAAAGTGTCAGTATTACTAAAAATGTCTCTACCAGTCACCACCAGGCCCTCACCGCCTCCCATCAAATTAAATTCCCATGAGGATATAACTTCTTCTTTACCATCCATGCTCCATCTCAACTATTAACAAACAAGATACAAACGGTCCCTCTGGGCAGCACTGATATATTGAATTTTCACCTCTGATTAAAACATCCACTGAGCCATATGCCCTATCTCCATCACCTACATGATTTAACTTTTGTGAGCCACAAGCAAAACAGAATGCCCTGGCTCTAGCACTTCAGAAGTAATTATAAATGGATCAGCTCAAGGTATCACCACAGCAAACAGTGAAGCTATAGGAAGCCACATGAAGATTCCCAGGGCCTTTCAGAAAGAAGGAGGGGCTCTTGAAAACACTACTGTAGGCTTCACATCATGAAATTCCAAAACAAAAATAACAGGGACATTTCAAGACCTGTAAAAGGTCAGTTTACATTACCAGCAATGACACTCCAGACCTGTGATCCCCATACAATGATGCCACTGTGATTAGTGCTGCCAAGGAGCCCTTGCCACCTTCTGTGTTTGCCAAAGCAGCCGTGGGCAGAGCCAGAGCAGCAGCTATCTGAACTGTGTTTCAATCATGCCTCTTCTAAAAGGAGCTCTCTGAGCTGTTGTAAGATACCATATTTTCCCGTTTAGATGTTAAATTGAAGTTCCATGTAGCTTAAACATATGCGTTATCTGGATTGCTGTGGTACAGAGTTGTAGGATTCTTTCCATGGGTGAGTGAGTAGTGGACTCCTTTAGTCTTTTCCCCAAAATATAGATGGGCGTTGAGTTCCTGAAGTCTGGTTTTGCACCCACTTATCCCCAAAGCTGAGCAACTAGTCACACCTGTTTTGTTTCCTTTGTCTTCTTTGACAGTATAAAATAAACTCTAAATTAGATAATGTATATACAAGGAGGAGTACTGGGAATCGAGCACAGAGCCTTCCCATTGAACTACATAGACAGGACCTGGCAATGTTTATGTTGTCCAGTCCTGTGTAGGCCTCTCAGAGTGCTAGCATCACAGGCATGCACCAGGCCCAGCTAGCCAATACTTAACCATGTCAGTGTATTGACAAATCCTTATGAAAACAGAAATGGCAATTGTGTAACCATGAGTCTACAATAGGTAAATAGAAGTCTTATAAATGTTTCTTTCCTTTTCTAGCCTTTAGGACTTAAAGTCAGTGACAATTTGAATTGTTGGTCAAGGATTCCCCGTCCATCCCTCTACCCCCAACCCCACCCCCACCCCGGACTTGAGAGCATTAGATAGTACCAGGCAGGGAGAGGAAAAAATTTTCCTGGGGTTCCTGGAGTCTCCTGGGGTCTTCTGTGTTGAGAGAGTCTGATTTGTTTGGCCCTACAAGGAACCTAGTACTCCTTTTCTTACGGTTTCTTTCCCCCTGAAGCCTCTTTACTAAGGGTCCTGACCTGATTTGATTTTGAAGGATGACCATTTGCTTTATCAAGTACAACTGCGGATATATGTTTGTCTAAAGCTATGAAAGAGGATTTTCTTCTTTCTTTGCAAGACACATCCTGCTACTTTGAATTTCTAAGTATACCTAATAAATCCTGGCCTGTTGGCTGGATTACTTAGGCCTGTAATCTCAGCCCTCTGGGAGGCTGAGGTTGGAGGATTACAAAAGCAAGCCAAAATTGATCAATTTAGTGACTAGGGAAGACCTTGACTCAAAATCAGAAATAAAAAGGGCTTGGTGTGAAAGCTTTGGCCTCTGTCCCTAATACTGCAAATCAAAACGACACAATCAAGGATCCCTAGAAAAACAGTCTTCACAAAACTAAGGAGGATTATTTCCTCTTATCTTGACTACCTGAATTGCAAGGGACTTTTTTAATGGTCATATGTTCAAAAGCCAGCAGGAGCTTTCCTGCTTGCTCAATGTTGGGTATGCTGTAATGAGAGCTTCTGCAATTACAGCGAGATGTACCCACCTCCGTGGGAAAAGAAAAAAGAATTCTTCTAGTTAGTAGATGCCCCTCTACCAGTGGCTCACTGGCCACGGTCAGGACGGACCCCGAAAGGTATCCCCTTCTGTGCTTTTATTCATCTGTCCAGGCCCTCCTATCACCATGTTCTCAGTTTATACATGGTTGTTTTGCATTATTTAATGTACCATGTCCTCAGCATAGGGACAGCAGTAAGACCCATGAACAGAAAGGATTGCTCAAGGCTGAGTGTGACGGCACACACACGGCATCCTCTTAGTAGGCTAAGGTAGGAGGACTGCAAGTTCAAACCCAACCCGGGCAACTTAGTGATTTAGTGTCTCAAAATGAAAAGTAGAAAATGGGCTCAGATATACGTCAGTGTGAAGGCTGTGAGTTCAGTCCCCAGTACTGCATGAAAAAGAAGCTGTGGTGGTCCGCCAGATGATAAAATTGCTAAAACTCATCAATCTGCGGCATGTTGGATTTTGACTCTTGTTAGAAACAGGGGCCAGGATAAGAGTAGTTCCTTCCCACTTTCGGGGCTCTGAAGAGGCTCATACGGGCTAATTCTAGCCTCCCGAATGTTACCATTAGACCTGCTGATGGGTAACAGGGAGGGGAGAGGAAAACGTGGGAAATGAGAGTTTGGACCTTGATTTGAACCCCAGGAGGGCAGGGGAGCAGCAGGTCTCTGCCAAGGGCATTCCTACCCCCAGGAATGCTGATGTCACTGAGGCTGCCCTCTCCTCTGGCCATCTGGATGATGTTGAAGCACTTGTGGGGGTTGGGAAGGACCACACAGTATTCCAGTGCCAGTCTCCTGATTTCTGAGATCACTGACCTGGGGGGTTTACAGGGCGGGAGTGGATCAGAGTCGGACGTCGGAGCCCAGGAAGGAAAAGGCGCTTCGGTGCTGTGCCCTGGAGAAGGGGACAGTTTCCAGAGGCACATGCACCAGGCCTTAAATTCACTGGAGGACTTGTTCAGTTACCAGGTCCCGCCCACAGCTGGTTGCTGTTTGCCCTCGCAGGCTCCAAAGCATGGGATGGCAGTCATGGTAGTGGGAGCCAGCTTGTTACCAGCTCAGGAACTGTAAGGCTAGTTGTTAAACTCGGTGTGATGGTTTGAACCTTCCTATCAAGACTTATGCTGGCTGGGCCTGTGAATCCGGTCTGTTATCCCAGCACTCTGAGAGAGGGTGAAGCAGAAAGATCTGGGTTCGAGCCAAGCCTGGAGCAAATTTATTTATTTATTTATTTATTTATTTTGAGACAGCGTCTCGCTTTATTTATTTATTTATTTATTTATTTTGAGACAGCGTCTCGCTCTGTAGCCCAGGCTGGCTCTGAACTCACTATGGAGCCCAGGCTGGTCTTGAACTCTCGGCAATCTTCTTGCGTCGGCGCCCGCCACCCCCCCACCCCGCTCAGTGCTGAGATTACAGGCATGTGCCACCACGCCTGGTTTATGTGGTTCTGGGGAATCGAATTTGGGTACTCCAGCCCAGCAGCTTGGAGCAATTTAACAAGTGTTTAAATATATATATGTAGTGCAGGCTGTCACACTACCACTGAGCTACATCCCCAGCCTCCAAATTTAAACTAAATAACTAAAATAGGCAAAGGACCAAGCACATACCAAGGAAAGCGGCAGCGATTGGGACCCGCGGGCCACGGGGAAGGAGGCCCGGCACACGTGGGCGGGGCCGGGGAGGCTCTCAGAAGCCCCGCCCCGGCAGTGCGTAGCTTTGGCGCGAAACCCAGAAGGCTCCGCTCTCGCGGCGAGAGTGCTAGTCTCGCGAGACCTGCCCTTGGCCCGCTGCGCCGAGCTTCCAGGTGAGTTTGCAGAGGTGTGCGGGAGGTGAGAGCGGGCGGTGGCGGGGGAAGCGCCCCGAGAGCGGCTGCCTAGGAACCCCGAGCTCGGCCTGGGAGAGCGGTGGCCGCGAGGAGGCCGGCTACAGACCGTCGGCGGGCCGGCTGGAAGCGAATGGAGGAGCGCGGAGGCGGCCGGCGGCCGGGACCTGCGGGGCGGGGTTTGCGCCCGTGTTGGGTTTCAGGCGCGTCTCCCCAAGCGAAGCCTGTTGTCGCTGGGTTTAATAATGTGCATCCACAGCCTCCGCTTCCAGCATGGGCTCGAGACACACCCGGTGCCCTGCGAGCAGGAACGAACGAGTGAGTGAACGAGGTTGAGACAAGGGCGAAGAGATGGGGGGCGTTGGTGTACTTAGGGGCAACCGAGGTTCGTCCGGGAGAGAGATAAAGTCAGCCTAGGATTTTCCTTGAGACCAGGGACTTCCGTTTTGACCACCTGGAAAAAGCTGGATGTTGGAGACAAAAGATCTGGGAACGAATTGTGATTTGGGCACTAAATTTAGTACCTTAACTCCCCTGGGAGTTTGAGGACCACAGGAGGAAGTTAAGACAATTTCATCAGTAGCCACAAAAGAGACAGTAGTTAAGGAGTGAAAAAGTGTAGGAAACGTCTTCTCCACAAATATTAAGAAAAATCTGCTCACTCGCGAGCCCCATCCCATGTTTGTTCGGTTCCTCGCTACACTTAGATGGCTTGTGCCCTCTAATCAAACTCAGCTCCAAAGTTCAGAAACCTACTCCTTCCCAGAGGACTAAATATACTTAGTTTTTATTTCTCGACTTTTTCCCCCCTCATAATTATTGTCCAAAAATATGTAAAAAATTGTTTTTTTCTAAGGGGAGGTCTTGTGTTTCCCAGACTGGTCGCGAGCTCCTGAATTCAGCAATACTTACTCTTCCTTAGCCTTTCTAGTGCTAGGATTACAGGCATGTATCACAGTGCCCAGCTAACTGATATATTCTGTGTTTCTTTTCGTGTTACATGTGAGTTTGAAATGTTTAACTCATTAAAACATGAAGTCTGCTGCAGATGGAACTTGACCATGTAATAGGAAAACATTTGATGAATAATTTTACTTTTTTTTTTTCTTCCTAGAGGAAGAGATGCTAGAACCAGAAGAGCAGGGCTTGGTTGTCCTACCAAATTATGAACATGTAGAAGATGACATTTTCCTTCCTTTTCCACCTCCAGCCTCTCCTCGGAGAGATGATGAAGGAGCTGAGCCTGATGAAGGTCTGCATCTAGAGTGTCACAAAAATGTCTCATGCTGAGCAGTCTATCAGCTTAGAATTGATGCATCTTATAAATAAGGTTTAAATTATTTAATGCTAAATCTTGGTATATTTCACCAGAGTCAGGTAGCAAAGCACCTGTTCCTGTCCCTCCAAAGAGGACAGTTAAGAGGAATTTACCCAAGCTGGATGCTCAGAGGTACTGTACTGTTTCCTTTTACACTTAAGCCTTTTCTTTACAGCCATTGCTTTTCTTGTAATATTTTAATTGGGATGATTTAGAGGTCATATTCAAAGTTAGTTTTCATCCACAGGTTAACTTCAGAGAGGGGGCTTCCAGCCTTAAGGCATGTGTTTGACAAGGTGAAATTCAAAGGCAAAGGCCATGAGGTAAGAAATGTTGGATTTTTTCTTCTTCTTCTTCTTTACCAGAAACTGAAGCCAGAGCATTTGCCTTGAGCTGTATCACCAGCCTATTTTTATTGCTCATTTCATTAAGTTTTAAATTATGTGGGCTAGACTCAAAACTTTTGCTCCTCCTGCTTTAGCTTCACAGCTGGGATTACCAGCCTGCACTGCTGAGCCAGGTGAAATGTCAGAATTGTGCTGTAAACTATTTTTTTTTAAATAGCAGTTAAACTTTGGGATCATTATCATGTTCTTTGAACTTCCAGAATGTTTCACATTTTACAGTTAATTATCATCTCTTGGTAATAGTAGTTATATAGTGGAAAAGGTGCTATTTGAAGAATTAAACATACCGTCTCATTTTTTGCTCCTATATGGACTGTGGTTTTGTATTAGTAATTTAGAGGAATAAAATTGATGTTACCTTCCTTCAAGACTAATTATAAGCTTGTTAAGGGCAAAGACTTGGTCTGTATTGATTACTTACATGTTCCCAGGATATGGCACAGTGCCTGGTTAATAGGCAAAGTTTTCTTCAAAAATGAAGACATTTGATAACTGACAATCATTGTACACATATACAGATTAAAACTCTTATCTTTGAATTATGTAGGATTGTAGGTAAAATTTTTGACTGCTGATGATCTATTTACAGTTTTAAGTTTTTCCAACATATTGCCCTTTAATTTTTAACCTGTGGCATAGATGTTAATCTTTTTATCTAGTTAAGGTAACTGAGTTTTAGAATTTTAAGTGACCAGTGCCAGTAATTAAAGATGAGCCTCAATTTTGCATATTGTAGTCCAGCTAGAATACTGGGAGGTAGAAAAATCAATTTCAGTAGAAACGAGAGAATATAAGATTTGTTTTTCCATAAACTAAATCAGGATATTATAAAACCCAAATTCATTGGCCTTGGTTTCATTTTTTATTATTTTATTGTCTTTGATAATTTTCAGGTATTAAAAAAATGGAAAAAAATTTGCACCTGGGAAGCTGAAGTAGGAGAATCATAAGTGCAAGCTCAGCCTGGGCAATTTGGTGACATAGCAGGTCTCTGTCTCAAAATTTAAAAAAAAGAGACACTAGAGTTGCAGCTTAGTGCAGGTACCCTGGGTTCACTCGCAGTGTTGAGGGAAGAAACAAATTCTTAATAGTAGTGGAGTTCCGAATTTTTGAAGTCCTGATTCTGTTGACATCAAGCCCCTTACTAAAATAACCAGATGCGCCTAAAGGACATGCATTTTATTGTTTCTTTAGTAAACAAGAGTATCTGAGAATGTACTCTTAACTTGCTTTAGAACTCCCATTATGATTTGGCACTTACTATTAGTTATTAGGCAGTGCTGGAGATGGAATACAGGGCCTTTGCTCTAGGTTGTATTTCCAGCCCTTTTGGATTTTTGATTTTGAGACAGAGTCTCCCTAAGTTGCCCAGGCTTGAGCTTGTCATCCTGCTGTCTCAGCCTCCCAAAATTACTGTGTTTTTAAAAATTACTATTCATGGGGCTGGAGGAATGGCACACCAGAAGGCCCTGCACCAGCACCACATAAAGCCATAATTTTTAAATTTATTTTCAATGCTACAGATTGAACTCAAGACTTGTGAGTCCTAGGCAAGTACTCTACCGTTTCGTTGTACCTTGGGCTCAGATTTTCTTTTCTTGTGACTCTTGGGTTTAACATGACTTTGTGAGGTGTTTGAACCAAAGGACATATGAAAAAAAAGAGGTTCCTGAAAACTGGATAATGGTCTTACGTGATTGAATTTTAAAAGAATTTGTACCTTGAGTCAGGCTACATAGCAAAACCCAGACTCAGAAAACCCAAAACCAACTAAATATACATACACACATGAACTTACACCTTTATTTAAGAAAGGGGGAAATGAGAAAGCATGGTCTTGGTGTTCCTTATTTAATCTTGTAGAGTTATTTTGACTACTGACTTCTAGTCAAGGTCAAAAACAATAATAGCCAACATTTGACTACTTTGTGTCAGGCACTTGTGTTAGTCATTGCAATAACCATTTTAATGCATGATGAAGCAGACACAAGGAGGTCAGTGATTTTATAGTACAACCAGGAATTTATAACTTCACTTATTAGTCAAGTTTATTAAGCCTGTATTTTTCATTTTTGAAGAGTTATGGTTTGAGAATGTTTGAACTGTTCTTGCTAATGTCTACCCTTCAAGTTTCTGAAAATATTCTTATAGTTCTGAATTCTCACTGCTTCTCTTTAAATAATTTAGGGACCTGAATGACATTTTATTAAAGCTTATTTTGGGGTTTACTTAACAGTTATGAAAAGATAAGGTGTTATTATCATTGAATGTTTTTGGGAAGGGTATTAGTAAGGATTGAACTCAAGGTCTTCTGGAATTTTATCCCCAACCCTCTTTTGTTTGTTTTTTGTCTTGAAACAGAGTCTCTCAGTTGCTGAGTTGTCCAGACTGGGCTCAAATTTATGATCCTCTTGCCTCAGCCTCCCAAGTGCTAGGATTACAAGCCTGTGCCACTGATTTTTTTAAAAGCTGTATTCAGTGCTCTTTTAGATGTGATCTTCCAAGCTCTTAGTAAATATTTTTCTATTTAAGTTTCCTTCTAAACCTTTCTGAACCTGGCTAGAGTTATAGCTCAGTGATTAGAGCCCCTGCCTAGGAAGCACGAGGCTCTGGGTTCGGTCTCCAGAGTATCACACCTTTTTCTGGGTGTGGTAGTGCACACTTGTAATCCCAGCACTCAGGAAACCGAAGCAGGAAGATTGCTATAAGTTCTAGGCCAGCTTGGGCTACATGGTGAGTTCAGGACCAGCCTGGACTGCAGAGTGAGATCCTGTCTCAGAGAGTTTCTCAACCTTGTAATTATGACACCCATGACTGTGGCTTTGCTTTTCAGTTCTAAAATCTCCTTGACAGGGTCTATTGTGGGAATGAGTCTTCTGTTTAGCTTTTTAATTTTTATGTGCTAGGCTGAAGACTTGAAGACACTAATCAGACATATGGAGCACTGGGCACACCGACTGTTCCCCAAATTGCAGTTTGAGGATTTTATTGACAGAGTTGAATACCTGGGAAATAAAAAGGAAGTTCAGGTAAGTGTTGCAGTTATCATGATTATCATTAACTGTACTAAGTAGTGCGGGGATCGATTTATAGTTTTTTGAAGGGCAACTCTTTAGAAACCAAGAATTAAATAATATGAGCATTCACCTCTTTAACATTATTGCTAAAAATGTAAAAAATATATTTTCATTTTCAGACCTGTTTAAAACGAATTCGACTTGATCTACCTATTTTACATGATGATTTTGTTAGCAATAAGGGTAAGTGATTAGGTCTGTTCATAACAATTTAGCTTTTAGAAATAGATCAATTTGGGGTAGGCAGTGTTAGTGGACTGGATTCTTGTCTGTATTGTATTATATAATTAAAAGTATGATTGATAAGAATAAGTTAAAGTGCTGTGGTAAGTCCTTTTTTTGGTGGTGGTGGTGGTGGTACAGGGAATTGAACACAGGCCTTTGTTCTGAGATATATCCTCAGCCCCTTTTTTGTTTATAGAGACATAGTCTTGCTAAGTTGCCCAGGCAGAGCTTGAATTTGTGGTCTCCCTGCCTCAGACTCCCAAAGTGCTGGGATGATAGGCCTGAGCCAACAAGCCCAGCTCTGAAATTGTCTTAAATGACATGCTTGCAGTGTTGTTAGACATGTAAAAATATATTTAACTATGGAATGTGAACTTCTGGGAATTCCACAGATCCATTAAGCCTTTATATAGTTTGCTAATAAAAATATAGATCAAATACTGTGTTTATGTACATATGTAACCATTAAAAAAAGAGACTCTAAGAAATAAAGCAGAGTAATTTGTTGGTGAAAGTTTGCATGGGACCTAGTAGTACTATGTAATGTATGCACCCTGGAGGCTGAGGCAGGAGGATCACAAGTTAGAGCCCTGCCTACGGGTTAATGAAACTCTTATCTCAAAATCCAAACCATTTGGCCTGGGAATGTAGCATAGTGCCCCAGTACTCTGGGTATTACCAGCACTGCAGAAAGAAAAGACAAGGTTTGCATTTTGGTCAAAGTGCAGATCTTGAGTACAGGAGTTGACTAAGATCTGTGTGACTGGTCCTGGTGTTGGTTGCATTTGTTAGTTGTACAGTGCAACCATAGGCAGTCACAGATATCAAACCAGGTGGTTCCTGCCGACAGAGTCTGTATAGTTATCAGATTTTCTGTGCGATGGTTCCATATACTTTTTAAAATAACTTAATGTGTTGTGCAATGCAGCCTCCATGTAAATCTCTCAAAGTCATTTGCAAGATAGGTTAGAAGTGTAGAAAGTGTGACTGAAATAGAGCACAGGCTGGCCTTGAACTTACTGCAGTCTGCCTGCCTCCGCCTCCCAACTGTTGGCATTCCAGACATGTGCACCATGCCCGGCTTATGTGGTGCTGGGAAATCAAACTCAGTGATTTGCACTTGCTAGGCAAGTGCTTTAACCACAGTGCTAATCCTCCAGCCCCATAATCTGGGATTTTAAGTTTTTGGTGAGGTATTCTACATACTGATAAAAGATGAATTATTACAGTATGAAATCTCATAGCCTATACTTCTGATTTAGTTTATTTAGAAGCACTTTTTGAGCTTCCCAGTATGTACTTAAAGGTCAGGAAAGCTTTAAGTGTGGTCTGGAAGGCAGAGGAAGAAGATCACAAGTTCAAGGCCAATCTGGGCATTTTAGTATTTTATGAGAACTTGGCTTAAAATAAAATAAATGAACTGGGAGTGTAGCGCAGAGTGAAAGCCCTGGATTCGATCCTCAGTTCCACAAAAAAGGTTGGTGGGGGGAGGGTAATCAGAGATAAAACATGAATAAAAGCTTCATTGAGTAAACATCACATAAGACATATGTGATGATAAATTGAATGGTAAATTAACATGGACCATTCAGGTAACTGTAAGCATGCTGAATTCATATCAGAAGTGTAAATCAGAGATCCACATTTGATCTTGAGTTAATTCTCATATCTTAATGTTGAGTTAATTCTCATATCTTAAAGAGTCTCCAAACTTTTTTGGAGACTACAAAAACAAAAATGTTTTGAGCATTTTATTTATTTAATTTATTAAATATTTGGAATATTCTGGGAAGCTGAGAAGAGTCACAAGTTCAAGCTCAGCCTGCACTAAAACCCCTTCTTAAAAATTTTTTTTTAAAAAAAATACTGGGGATTGAACAGGGTCTTCTCCAACCTTTTTTTTTTTTTTTTTTTTTTTGAGACAGGGTCTTGCTCTGTGGTCCAGGCTGGTCCTGAATTCACTTCAGAGCTCAGGCTGGCCTTGGAGTGACAGCAATCCTTCTGTCTCAGCCTCCCACACGCTGGGATCACGGTGCGTGCCACCACACCTGGCTCATGTGGCACTGGGGGATCGAACTCAGGTACTTAGTGCTTGCTAGGCAAATGCTTTAACCAGTGAGCCATTCTTTCAGACCCGTTTTTTAGTTTTGGCTTTGAGACAGGACCTCACTGAGTTGCTTAATTTTTCCAGGTTGGGCTCAAATTTGTGATCCTCTGCCTCAGTCTCCCAAAGTGGTGAGATTAGAGGCCTATGCCAATGGGTTCCATGGTGTTTTCTAATCTGGTAAGAAGCAAGGGTGTGGGCTTGGCTCCAGGTTGAAACTTGCCTAAACTGGGTGTGGTAGCTCACATCTGTGATCCCAGCATACAAGATGCTGAGGCAGGAGGACTGCTTTGAGTATGAGGCCAGCCTGGGCTACACAGTGAGTGTTGGGCTAGCCTGGATGACAGAGACCCTGTCTCAGGAAAAAAAAAAAACATCAAAGTTGTTTTTAGCTTCCTCTTATTATATGGTTACTTGTTATATATTTCCTAAGCCTCTTCCCTCCTAGCTAATCTTTTAATTTAATGTACATATTTTTGTTTGTACATATTCTTATAAAGTATGTATTATATGTTTTTTTATTTCACACACCTAAATTTACTTAAATTATGTTATAGATATTCTTTTTGATTATTTTTTTCAATTGCGGACATTAAATGCAGAGATTTGTGCACACTAGCCAAGAACTCTACTACTGAGCTGTATACCTTTTTTATTTTAAGACTAACTTAACTAGGCAGTCCTCTAACTTGTAAGACTTCATGCTTGAGTTTCTCAAATAGCTGAGTTTTTTTGTTTTGTTTTGTTTTGTTTTGTTTTGTTTTGTTTTGTTTTTTTTAAGACAGGGCCTTATTCTGTAGCCCAGGTTGGTCCTGACCTCACTATGGAGACCAGGCTGGCTTTGAACTCACAGCAATCCTCCTGCCTCAGCCTCCCAAGTGCTGGGATGATGGTGTGAACAACCATGCCTGATTGACAAGGTACTGGGGAAGTGAACCCAAGGCCTTGTGCTTGCTAGGCAAATGTTTCAACCGCAGAGCTGCAGAGCTACATTCCCTGCTCCCAAACAGCTGAGATTACAGACATTTATAACTGGTGTTTGGTTGCTCAACTCCCAGCTCTACTTTTATTTCTCTTTCTTTTTTTCTGCTTTCTTTCTCTTTCATTTTTTTTTCTTTTTTTTTTTTGAGACAGTGTCTCGCTCTGTGGTCCAGGCTGGTTCTGAATTCACTTCAGAGCCCAGGCTGGCCTTGGACTCACGGCAATCCTCCTGTCTCAGCCTCCCGAGTGCTGGGATTACAGGCGTGTGCCACCACGCCCGGCTTATGTGGTGCTGGGGAATTGAACTCGGGTACTTAGCGCTTGGCTTAGCGCTGACTCAAGCGCTTTAACCATTGAGCCATTCCTCCAGCCCTCAAACCGTTTTTATTGTTTGTTTGACACAGGATCTTGCTAAGTTGTCCAGGCTGGATCCAGAGTGCTGGATCACAGGCCTGGTCTATCAGGCTTGGTCTGTCTCAAAATTTAAAAAGAGAAAAGGGGCCAGGAATGGAGCTCAGTGCATAGACCATGGGTTCATGTCCCAGTAGCAGAAAAAGGAAAAATAACTATAATTTTGAAGAAAGAACAATGTGATTGAATATGCTGTTGAATAATTTTAAAATCTTAGTCTTGTATCTCTTGACATAATCATTAGAAACCATAATTGAAGGGTTTTTCCCCCCAAAATCTTGTAATTACCATGTGAGATGCATAAATTCAAGTATAAGTAGAACCTTATTGATTGCACCTAATAAGCATTTGTATTCATTTTTTTGGTCCTGTTCACAAATTCAAAGAGTTTCTCAAAGTCTGCTAGCAATTTCATCTATCGTTTTTACTCTGCAGTAAAGCCGCCTGAAGGCTGAGACTACAGGCATGCACTATTATACCTGACTAAATAGCACTTTTTTAAAGGTGGAAATGCATTCACATTTTATGTGTGTTTTGCCCTGTAAAATATAGGTATCTCTCTCTCTCTCTCTCTCTCTCTCTCTCTCTCTCTCTCTCACACACACACACACACACACACACACACACAATACATACATATCTATATCTATCTGTACATGTAAAGATTTTTTTTTTCTATGTCCTCTCACCACTTTTTTTTTTCTTGGTATGGGGATTGAATCTTGCGCCCATGTGTGCACCCCTGAGTGACATTTCAGCTTTAAACTTGTTTTGTTTTTCACTTAAGAGCAAAAACTAAATGTACTATTTCTTTACTGCAGATGAAGTAGAGGAAAGTAATGATCTCGATGTAACAGCTGCTGAACTCAGTCCCTTTTTGACAAACTCGTCTGAAAGTGAGAAATTTGCTTCTGATTCAAGTAGATTAACAGAAGAGCAACAACAGAGAATTGAGAAAAATAAACAGCTGGCCTTAGAAAGAAGGCAGGCCAAGCTGCTGAGTAACAGTCAGTCCCCAGGACATGGTAAGTTCTGTGCAGGGTTTTGTGAGCTACAGTTAATATCAAGGGCATGCTAGAAAATTTAACTTCTTTGCTAGCCCCCAAAATAAAATGACTCTAGGAATACAGAACAGTGATACTAAGTTTACATATGTTTGAGAGTATGTGTGTGAGGTTTTGGGAATCCTCAAGAGTATATGAGTTTACTATGAAATTTCCCCACATAATTATTATTTAATAGTATATTAGTTTTCAAAAAAAGAATAATAACATTCAACCTGGGGGATTGGTATAAAATCTTTTTAAAATGCGTATGCATGAATTTATGGATGAATAGGCATATAAAATGATAAACCAAATCTGGCAGAATGTTAATAATTAGTGAAATGTAAGTTGTAAAAGTTAAAAAATTCTAACAATAACTAAGTATGCTATCATACCTATTGCTTTAAGTATATTTAGGTGATACAGATTTAAGTTCCTTTAATGTAGCTATTCAATATAGACTTAAATTTGCTTATTATAGCAGTCCACTTATTTGGTCTTTGATGTAAGTTTATCCTAAGAAAACTGATTGATATAATGATGACCTATTGAATGTACAAATATTTACCTTTCAGTACTCAACTGAGGCATTTGAAATTTAACTTCTCTCTTTTTCTCACATTTATTAACCTTAAGAATTACATTGTTATAGTTCTTTTCTTGTGTGGACTGGTGGGTGAGGCCAGGTTAAAGAATCTCAACAAAAATAAAGCAAAATACAGAATAAAAGAACCTTTGGCAAATATCCCAATAAAGGGATCTGCTGGACTCAGAGAAGAGGCATCAAGATTTGGCCACTGCAGTTCATTCTAGGGGTAGGAAGCTGAGCTAAAGAGTGGTGATTTGAGTGAAAAGAGTCAGATGCCGAAGATTAAATATGTTAAGTATCACATGTTTTCTCTGATTTGGGAAGGCTAGAATATAGGCATTCTATAGCGCCTCATGATATGAAGTTAAGTGGGTTGGGGAGTAGGAAGGGTGCGGGAGGGCCAAAAATAGGAAGGAATTGTAAAGTTGATGTGATGTGTATGTGTACAAAATACTCAAGTTCATTGTAAACATTACGTTTTGTGCTAGGATTTAGCTCTGTAGTCTAAACTGGTGGTCTTGAACTCATGATACAGCTGAAGCTGACCTTGAACAAACGGTAGTCCTGCCTTTAGCCTCCCTGTGGCTGGAATTACAGGTGTGTATTACAACACCTGGCTTATATGATGCTGGGGAATTGAACCCAAGGCCTTGTGCTTGCTGGAAAAGCACTCTAACCACTAAACTATACCCCTAGCCCTCAAATTTGCTGTTTTTAAATACTTGATGGGGGATGGTGGTGGTGTAGAGGTATAACTTAGTGGTTAAAGTGCTTGCCTAGCATGTACAAGGCCCTAGATTCAATTTCTCAACCACCAAATAAAGATTAACTGGGAATGGTGGTACATGCTTGTAATCGCAGCTCTCTAGAGGCTGAGACAAGAGGATTGCCATGATTTTGAGGCCAAGGTGGGCTACATAGTGAGTTCAGTACCAGCCTAGGCTAGAATGAGACCCTACCACAAAGGAAAAATAAAAAAGAATGTGGGTTTAGAAACCAGATGACCAAGCTTGTTAAAACTGTGGAACTCTGAGCCTGGCCCAAGTAGTACAGGCCTGTAACCTCAGCACTATGGGAAGCTGAGGCAGGAGGATCACAAATTCAAGTCCAGCCTGAGCAGCTTAGCAATATAGGGAAACCCTGGCTGAAAATCAAAAATAAAAATTTTAATGTTCTGGGTATGTAGCTCAGTATGAAGGGCCCTGGGCTTGATTCCTTAGTTCTCTCTCTCTCTCTCTCTCTCTCCCTCTCTCTCTCTCTCTCTCTTCTCTTCTCTTCTCTTCTCTTCTCTTCTCTTCGTGTCTGTGTGTGTATGTGTATGTGTTTGTGTAATTTTGTTTTAAATAAAGTAAGCAGGATTACATACATTTTTCTCAGTTGCCAGTCATTTTTCTTTTTGAAATGGAAAACAAAAATTATAATACATAAATCCAATTTATAAAACAAGGTTCACCCAATATAACAAAATTTCCAAGTAAATATTGTACTACATTGTGATTTTCCAGTTAAAAGAATTAGTTTTAATTTTTATATTTACCAATAGATGCTTTCTTAGTATCACATGAAAAACTTACCGACAGTGGCTTATTTGCAGTCAGTCTCAGAGGATCCTTGGCTGTCGATATTTAAGGCTCAGCTTTTGTTTTATGTTGAGGGAGGGGTGGTACTGGATGAACAACAAGCCCAGAGCTTTCACACTGAGCTTCATCCTTAGCTCCCTTTTTAAGACAGGGTCTTGCCAAGTTGCTAAATTGCTCAGGCTGGGCTTGAAAGTTGAGATCTTCCTGCCTCCACCTTCCAGAGAGCTGGGGTTACGGGCCTGCGTCAATGGGCCTGGCTAAGCTCACTTACCTTCTATACACACCTCTTAGTATACAACTTAGAATTGGCTTGTTTTTCATTTTGTTTTTATTTTTTGTACTGAAGATCAAACCCAGGACTTTGGCATGAGCTGTTTCGCCAGCCCTGTTGTTTGACGGGCCTTGATAAATGGCCTGGGCTGCCCCTGAACTTGGTTTTTCCTGCCTCAGCCTCATGAGTAGCTAGGATTACAGGAATGTGCTGCTGTGCTTTGCAACACTTTGCATTTTAAGTAATATCTATAAAAACAGGTTTATTTATAATTAAGTAAACGTAGTAAACATTAATACTCTGTTTCTACTCAGCTTTTGAAGAGATTTGTATTTGAGATAGGATCAGTTGCTTATGATGAGTAGTAATGATATGTTCTCTCTTGTAGATATGGAACCAAACACACCCAGGACACAGATGTTTGAAGAGGTTCATACTGGTTTAGATGAAGTGGAGGCAACAAATGGACGAGACAGAGGCATTCTGGATGGTGCATGTGATGATGCTTCTTCCAGCATAGTGAATGAGGAGTTAACATTAGAGGAGACACGCCCAGACCAGGCCCTGTGAAGTGCACAGCTTCATGTGCCCCAGTGTCCAGGTCAGCTAGACCTCCACTCAGAGAAAATAGTGACTCAGTATCCTGCAAGTTTGGGATTACTTTGCATGAAAATCCTTAGGTAGCAAAATATATGCAAATTAGTGTTTAAAATCTGGTATTTATGTCAGTTATTAACTTTGCTATCTGTAGTGCTTATTTTTATTTAGGTAGAACTATAAAGTGATGAAGTTACTGAGCAGCTTCTGCTCGTAGTGTGCATTGAATGCCTTGTTCTCACTAAAATGGCTCAAGTTTTAAGATATAAATGTATCTGATTAATGTCTTTTTAAAATAATCACTTCGTAAACTATAGCAGCTTTATGACAGTTTTTATCACTATTTAGTTCTGCAATTCACATTTAGGTCAAAATGGTTTTCAATGTGGTTTGAGGAGTCACTTTAATACTGGAAAGGTCACATGAAGGCTGAGACACTTCCCAGCTATGACAGGTGCTGGAGGAATGAATGGCTCCTTGGTGCCTTCCTGGCTCGTTGAAGAGGAGCTGGCAGAGAATCCTGAGGTGCGCTGGGCACTGGGGAGGAGTCACAGGAAAGACCTTTCTGTTGGTGGAGGAGATTCTAAGGAGGAGATTGGAGATTGGTAACCATGAGGCTAAAAGTGTCAGGGCCAGTTGGTGAGAGGACTCCCAAGCAACTGCCACATCATTTCCGAACTCTGTGCCAGGACATATTCCATCCCAGTGCAGAAGGCTGGCACAACATTCTGGGTAAAGTAAAAAGTTGCTTTTTTAGCTGTCCCCTGCCTGGTGCTTGTTTCAGTAGGCCCAATGTAAGACTGATAACATCAGAGCAGACAGTGTACACAAAATGAGGGAACTGTTAACCAGGGAATCCCAGTGAGCTCTTGAGTTTCACTGGGTCCTCCTAGACTTGAAGATCATTAGTTTCCTACTAGCTTTGCTGTAGCCCACACCTCCGGTGTGTGGGTTTGATTACAGTTGTCAAGTTACTTTTCAGGGATCTGTGTCCACTCTTACTAAGAGTGTGGATTTCTCATTTGGACCTCCAAGTCTGATGGGCAGCTGGAATGGGCCAAGAAGGTTTGGTACCGTGCCTGTCCATTTGCTGTGCTGTAACCTTTGGGTCAGATTCTCCTCAGCTCTGGATGGAGGCATGTAGAATACCCCTTGGGATTAACATGTTCTCCCTCTCCTCTGTCCTTTGCCTGCCTGTACCCTTGTGCTCCTTGAAGGGCAGTAGCAGCCTGGTGCTGGAGGAATGGCACAGCAGTTAGAAACCTGCCTTGTCTGGTAACCTCAGTCCACCCTCTGAAATATTCACTGTAATATCAAGTTTCCATGATGGAAACCTTTCATCAGCCAGATATGTTCCCATACCTTGATTACCTAAGGCCTCTGGCTGTTAAGGACAAAAAAAATGAGGGGCTGGGGCATAACGCAGCAGATACAGCACTTGCTTAGCATATGCAAGGCTCTGGGTTTGATTCCCCAGCACCACATGAAAATTAGCCCGACTTGGTGGTGCACACATATGCCTAGCAGTCCAGCCTGAGCTACCTAGTGAGTTCAGGACCAGCCTGGGTTACACAGCCAAGAACCTGTCAAAAAACAAAGCTACAACGATGAAATGAACCATAGTGATTAGGGCCCTCTGTGCTTCAGTTCCTGAAAACAAAAGTAATTAACGGTACTTCACTAACTGTAGTGAGGGCTAAACATAAAGTTATGATAAACGCCTGTAACTCCAGCACAGCCACATGGTAAGTACTCTGCAAATTCTCATACAAATAGCTAGCATCTCAATAGATGCTATTATTTATAAACATAAATATCCGCTATTGTTTTGTGACAAGGTCTTGCTCTGGTGCAGGCTGGTCCTCACTCACTATTGAGCCCAGAGCTCAGAGAAATCCTCCTGCCTCAGCCTCCTGAGTGGTGGATTTACAGGCGTGTACCACCATGCCCCACTGACATGGTGCTGGGGAATCATACACAGGACTTCAGCTCTAACCACAATGCTATTCCTCCAGGCCCTATTATCTTCTAATCCTCCATATGACACCAACGCCACCACTACCACCAAAAAGTGCTACTACATACAAGGGCATTCAGAATTCAAGCACTGCTTCGAGACAAGGTAAGTGTCTGCAGTCTAGGCTGGTCCTAAACCCACTATGCAGCAGCCCAGGCTGGCCTAGAACTCACGACAATCTCCCTGCCTCAGCCTACCAGGCGCTGGGATTACAGTGATGCTGTAATCACTGAACCCAAGGCCTCGTATTCCCTAGGCAAACACTCTGATCAAACATTGTTCCCCGCCCCCCCCCCCCCGGCTTTTTTTTTTTTTTAACTTGAGCCAGATCCATATGTGCAGGCTTTTCTATTTATCCATTTGTTTTTTTTTTTGGTGTGCTGTATGCTACCATGCCCAGTCTATGGTGCTGGAGAACTGCTAAGCAAGCACTCTTACTACTGAGCTTCACCTCCAGTCACCCAGTGTTTCTTCTTAAATGCTGGATTTGGTAATTTCTTTAAAAAAAAAAAAAAAAAAGTGAGACTAGGGTAATCAGATACACCTAGCAGCACACAGCACACTCCTGTCTATACCAACCACTAGGTTGAGAGTTTTTGCTTTTTTGTGTATGATAGAGGAATACAGAGCATTCACACTGAGCTGCATCCCAGTTCTTTTTGAGACAGCTCTGAGAATGATCCATATTGGGCTTAAACTTGTGATCTTCCTGTTTCAGCTCCCACAGTACTGGGATTACAGACCTGCACCAAAACATAGCAGAGAGCTTTTTTTTTTTTTTTTTTGAGACATGGTCTCACTCTGTAGCCCAGGCTCATCCTGAACTCACTGGTATAGCCCAGGCTGGCTTTACTCAGAACAATCCACCTGCCTCAGCCTCCTGAGTGCTAGGATTATAGAGGTATGCATCACCACGCCCAGCTGCATGTGGGGTTGGGGAATCAAACTCAGGGCCTTGTGCTTGCAAGGTGAGTGCTTTAACAGCTGTGCCATTCCTCCAGTCCCCAGAGAGCTGACTTTTTAACATACTGCAGCCAGCGCTAGATGAATGGCTCAGCGGTTAAGGCACTTGCCTACCAAGTGCTAAGTACCCGGGTTGGTTCCCCAGCACCACATTAGCTTGGTGTGGTGCCACACCTGTAATCCCAGCACTCTGGAGGCTGAGGCAGGTGGATTGCTGAGTCCAAAACCAGCCAGGGCTGCATAGTGAGTTCAGGACCAGGCTGGGTCACAGAGCAAGACCCTGTCTCAAAATAATAATAATGATCTAATAAATCTTAAAAATCCTTAGAAAATGCAAAAAAAAATACTATATGGAAACTAATTTGGTCAGCAAACTAAATTTTCTGGCCCTTCAGCTGGTCATGCAGTACATGCCTGTAATCCCAACACTTGGGAGGCAGGATTGCCAGGAGTTCAAGGTGAGCCTGAGCTACATAATAAGCTCAGAACCAGCCTTGACTATAAAGTGAGACCTGTCTAAATATAAATATAAATAAATAAATAAATAAGTAAGTAAATGTGGGCAGAAAGGGAATAGCCCACCACATGGCTCTTAAAGCCCTGGACAACCTACAGATCAACTAAGATTGTTTTTAACCTATTAAATCAGCAACTAAAACCCAAGTGCCAAAGTTGCTCTATCTGGGGGCTGGAGGAATGGCACAGTGGTTAAAGTGCTTGCCTTGTAAGTGCACAGCCCTGAGTGGTGGTATATACTTGTAATCCCAGAAGCACTCCGGAGGCTGAGGCAGGCAGGTTATCCTTAGTCCAAGGCCAGCTTGGACTACTCTAGTAAATTTAGGACCAGCCTGGGCTACAGAGGGAGACCCTATCTCAAAAAGAAAAAAAAAAAAATAGACAAAACAAAAAACAAAGTTGCTGCATCTGCCAGCCACTTGCTCTCATTTCCAGTGAGGAATGTAAGTGGAGAAGTAATAGTTACAGGATACAGGTGATGAAAAGCTGCTAGTGTCTGACAAGGTCAAGCTCATAAATTTCTCTATTTAATAAAGATGCTAAAATTTATTCACTTTTTAAATACTTACGATTTATTTTTTTTACAAAGTTCTGTACATGAAAATAAATATACAGAAACAAACCCCATCAAGTGTCTGCATCAGTGATCCTCACTGGTGGACTCACCATTTATAAGGAAGACATCATTCAACGCAACCTGTCACAGAGACTGTCCTGTCAGCAAGGACTTCAAACCAACAAGGGACACCCTTCTCTGTCACCTAGGAATTTACCATGGAGCCAGCTGTAATCCCTGTCTTTACCTTAGTGTGACCCAATGACACTGTCTCACTCCCATGCTGCCAAAAGCCCTTAAATACACAGGTAAAGTTAAGAAATAAGTCCCACCTCCCCTTGGCTAGTCACTGTGAAAAGCATGCGTAAGGCAATTGAATCAAGGGTTAAGGGTCCATCTTGTTAGTGTACCAAGTGACACTAACAAGATTCTTAGCTTCATCCACCAGATGACGGGCCTCTGCGTCCGGGTCTCCAGGAGCAGGTTCCGCCTCCTTCACCAGTCAAAGGGTTATAACCTAGAAGAGAAAAAGGAAGCAGAACAGAACTGATGGCTGAGTGCCTGGGGACTTTACACCAGAATTATAATCATGAGCCTGATCTGCAAAGCCCTGCAAAGATACAGATTCTATACTCAGGGGCACTTTCGAGAGACTTTTACATATTGTATAAAAAATATGTGATTACGATTTGAGCTGACTTTTTGGAATGGAAAAAGGAAGCCATTGAACTTGTTCCTAACTCCCCCAAACGTGCAAAAAATAGCCCCAAGTTTGCTTAGAGCTGGATGGGGTTGCATATGCCAGTACATGGAAACTACAAACAATAAATCCTCATGCGTGTTTCCTTTGTCATAAAATCAAGCTGGTCAAAAGCCATAACCCAGGACTGATAAACACTAAAATGTGCACTGTTTTCTATAATTTCTACTGCTCTCCTAAATATCACCACTATGTTCCCTGAAAATGGGTCTCTAGCACTGGAAAGCTTTTTTTTCCCACAAAAAATTATTTTTTTATTAGTATGTATCTGTAATAACAAGTCGGTTTGAGAAATCAGTGCACGTGCATATTACATCTTGATCATTTCCCTTTCCACAGTCTGTTTTTTTCCATCTCTTATTTTGCGTTTTTTTCCCCCTTTGGGTTTATCACATTAGAGAAACCATATAATATTTAACCTTCTGTGATTAATCTTGCTAAGCATGATGGCTTCAAGGTACATCCATTTTCCTGCCAACGACTCAATTCTATCTTTACGGCAAAGTAATACTTGTGTAAATATACCACATTTTTATTCACTCATCTGTTGATGGATATGCATGTATCACTCTTATATTCCTGGGAAGATACCCAGAAGAGAGATCATGGGATCAAATGGGATATCTATTTTCAGTTTTCTGAGGAATTTCCATACTGCTTTCCATAATGGTTGTACTAGTTTACAGTCCCACCTACAATATATAAGCGTTCTTTTTCTCCACCAGTATTTGCTGAGTTCTTAATACCAGCTATTTTCACTGGTGTTAAAACCTCAGTGCTATATTGATTTTCATTTTTCTTATAGCCAAAGATGCTGAACATCTTTCATGTATATAGGCCATTCATACTTCTGAGAACTATATTCACTTCAGTTACTCATTTTTTAATCAGGTCTTTAATTTTGGAGGGGTGTCTAATTTTTTTTTCAGTTCTTTGTACATTCTATATAATCATCCTTCAAGGAGTAGCTGGTAAATTTTTTCTCCACTCGCCTGGTTCTCTCTTCATTCCGTTCTTTCCCTTGTTATGAAGTTTTTTTTATTTTTATATAATTCCATTTGTTGATCTTCTGTATTACCTCGTATATTTGGCATTTTATTGAGAAAGTCCTTGCCTATGCCTATCTTCAAGGGTTTTGCCTATTTTATTTTTTAGCAGGTTCAATGTTTTAATATCTAGGTCTTTAATCCATTTTGATTTTGGTAGATGGTGAAAGATGGGGGTTTCATTTTTTTGCATGTGGATAAACTGGCAAGTTAAAACAACATTTCATTTCCAGCCATACCACTCCCCTCTAGCAAGCCAGCTTTGAGTTTCTGGATTAGAGCTCAGCCCCTACTTAGCAGAATTTGTGGCCTTGTTGCCTAGAGCCCATATTCTACTCTCCTCTGGGTCTCCAAAGACATCTCCAGGTCCCTGCTGTGCCCTGTCCTCCCTCAGAGGATAAAGGGGTCTCTAGCAGAGCGCTGGCCAGGAATTCCTGGCCAGAGTCACAGATATTCCTGGTTTCCACTTGTGTGCTAGTCTCATCTTCCCAAACAGATATGAGACTCAAGGACAGAATGAAGACAGATTACTATGAGTCACCTAGCACGCTTAGGCTCTGCTGCACATGGAAAAAAGCTCCGAGTGAACATCCATCTGTATCTTTCTTAAAGTTACATGAAACAAGGCAGCCCTAGCGAGCGGGACCCATCTGCTGTGCTCTAGCTCCTTGGCACGCATCTGCCAGGCGGGCAGACTGCTTCTACTCCTTGCTTCTCTCTCCCCTTATTCACAATCCTGGGATCACCAGTGCAGTCATCCTAATTACTCACAAGAGGCCTACATGGCATTTTGCATCTGTTCCCTTCATGAAACCTTCACAGTTCTGTCTAGTAATTAAGACTCAGTTTGTGGACACGGAAACAAAGAACGGGAATCTTTCAAAGGGTAAGCATAACCAGGCCCTGAGGTGCAAACTCTGGGAGGCTGAAGCAGGAGGATCTCAAGTTTGAGTCCAGCGTGGGCAATTTTGTGACTCAGGAAGACCCTGTCTCAAAGTCAGAAACAAAAATGAGCTGGGGATATAGGTCAGTGTGAAAGACTTGGGCTCAATTCCTGGTCCTAAAATCAGTCAATGAAGTAAATGTATCCTGCAAGAGTTGAAATATTTGACATCATTTAGGGTTTACCATTTCCACGCAAAGGCTTCTTGTCAGATTTCCGCTTTGGAGTGAGAGATGAAGTGGAAGGCTCTGGACTGTCATCTTCCTGTTTGAACATAAAAAGTTTAAGAACCAATTAAGATGTGTTACGTCGGGCTAGAGGTATAGGCCAGTGGTGGAGCACTTGCCTACCATATGCCAGGGCTTTGGGGTTGATCCTCAGCACCCAGAAGAAAACGCTGAGACAAACTAATAAAACATCATCCAGGAGAAAACATGCTGGAAGCCCGACTCCAGTTACCTGGGGCTTCCTTGCATTCCACCTGTAGCTTCTGCCTTCCTGCATGCTGTCCCACATTTCAATCTTCTGTCTTCTTTTCTCTTCTTCAAGCTGAGAAAGAAACATTTTATACAGAAAGAACTCATCAACTACTACTTTTCTCAAAGAAAATGCTAAATCTGACAACTCAATTTAAAAATCCTACAAAATTAATCTCTACATGCATTTTCTTCCTTTAAAATTTTTTGCACATTACCATAGAAAACAAAAAGTGTCCGGGAAAAAAGTGATGTAGTTCTTCTGAAATGTGCCCTTACCAAGGTATTTCTGCTCGTGCAGAACAATTGTGTGTCTTTTTTGCTTTGACCTAGGATCTCACTTGGTAGTCTAGGCTGGTTCTGAACTGTGTAGCCCATGTGTGCCTTGAACCCACAGCAGTCCTGTCTCAGCCTCCTGAGTGGTGGGATTACAGGCATGCACAGTCATGCCACGCTCTGGTGGTGCTGGGGAATCAAATTCAGAGCCTTGGGCTTGCTACGCAAGCGCTCTAACTGCAGAGCCATGCCTCCTGCACTGTAACTTCGAAGCCATCTTTTTTCTTGTGTGTATGTGGAGGGGTGTACTGGAGGCTAGGGTCTTTCCACTGTGTCATATCCCCAAGACATTTCTTTCAGTTTTTGAGACAGGGTCTCACTAAATTGCTAAGTGGTCCAGGCAGGGCTGTAACTTGTGATCCTGTGTCACCTGTGTGCCAGGAGAATAGGCCTGTGACACCATGCCTGGCTTTAAAGATTTTTCATGAGCTTAGACCAATCTTGGCAACTTAGTAAGACCCTGGCTGGAAACCAAAAATAAAAAGGGGTAGGGGGTCTATCAGTAGCTCAGTGAGGGGTCCTGGGTTCGATCTTCATTATCACACACACGACATCAACAAACTCAATGAACAAGCGATGTTACTACCACACACAAACTCAGACTCTAAGGTCTTTGAACTGTCTGCACAGAAAGACCTTGGCTGGTTGCACAGTTCTACATACAAAAGAATAGTAAGTAATGGGAAGAGGGTCCGCGGAGAAGTGCTTGCCCAGAATGCCATGCCCTGGTTTAACACTGAGCATGGAAAAACACTATTACATCAGAACAGTTCAAAATGACCTATCTGCAGACTATGCTTCCACTTCTATGAAAAGAGAAAAGCGACCCATACTTCTGTTCATTTATAGTAAAATACTTCTGGGAAAAAAGTCTAAAACCCATCATGTGTGATGCAGCAGAAAGTGAGGGAGCAAGCAGGCAAAGAGCTTCCAGGATACAGATTTTGGCATCATGATTTTTTAATTGAAAATGTTACGTACTGTACATTTTAGGCTGTTGACTAGAGAGAAGAGAGGGAGGCAACCAGTTAGCACAGACACTGGAGAAGGCTGCTGGGACCTGCTGACCAGGGAGGGAGGGAGGAAGCACGGGGTGTGTCTCGTTCTGCCCTTTCTTCCTGGGCCCCAGCCAAGCCCGGCAGGCCAACCGCACAGAGAATGACCGTGCAGAAACAAGAGAAGCAGTCAACAGCGGCAGAGGGGCACATGTCCCTGGAAACTCCAGAGATACAGGCAAGCCCAACAGTTTAACCTAGTGTCTGCTGCCTCCGGGCTGGCAGAGGCTTCCTTTACAGGGATCATGAGAGGCCTGGAAACCGCACTGACACCAGGAAGCAGAGGCTGTTTCAGTGACATCAGGCCAAAGCTGGTCTGTGACCTTACTCCCGTGAAGAGTGGCACAATCTACCCAGCTGCTCACGGCAATCTTTGGTTCTTCCTTCCCGTCCCCTCCTACCCCGAACCAAAACCTGTGCCAAACAAACTTTCCAGACTCCACCTTTATCAGCATGGCCCTCTGCAGCCTTCGCACCAAAGAGTGGGCCCTGCACCAGGTCACGTGCAACAGTTTGCTTGGGTGGTGCTATTGTAAGGGAACCACTTAAAGCCAAAGAGAAGGCTGAGCATGCAGCTCAGCAATGGAGTGCTTGCCTAGCACGTGCGAGGCCTCGGGTTCAATCCTCAGCACCGCAGGCTGCCGCGCCTAATTTCCACCTTAACAGACACAGGTGCTCACCGCCTCCTGCTAAATCTTAAACTATGCTACCGCACACAGCACACACCTCGCCCCGTCTGAGAAGCGCGCGCGCATGCATAGGCTCTCCCGAGTCCTAAACAATGTCCTAAGAGTACTTTCAAAGTGCAACAAGGCTCGTACCTGTCTCAGTTTCTCCTTGTGCTTTTCAACCTGCGCGTTGAGTTCTTCCTGCATTTTCAGACGGGCCGCTGCTAAGGCCTCTTGTCGTTTAACGACAACATCCGGTTCTAAGATACAAAGATAAACTTGAAGTAATGCGCCTTGTACAACATGAAGCGAACGCTGAGTAGCTAAGTTGTTAAAAGTATAAACAAACACAGGTGTCAGACGATGAAAAAGGTTCGTAAATAACCCTACCCCGTGCACACACTTTGTTGCGTCAGGACAGATGATTGCCCTTAGCTCTAGTTGTCAGTCATAAATAGCCACATCACCTGAAACCTGTTCAAAATAAAGATTTCTGGGTTCCCTCCAGTAACTGTTAATTCAGAAAGCCTGGGACTGGCCCTGTGGTTGAAATGTGAATGTCTGATGGCCACAGAAACATTGCCTTATATATAAGACAGATACTTCACTCAAACTCAGATTGACCAGGATCCCCAAAGGAAAAGTCTCCCGAATCATTATCCACCACTTAATTAGCCTAGATCTACATCAAAAAAAAATTTTTTTTTGAGACAGGGTCTCTTGCTCTGTAGCCCAGGCTGGTCCTGGACTCCTATGGATCTCAAGCTGGCCCCAGCCTTACAAATCCTGTCTCAGCCTTCTGAGTGCTGGAATTACAGGTGTGTGCCAACACACCCGGTTTATGTGGTGCTGGGGAATTGAACTCGGGTCTTGAATTAGCAGGTGTAAGTGCTTTAACCACTGAGCCACTCCCCCAGCCCCCCAAGTTTTTTCTTCTGCAGCTTGAGATATCCCCTTGTTGCTAATGAGAAAAGTTCTTCTACCTGGCATCAAAAATATAAATGAGCGTCCCAGTTTACTTGTGTTTTACCTGATTTGTAAAAGCTTTCAGCCAAGCCTGATGGTGCACATGTATAATCCCAGCACTGTGGGAGGCTGACGCAGGAAGATTTCAGGTTTTGAGATCAGGCTGGGCAATGTGGCCAGACTCTATCTCAAAAACTACAGATGGCCTTGTTCGCAGTGACTCATGTTTCCAGAGATAATTCCGCAGGCAGACCCACAAGGACAAAGATACTAGGAAGTCTTCATTTTTAACTCACTGTAATATTAAAATCCACTCAACAAAATGTGCACTGGGTGTGCTACACACCAACAGGCAGATTTTCCATCTTATTAGCATCCCTGATATAGAAGAAACTGCACACGCACCAGAACCAGCTTCTGAGGCATGAACACACTCCCTACAAGGAGCATCAGGCAAGTGTCACTTGCACGTGTGTGTGTATGTGTGGTAGTGGGGACTGAGCCTGGGGCCTTCACACGTAGCTACATCTGACAATTTTGATTTTTAGTTTTGAGACAGTGTCTCAGTTACTGCATTGCCCAGTTTGGGCTTGGGTTTGAGATTCTCCTGCCTCAGCCTCCCAAAGCACTGGGTCTACAGACCCGTGCCCAGCCTGCACTATAAGCCTCAACTCGTTTTGATTTTTGGTTTTCCTCTTTGTGGTACTGGAAATCGAATGTGGGCCTTCACCATGACCTACAACTTTAACCCAATTTATAATTTTCATTTTGAGACAGAGGCTCTATAAGGATGCCCGGGCTGGGCTCAAACTTGCAATCCTCCTGCTCCAGCCTCCCAGAGTGCTGGGATGACAGGCCTGTGCCACCAGGCCTGGCGCTGGCACTCCTTACTTTTAACCGACTTTCAATGGTTCGGAGCAGAGGCTCGGCGAGTTCTCAGGCACTCACCCAAGGCAGCCTCGGCCCGACCCAGCTGCCTCTGCCTCGCGGCCCTCAGCCCGGTGGAAAGCTTCTGGAAGATCACATAGAGAAGGACGCAGCCGAAGAGGATGTACCAGCCGTAGGTGGCCAGCAGGGAGCCCACTGAAGCGGGGAAAGAGAACAGAAACAAAATCAGCTTTTCAAGAATCTAACGACGACATTTTCCCACAACACAAAGAGAAGTCCGGGGAGCTCCTGCCCTCAAACTCTACGGTCCAGCAAAAGAGACGCTTAAAATAAGAGCTGATACTCCAGCGATCACTCAGGAAGGCGGCACCTCAAGCGTCCGGGGGCCCCGGGGCAGTCCCAATGGAGCAGGGTTTTGGAAGCCCGCGCGTGGGCAGGCGCAGGCCGCGCGGGCGACCGCCGGGAGCCGGGACGCGCCGCGGAGGCGCCGGTACCTTGCCACAGAGTGGGGCGGAGGCGCCGCTCCAGGCGGTCGGCCCCAGAGAACCGCCTGCAAGGTCGGGCCCGCCGGCGGCGTCAGGCCCGCTGTCGGCCAGGCTCCGGGGCCTGCGGGCGCGCAGGGGACGGCCGAACATGGCGGCGCGGCGCAGAGCCGACGACCGGCTGCCCGCGGCGACTCACCGGTAACGTGCAGGAAACGCAGCCCCTCGGTCTCCACGGCCGGCCGCGCGGACAGCGGCTCGCCGTCCCGATCCATGGCCGCCCCGCAGCCCTGCCCGGCCGCCCCGCGCGGCGCTTCCGGCCCGCCCTAGGTACACGTGGCGCTCCCGGATCGGGGCTGTCCAATCCAGAAGGGGGTGTGGCCGAGGGCCGCTGGCGAGTGGCTGAGCGGCTCGGCTCTGCCTAGCGGTCACACGCGGGGTTTCTATACCCCAGGCCGGTCCGGAACTCACCTTGGAGCCCAGGCTGGCCTTGGACTCACGGCAACCCTCCCGTCTCAGCCTCCTGAGTATTGGCATTACAGGAATTACACGCCCGGTTTATGTGGTGCTGGGGAATGGAACTTGGGTACTTAGCGCGCTTTAACAGCTGAGCCATTCCTCCAGCCTCTCCCCCACCTTTATATTCTGAGACACGGTTGCAAAATTGCTTCAGCTGAGCCTGAACTCCGGCTCCGCCAGCCTCTGCCGCCCAGAGCGCTGGGATTATAGTCGGGATCTATCCACCACACCTGGTTAGCCTCTTTCACCATTTGGTTATCAAAATTTTACCTCACTGGGAAACTGAAATCAAAGAGGCTGGGGACCGCCCAGGAACGGAATTTGCACCCACACCCTTGCTCGGGGCCCATTGGGCAACAAGGCTTTGCAGCTAATGTCTGCCCGCCGTCACAGAGGTGTCATTGTGAAATAAAGGCCACTTGCACCACCTCATAATTTCAGGCCAAGAATCCTCACAGTTCATGGGCCACATCAAGTGGTCTTAGCAATGCAATTTTTTTTTTTTTTTTTTTTGAGACAGGATCTCTGTAGCCCAGGCTGGTTCTGAACTCACTATGTAGCCCAGGTTGGCCTACCTCAGCCCCCTAGTGATGGAATTACAGGCGTGGCCACCGCGCCCAGTTTATGTGCTGCTGCAGAGTTGAACTCGGGTACTTAGTGCTTTCTAGCTTAGGGGCTAGAGGAAGGGCTCAGTGGTTAAAGCACTTGCCTAGCAAGTGCTAAATCAAATGCCAAGTTCCGGAGTTCGATTTCTCAGCACCACATAAGCTGGGCACGGTAATGCTCACCTGTCATCCCAGCACTGGAGAGGCTGAGTCAGGAGGATTGCCGTGAGTTCAAGGCCAGCCTGAGCTCCATAGTGAGTTCAGGACCAGCCTGGGCTGCACAGCGAGACCCTATCTCAAAAAATAAATAAACGAGCTGGAGGAATGGAGGAATGGCAGAACCGTTAAAATGCTTGCCTTGCAAGGGGAAAGCCCTGAATTGAATTACCCACCACCACATAAAGAAGGCGTGGTGGGCATGCCGGTAGTCCCAGCACTCAGAAGCCTGAGGCAGGAGTCTTGGCTTGAGTCCAAGGCCAGATTGGGTTATACAGTGAGTTCAAGACCCGCCTGGGTGGGCTACACAACAAAACCCTGTCTCAAAAAAATAAAATAAAATAAAACAACAACAAGAATGAGAAGAGATTGCTGAGGGTAGGGGTTTAGTTCAGCAGTTAAAAGTGCTCGCCTTGCAAGAGCAAGGCCCTGGTTGGGATTACCCAGCACCGCATAAATGGGTATGGTGTTATATGCCTGTAGTCCTGATAGGCTAAAGCAGGAGGTTTGCTGTGTGTTCCTGGCCAGCTGGGATACGTAGTGAGTTCAGGACCAGCCTAGACTACAGAGCAAAATCCTGTCTCAATAATAAATAAGTAGATAGAGCTATGAAGATAGCATTAATCTGATGAAGAATTAGAAAAGGAGTTTTTATTCCTTCCCCAATAGCTTTTTTTTTTTTTTAAATAGTATTGAGGATTGAGCCCAGGACCTCTGCATGGTAGGCAAGCACCCACCCCAAAGACAGGCTCTCTTGAAGTTGCCCAGGCTGGCCTTAAATTTGTAATCCTCCTGCTCCAGCCGCCCAAGTAGCTGGGATTACAGGTGTGAACCTCCTTGCCTAGCTAACAACTTCTTATATTTTTTGATGCTGGAGACTGAGCTGGCCTCATGTGCTCTGCCCCTGAGCCACATTCCCGGCTGCATCACTCTTTGCTTTAAGGTGATGTATCACCTGCTCTGGCATCCTACAGAACTTCCATGTGTTAAAAACCAAGTGGTTTCATGAGATTATGTTTCCAATACTAGGTCTGGGATCAACTTTAAATATAATTTGCATGTAAATAATGATAAAGTAGTCAGAATAAGTAAGGTTACCTGACCTCTTTTTTTTTTTTTTGGTTTGGTACTCGGGATCAAGCCCATGACCTTCACATTGAGCTACATCCCCAGCCCATTTTTATTTTTGATTTTGATTACTGGTTGAATTACTGGCCTCATAATCAAGAAGCAGAGCGAGGAACTGGGGATAAGAAAACACCCCTCCAAATTATGCCCCCAGTGACCGCCCCTTCAACCACATACTACCTCTGGATGCCAGGCTTCTGGAGGACATTTTGGATGTAGCCTTAAACACCACAGTAAGGGACCTGAGTTCGATTTCTCAGCACCACATAAGCTGGGCATGGTAGTGCTCACCTGTCATCCCAGCACTGGATGACAGAGAGCAACAGAGTGACAGCCTCCTGAAAAGGATGAAAGCTGCCTCCCTGCATTGTAACTGGGGATAATAAAAACACTCATTTCTCCCCACTGCTAAGGATTGAATCCAGGATCTCCAGCCAAAAACTGAAGCATTTTAGTCATTGTATCCTCAGAAGCAACAGGTATTAAGAGAAGGCCTATGTAGAGGTACAAAAGGCAGCCTCACTGGCCTGCCACTGAAGACAAGAGCTGGCCTCTCCCCAGGCCAGGGTGAAGTACTTGAAGATCATGGCTTAGCAGAAGCCACTATTTTCTGTGGTTGTTTTCCTAATCAGATCAGGCGCTGAGGCCACAGTTCTAGGTATGTGTTTTATCACTGACAAGAACAGCTATCAGTTCATGCATAATCACTGAGACCACTTAGGAGCTATTATTCTCTCACATTTTAGAATCACCAAGAGCTTAACACACACCCCTCCCACCCACCCCAAGGAACCCAGAACTTCTAGAAAGGCACTAGCATTTTATTTTTTGAGAATGGGTCTCACCCTGTAACCCAGGCTGGTCCTGAACTCACTATATAGCCCAGGCTGGCCTTGGATTCATGGCAGTCCTCCTATATCTGCCTCGCTAGTGCTGGGATTATGTTATAGGCATGTGCCACCATGCCCAGCTTTATGTGGTACTGGGGAATTGAACTCAGGGCTTTGCACTTGGAAGTGCTTTAGTCACTGTGCCATTCCTCCAGCCCTGGCACCAGCACTTGAACTCCTTCCCTACCAGAGTATCAGCAGATGAGGGATGTAACAGTGTCTTGGAGCTGGGCAAAGTGCATCTTGGCTGCCAACCAGGAAGCTGTGACTGCCCTACTGCATTCTATAGGTTGGAAGCTGCTGCTTCTCTGCTCATATTTCACTGCCCAAAGTGCACAAGTCACATTCTGTTGGTAGTTTTTCCAATTGGTAACTTGCTAATTTAATGTATGTGTAGGCTTAATAAGGTCAAAGAATGCTGATTTGTATAAACTCTAAAGCCTAGCTGCCTTTATGAAGAATCGAAGGTATAACTATTTCCTGGATGACAAGGATGCCTACCTACAAACACCTCCTCCTGCATTTCCAACTTAAACATGCCTGATACTTTCCTATGAACACATAACGACAAAAAACTTGGCAGCACAGTGAGTAGCCTTTATTTTTACCATTTGTAGAAAACTGACTTTTAGATTTCAAAATTTATATTACAAAACGAACAGCAGCAGTTACAAGCATTTCATCAACACCGACAAATTCCACTTCACTGACATCAACAAGGCTATTATTTCCTGTTCAGAAAGCAAGACTTGTCCTAAGGAAGAGTAACACACTCGCCACACTGCTCAGGAACCATTTGCCACTGTGTCTTCCTCCATCTCTTCCTCACCATCATCAGTGGGCCCTGAAGAAAACCATAAGACCAGAAGTTACATGAGTGTTGGAGAACCTGTTTGCAAGCTAGGCCGACTATCCATTCGGTGGCTACTGTGTGCTGGGCACTGGGCAAGGTACAAAAAGACCCACAAAAGTCCCTGCCCTTGAGAAGCTTATAGTCCAGGGGCAGTCTGCCTTTGATAGGTATAGGGGTCCCGTGGGGGACCCCCAGAACATCTGAGGAGGGGTCGGATGACAGAGTAACCACACTCCGGGAACTCGCTTCGGAGAACACAGTCCAATTTACTTAGGACATACAGGGCTTCAACAGACTACAACAATGTGGAAGTCATCTCGGGCCAATTAGCAAGCGGAGTTGCCCAGGAGGAGGGAGGGAGCACAGGAAGGAGGATGGGGCCACCAATCAGCAGTTCGTCACTGGACACAGGGTGTGAGGCCTGCCTCGGATGCCAGCTATGTGGTGAAGCCTGCTTCTACTGAAGTGTCCTGGCCTTGTGCTAGATAGGCTTCAAGCCAACCTGACTCCCGCACAGACAGGTATTGGAAGGGATGGTCAATTTCAAGGAAAACAAGACAGACTATCAAAGTACCTTCCATTGTACATGATGATAATTTGGTTTCAGTGAGAAAAAAAAAAGGTTATAATTACAGCTGGGTCCAGCGGCACAGACTGTAATCCTAGTAATGTGGAAGGCTCAGGCAAGAGGATTACAACTTTAAGCCCAACCTGGACAACTTAGTGACTTAACCAGGTGCTGTCTCAAAAGGCTGTAGATGTAGCTCTGTGTAAAGGTCTTGGGCTCAAACATCAGTAACAACAAAACAAAAATATAGAAACAATATATATATAATGTATTTTGCTTGGCAAAGCAAGGTAGTAACATAATAACAACACCCAAGATTGTTCAATTTGCTCAACAATGTCATGATTTTTTTTTTCTTCAGATAGGGTCTAGTCTGTAGTCCAGGATGATCCTGTATTTACTATGTAGCTGAGGCTGGCCCTCAACACAGCAACCCTTCTGCCTCAGCTTCCCAGCCTCTGGAGTGGGATTACACATGGGTGCCACCACACCCAGCTAAAGGGGTGCCGGAGAATACAACCCAGAGTCTTGAACTTGCTTGGCAAGCATTCTAACTGCTGGGCTATGCCCCTAGGCCCTTATGGCAGGATTTTTTGGTAAATGTGTTTTGAAAAAGGACGTATTTTTAATCCCCATGGACATGTTTGAGAAAATTACTCATGCTTAAATCTACTGCTCCTTTTGTCAGATTCAAGCATCACATTTACAGTTACAAAACTACCCGGAAAAAATGTCTGTCAGGGCTGGACCCACTGAGACCCTAGCAAATGGAGCACCATGATGGGCAACCTAATTTCCCCTCCCCTGTGTGCTTTCAGATCACATATTACACCCCAAGAAACCCCAAGGGACCAAAGAAAACAACAGGGAAGCAAATTAAAATAGTAATTCTATCATACTGTAATCACAACAAGCACTGGTCCCTTCCCAAATGTCACTACCACACCTTAAAGGCTGAGACAGAGGCCTCCTGTAGTTCCGTTTGCTTCCTTGCTTTTTTGGGGGACAGGGTGTTGCTCTGTAGTTCAGGCTTGTTCTGAACTCACCACGTAGTCCAGGCTGGCCTGGAACTCACAGCAATCCTCCTGCTTCAGCCTCCTGGATGGTGAGGTGGACACCTCTAATCACTACGCCCAGTTTATGGGGGTGGGGGAATCAAACTGGGCTTTGTACTTGATATGCAAGAGCTTTAACTGTGATACTCCTCTAGCACCTTGTTTTTTTATTTTGTTAAGCCATACGTGGTGGCCTCCAACTCCTCCTGCCTCAGCCTTCCAAGTAGCCAGAAAGGTAGATGTGTACTACTGTTCACTGTTTTAGGCTTGTTCTGGCACTTTCCAGTTATACTGCCTAAACTGCCCTGTAATCACTGAGTGTAACAATATTTTGGAAACGCGAAGATAGTAGTGTTTTTCTGACCTGATCTGCGCTCTCTGCCAGGTATCTGACCAGACTGCAGCAAGCCCTTCAGCCTTTCCACCTCAGCCAGGGTTGAAGCATTTGCTATAGCATTCTGGAAAACAGGACAATGGAAGTAGACAATTAATTTCAGTTAAGCATCAACCACCGAGAAAATATCTACAAAAATTCAGAGCAACTTTTTACTTATTTCTTGCCAACATTTTTTTGTTAGTATATATTTGCAATATGTAACAACAATCAGCTTGAGAAACTGGTGCATAGACACACTGCATCCTGCTCTTTTTTTTTCTTTTTGAGGTAGGGTCTTGCTCTGTCATCCAGGCTGATCCTGAACTATTAGCCGTGGATGGCCTCCAACTTATGGCAATCGGCCTGCATCAGCCTCGAGTGCTGAATTAAGGTGTGCACCACCATATCCAGCTTGTGTGGTGGTGGAGAACTGAACCCACAGCCTTCAAGTGCCAGGCTACGCCCCAGACTCCTCTTTTACTTTTTTTTGATTTTTCTCATATTAAGAGAAACCATAAGATATTTAACCAGTGTCTGATTCATTTTGCTAATCACAGCAACTTTTTAACTTGCAACATTACATAGTTCTGTATTTGAGAAAGAATTTTATGAACTCAATGTAATCAAGCTAGAAAGCCAACCATAAATTTCCAAAATTGGTGAAAAATACAGATTCTCTTTTATTATAAAATTATAACATTTCAGTAATTGTACAATGAGGTTTGTCAGAAAGCAAAAATTGAAAGTAAAAATTAAGGTAGACTCAGATAATATACCAAGGTAAATGATTGCTCAGAGAGTTTAGGAAGACGAGTGATACCAATGTATCTCCATTTTGATGGGCTTTGCAGTTAATTCAAATCAAAGTCCAGTGAGATAACTTTAAGTTAAATATTCTTAAGAGGATTCTATGAACTGTGGGAAATGGAATCTGCAATGTTCAGAATGTGGTCTGCTACACAGCTGGGTGTCCTAATGCCCTGTCAGCTCGTACCAGTCCGTGAACCTGAATTCATTCTTACCTTGATTGCTTCTACATCTCCTGGAGATGGCCCACCTTTCTTTTTGTCAGACAGCAAACCAGCACCTGGGTTAAAACTTAGGGAAAGAATACAACTGTTAAATCCTGACCTATAAAAGGTGCTTCTCTTTTACTTTCAAATAATTTTGAAAGTAATTCAACCAGTGTAGTATCTTATCTTTGTTAACAAACTGATACAAGAACTCTCTCCTTCAGAAACACCACCCACTTCATCTCCCTATAGAGAGCACAGGGCTTATAAAATATCACATTAATACTACTAATTGAAATATCTGTTCTTCATACATAGAAATTCCATGTAATACATGGACCACAAACAGCCAGACTATCAGCACTCAAATTTAATACCATAATTATCAGTTTTTGGTTTAATTTTGTAGGAGGCAAAAGTGCCAGACAGACAGTGTTTCTGAAGGTGAAGTGGAGTTAAGTTGGATATCCGTGTCTTACGTTTTGCTTCTCCTGGCAATATCCTTTGCAAGCTGTGCACCCCGTTTGCCCTTGAACATTTTCTCTGCTTCCTGACGCTCCTACAGCAACACCACACACAGAGTTAATGGAAATAGGAATACCACATGCATGTAGATGCATTCCTCAGAAACACAGAAGAACACTCTTCTGATAACCCTGGGCTAGTAAAAAACACTAAAAAGTCAACTTCAAAGTAAAAGGAGACCGTTGTCGTGCTTTCTTTGGTAAGGCTCCCTGAAGAAAGTTCCCTCTCCAGGTTTCATGAAGAGGTTGCCAAGGAACCAGCAAGGCAGAGGGAGAGGAGAATTTTCCTAAGTGGAAAAGCCATCCTAACAGAGTTGCTCAAAAATAGATTAAGCTCACTGAGAATGTACTTAAGCAGACAGTCCATTGTGTGGCTCTCTAAAATTCTGCCAACTTTGCAACACCAACATTAATAAGTGTTAATTCAAAGCCCTACCATAAACTTTGCTGTGAGAAAAAAAAAATCTGACTTAACATTTTTTCTTTCCCATATTTTAAATTACAAATGGTAAAATGTATTCCATTAGGCAAAAAAAAAGTGACAAAAATGTAAAGAAAATCACACAACTCTACAATGACTTATAGCCCAAGAATACTTACTTTTAGTTTCACTTTCTGAAAATCCAGTACTCTGACTTGTGGAACTTTGTAAATCACATACAGTCTGTAATGCTTCTTATTTGTTACAGGATTTCTTAGAATGCTACAAGAAAAGATCAACACAATGCCACTACTGTTTATAGTACAGCAGTTAAGAATTCCAACTGAACAGGGTTATGAATCCATATAAATCAACAGAAAGAATGCAAATCTTCACAATTTAATGTTGTATCAATTTAAGTAACAAGTCCACTTTTTTTTTTTTTTTTGGAGACAGACTCACTCTGTAGTACAGGCGGCAATCCTGTCTCAGCCTTCTAGATGCTGGGATTACAGGCATGTCCCACCATGCCCAGCTTATGTGGTGTTGGGAAATCAAACCAGGGCTTTAACCACTGTGTCCTCCAGCCCCCAGTTTTTTTTTTTTTTTTTTTTTTTTCTCTTTTTGAAGACAAGAGTCTTGTAGCCCAGGCTACCCTGGAACCAGCGGCAACCCCCTTCCTCAGCCTCCCAAGCATTAAGATTACAGACGTGGACCACCGTGCCTGGCTTTACTATTTGTTTCTAAGATTTTTTTTTTTTTTTCATGGAAGAGGCTGGATGAATGATAGCACAGCAGTTGGAGCACTTGCCTAGCAAGCCAAAGGAACTGAGTTTGATTCCCTGGCACCACATAAGCTATGTGACGGCACATGCCTAAAATCCCAGCCAGGAGGCTGATGAAAGAGGATTGCTTTGAGTTTTAGGCCATCTGAGTTCAGGACCAGCCTGGACTATAGAGACCCTGTCTCAAAAAAGGAAAAAAAAAAATTTCAAAAAAATTAACTGATTTTTAAAAAGCTGGTAAATGTTTTATTTTTAAGGACTTCATTAGTTTTCTTTATCACTACAAATCGTGTCCATACCTCAGATACGTCAGTGATTTGAGAGATGCCAAGGGGTCCAGATCACCCTGTAAATTAACAGAAGAGGTAAGAATGTTGATTCTGCATTTTATTTACATTAAAATGTAAAGTTCCTTTTTGAGAAAACATCCTCATTATCTTTTGTTTGTTACTGCCCCAGCACCTAGCCAAATACTAGCATATCACAAATGCTTAAATAGTTTCAATTGAATAAGTTGGCTAATATATTTGAGCTTTATAAAATCTTGGCATTAACAACTTCTACCTCAATAGCAGAAAACACCCAAAAACTGATATCCTACAGCAATCTCAAAAAATGACTATTGATTAATGATTCAGAAAAGAAAACAAGGCCAAAGCTGGTATGACTTTGAAGCAAGCTATTTACACAGGAAACATCAAGCCAGAATCTTGATGAAAAGTAGTTTGTCCTGCTTACCCCTCCCAATAAGTGACATACTTTCTTGGAGACAGGATATCTTATCCAAGCCCCTACTAGATCTATGCAAGTCACTATTCAAAGACAAAGTGAACAGTACAGTAAAAAAACAAAACTAAATTATGGGAAGAAGGCAAGACGACTCTTGAATCTTCTGAGCTGTCCTGCAAGCCATGATGGAACAAGGAGAACAAACCCAAAACCAGTGATTAATAGCTACAATCAGGTAACAAGCAATTTCTGAAGAATCCTATGGCAGGAGTATATGGGAACAGCACTCCTACTGTTGTCCCCTGCCCACTCCAGTCCACCACATACCCACTTTGGACTCCAGTACCTTCTATTCCTATTCTCCTTCCCTTTACTCCTGTTCCTTTTTATTTCCTTTACAGAGGAAGAACACAATTTTTTGTTTCATCTGTAATATGTAAAACAGCACAGGGCATATTCATATTCCACCACACATTCATCCATACACCCAATAAACATTTAAGGAAAGCCCAGAATATACAGCCTCCAGGGGCTTGTGGTTAAGACAAGTTGAGTGCCTGTTACAGTTTAGATCTAAAGTGTTTGCCTAATTTCTCTTGCTCTTGAGAGCTGACTAGATTAAAGGGGCACTATACTCATGAGGACCTACAAGACTTGCATGATGACAGTATTTGCGCAGAAGAAGCAGTGAAAAGGCAAGGAGGCATCGGGTAACCAAGAACTCCCAATCAGCCGAGAGGTACTCAGTTTGAGAACAGCAGCCCAAGGGTCTGCACATTCAATAGCAAGTACAATGAGCCGGTGACACGCTGAAGCCAAAGTAATTTGGATTTGGAACTTTTTATCAAGATGCCCCAACAGACAAGCCACACTGACAGAAGATTTGCAATGCATAACCTAAAAGGACAAGATTCTGAAATAATTAAGAAAAAGACAAAGACTCATGAGATCATTTTCTATAGAATTTTCTGGATTTTGCATGTACAGTTTCTCTCTGATCAACTTACCAGTTCCACCAGACTATTATTGGTGAGAATGAGTTCTGTCAGACAAGGCAGTGCCTGATCAAGTCCCTCGCCTATACGGCTAAAATAAAAACAGAAAACTCTTAGTAAAAGTGAAAGCTAGCTAACTTCTTTATTGCATATATACCATGAAGGGAACACATATAGTTCATTCTAAACAATCAGTTCAGGAAGCAGAAATACAAGTGATTCTACATTCACATAAGGGCATGGCTTACCTATGGAAAATATCTGTCTAAAAAATTCAAATCACCATTCATACTTTATTTCTTAAAAGACATTATATTCAGGCCCAGAGGTGCAGGCCTATAATCTCAGCCCTCTGGGAGGTGAAGGCAGAAGGATTCCAAGTTCAAACCTAGCCTGGGCAACTCAGCAACATAGAGAGACTCTGCCTCAAAATCAAAAATAAAAACAGGCTGGGGATGTAGCTCAGAGGGAAGGTCCTGGGTTCTACATTCAGTACTGCAAAACAAACAACATTATTTATGTTGTGCATCGTGGCACATGCCTATAATCTCTGCACTCTAGGGAGTTGGGGCAGCAGGATGGCAAGTTTCAACCCAGGCTGGGGAACTTACCCAGATTCTGTCTCAAAAAATGGGAGGAGAGATTAGGAGAGATTAGCTTAATGCAAAGCCTTGGGTTCAATTCCTAGCACAACCCTACCACCAAGGGAAAAAAAGACGTTATTTATAAACCCTTAATATTTTTTTTCCAATAAATTTATACAGAGTAGGGTAAAAAAAGTCTCATTTTCAGTAAATTACATTTTATATTCCTTAAATCAGTTGTAAAGAAAAATACATAGCAAGAGGTATGAAGTAGGTAACTCAGTGAAGACATATTTAATACATCCCTTCAATATGATCTCTCTTGATAACTGCCTCGGAAGCCAAAATTAATTTAAATTAAAAACTTACGACTTCATCAATATACAAAACTTCTGATTAGATGCAAATAACATTAGAACCGTGCCAAGTCACTCTGGATTACTGTGGAACAGTGCTACTCATCTATCTCTCTCCCCCTTTTTGAGACAGGCTCTTGCTCTGTAGCCCAGGCTGGCCTTGGACTCATGGCAATCCGTGTGCCTTGGTCTCCTGAGTGCTGGGATTACAGGCATGCACCACCAGACCTGGCTTTATGTGGTGCTGCGGAATTGAACTCAGGGCCTTGTGCTTATAAGGCAAGCCCTTTTAACAGGTATGCCATTCCTCCAGCCCCTCATATCTCATTTTAAGAAACATGTAGGCTTAACTGGCAGTATGTATAACTTCTTCAGGGCACACCGCAATATTTAAGCTAAAAAATAATTATTCATTCTCAGGGTTGGGGGTGTAGCTCAGCAATCAAGAGCACTTGCCTAGCAAGAGGAAGGCCCTGGGTTGATTCCCCAGCACCACATAAGCTGGGCTCGGTGGTGCACGCCTGTAATCCCAGCACTTGGGAGGTTGAGGCTGGAGGATTGTTGTGAGTTCAAGGCCAGTCTGGAGTACATAGTGAGTTCAGGACCAGTCTGGACTACACAGGATGACCCTGTCTTGAAACAAAACAAAAAACCCCCACAAACCCCCTCTATTTGCAGACACTTACCATATTCTGTTGTTGTTCACTAATAATGTTTTCAGTCTTCTCAACAAAGGAAAACCATCCAGTTTCCTTATCTCATTGTCAGAAAAATCAATAGCATCAAACTGGTCTAACGTAGCACCTAGGTTTTCAATGACAGGAATTTTATATCCTGTAAAATGGAGTTTTGGGGGAAAAAAAAACCACGAAAGGTATTAATTAAAAGACAATAGCAGAATGTAATGGTAACCTGACTCATAGCTTTCATTTACTCAGGAAGCACTTCTCTGTGTATGCCGTATCACAAACATTGTGCAAAGTACTGAAGATAATGACAGTAAGAATTTTAGCGGCTAGAGGAATAGCACAGCTGGTGAGAGTGCTTGCCTAGCAAGCTCAAGGCCCTAAATTGACTCCTCAGCATCACATAAGCTGGGTAGTGGCACATGCTTATAATCCCAGACTTGGGATGCTGAGGGAGGAGGACTGCTTTGAATTCAAGGCCAGCCTGGGCTCCATGGAGATCAGGACCAGCCTTGACTACAGAGCCAGACCCTACCTCAAAAAACAAAAAAACAAAACAAGCCCAAACAAACCAAACAAAAATCACAAGTGCCCTCTTCAAAAAGTAATGAAGCTTATAGTTAGTAGGAAACTTGAAAATGCTGAGGGCAAGTGCAAGACTAAGACCCTAAGAGTAATTAATGCTTATAAGAACACTTGAGGGTGCTTCACATTCTTCTAACACCTTAGAGCTAGTGAAGTGGTGTAACAAGGATCCATACTAGGGAGCTGCTTATTGTTGATGTCCTTGGTCTGTTCAGAGAGGGACCTCTTACAATTGCGTACTTTGGGCATAATTACTGTGTTAGGTGCTAATGAAAAGAAATCAAGCTTCCAGCATTCTGGGAAGCAGAGGCCAGAAGAATGCAAGTTTGAGCCCACCCTGGGCAACTTAGTACCTGGCAAGACCTTGTTGCAAAATAAATAAGATGGCCTGGGGCTCATGTAAAATTTAGCTCAGAGCAAATGCCCTGGGTTCTATACTCAACACCACCAAAAATGAATAAATAAATAATAGATTAATCCAAGCAAAGTTGAAGCCCTCTATTCAGAGCTGTACAGAATGAATCAAAGTAGACATGAAGCGCATATCGACACTGTATACATTTCAGACGGACTGAAACGGTAGAGATCAACGTACAGCAAGCAAACGAACTAGTAAGATGCTCCTGAACTGGGCGCTTCTCTGAGGAACAAAGCACTACGCGCTCCCAAATATCCAAATGTCAGAATCTCAGCAGAAAGCAGGGACCACAGTAATGGTGGTGTGAGACTGGTCCTCAGGCCAGGATAAATGGTATACAACCTTTACCAAGAAGCTGTTCTTACCAACCTTTCTAAAGTTGTCTCTTGAAATAAGATAGCTGCATTCCCAGCTTATTATTATTTTTAACCAAACACCATGAAGGTAGAAGGAACTTTAGAAACCTGACTGATTGCAAGTGTTCCAACCACTTAACACAGAGACGTGGCAATACAAGCCTTAGTGGAAATGCCTTCATAAAAGATATTTATCGAAACTTGCAACAACATGGTCGTAGGTGGCCGGTTTTACTCCAGGCCTTTGTCTCCTCCCTTACAAAGTAGAAAAATTAACACAGACTTCATCTTCACTCACAGGATCATATTAATTAGTAAGGCACAACCAGCAGCACAATCCGAGAGGTTACAGCCAGTAGTAGGCCTATTTTCCCGACCCTAAAACTGTTGAGGGCGCACAACTCGTCCGGCAGACAAGGACCAAGAGAGCATGGACCCAGAAGTCACGCAGGCAGCCGTGAGACAGCGAAAGGCTCCCAGGAGCCCAGCGGCTCGGGCACCGGCGGCGCGCCCGGAAGCGGGCGGGGCGTCCCCACCTCGGGCAGCCGTGCAGCCCGCAGGCCAGCGTCGGCGCACGCGGCCCGGCGCGGGTCTCCAGGCGCCCGGCGACAGCCCTCCCACGGGCCCGGCCTCACCTCGGAGGTCCAGCTCGCGGTCCCGCACGGCGTTGGTGTACTGCGCCGCCTGCTCAATCAACTCCGCCGTGAGCTTCACCATCTTGCTCGCCCGCACTCGGCTCCCTCAGCCAGCAGCCCGCGGCCTCCAGCTAGCGAGACGTCCCGGCATGCACCGCTCCAGGCCGCCAGGCCGCACCAATCGCTGCGAGTGCGCGCGCAGCTCGACCGCCAGGCAGAAGCAATTGAAGGAGATACGCCCCTCTCCCGCCCTCCGGGTTCGTTCCAGCTTAAAGTTCCGGCGCGCCACTAGGGGATTTGCCTGCTTCTGGGTTCTTTGATGTAACGTGTTCCAAGTCTGGAGGATCCCTGATTCCAGACGTTTGTGTCCCAAAGTTAAGCAAAAATTGAAGACACCTAATTGTAGATTTCTCAAACATCAGAGTATCTTGTGGTGGGAGCGGAAGCTGTGAATGACTGTCTCTCTCTGTACGAAGACTCTTAAGAATCAGTGACGGGCACAAGACTTCAGGTACCCGTCCAGGCCTGCAGCGTGAGAGTCTGGGGTTGGATCATTCACTTTGGTTAGGCTTTTAGGACCGGCCCATAGGCCCGTCAGTCCCACCTGACACCAAGCATTGTCAAGTTGGGGTTGGCCTCTAGATACTTACATACTATATTAAAGTGTGAGACTCAGGAAAGTCAACGCACCAGAAACCTGCCACGTGACCAAAGAGGGCGCACACCTGAGTAGTTGCCGCCAGGGTCCATAAAAGAGCACTGTTCAGAAAGCCTGTCTGCTCCCGAAGACATCTGGGAACCCAACACTACACGTAGGTTTTGCTGCTTTTGTTATAGAATCACAAAGTTTTTTGTTTGTTTGTTTTTGGCTCATTACTTTCTGTCTTTATTTTGTCGAGAGTCTGCCTGGGTTTCATTCAGCGACGGTTGTTTTCACGGCTATAGAAAATTCTGTGTATCTAGGGATAGTGAACTCAGGGCCTTTGATCATGTTAAGCAAGTACTCTACCACTGAGCTACTGTAGCCATTCTTTTTATTTTATTTTGGTACAGAGCTTCACTGCGTTGCCCACGCTGACCTTGAGCTTGGAGTTCTCGTGCCTCATCGTCTGGATTAGCTGAAATGACAGGCTTGCGCCTCCCCCACTGTGTGTCTTGTACTGTAATATATCCATTCTACTATTAATGTGCATTAGAGCTGTTTCCATTTGGGGCTATTGTGAATAATGCAACGATTATTTATTATTATTATTGAGGTAGGGTCTCATTCTGTAGTCCAGGCTATGTAGTACAATTCACTATGTACTACAAGCTAGACTCAAACTCATGGCAATCCTCCTGCTTTGGCCTCCTGAGTGCTGGGATTACAGGTGTGTGCCGCCACTCCTGCTTTATGTGGTGCTGGGGAATCAAATCCAGGGCCTTGAGCTTGCTAGGCAAGTACTATAACCACTGTGCTATTCCCCAGCTGCGGAATAATGCTATTATGAATTGTCTTGTATGTGGAGCTGATGTGCATACCCAACAGTGTGTCTTGAAGTCGAGTTGCTGGGATGTAAAGTATGGTAGGGTAGCAGACAGAGCCTCACATGACTGAGCCCGCTCAGTCAGTCAACGAGAACACGAGAGGGGGAGTGCGGATTGAAGAAAACTGGACTCTTGCAAGGGACGCTGCAAAAGACGCTTTATTATCTACAGCCTTCCTTTTTAATACCCTCCTTGCCTTCCCGCTTGTTAACAGAACAGTCCCGTGGTTCAACACCTGATCCAAATTTCAAGCAAAACAACACCTGACTTAAATTTCAGACAGTAAATGCTTCTTCGTGGAAAGGAACTTGGCCAAGGTCAGCAATGCTGAGGCTCTCGGGCCCTGAGGGCCCCAACACTCACAGTTAGGCTAAACGGCTAAAATAATTTATGTACTCCTTGTGGCTTTCAACCTCAGTCTCAAAGGCATTGTCAGTCTGTTGGGTGTGTAGAGGTATCGCACTGTTGCTTTTATTGGCTTTTCTCTAGTAACTAATCCTCAGTTTCTTTTTTAATGTTTGATTTTAAGACAGGGTTTTGCTAAGTTGCCTAGGCTGGGCTCAAACTTGTAATCCTCTTGCCTCAGCCTCTGAGAGTACTGGAATTAACAGGTCTGTGTCACTGGGCATGGGCAAGAAGTTTCTAATTTGAATATAGTATAGTTTACGGACTTTTCCTGATGACTAATGGTTTTTTGTTTTTCAGTGTTGGGGATTAAAGCCAGAGCCTTTAGCATGCTAAACATGTGCTCTACCATTGAGCTGTACTCCCAGTTTCTAGTAACGTTTTCTGAATGCTTTATTTTTATTTTTATTTTGAGACAGGGTCTCACTCTGTAGCCCAGGCTGGTCCTGAACTCACCATGGAGCCCAGGCTGGCTTTGGACTCACAGCAATCCTCCTGTCTCAGCCTCCTGAGTGCGGGGATTACAGGCGTGTGCCACCATGCCTGTCTTGTATGGTGCTGGGGAACTGAAGTTGGCATTTGCTAGGCAAGCATTTTAACCACTGAGCCATTCTTCCAGCTCTGAATGCGTTTTAAGAAATCTTTGCTTATTCTCAAATCTTGACTATTTTCTTCTAAAGGTTTTATTGTTTTACCTTTCACATTTAGATTTACAGTCTACCTTAAATTATTTTTTGTGATGATTTCAATGTAAAAATTAAGATATATTTTAAGATATATTTAGTTGACCCAGAGCCATTTATTGAAACAAACAAACAAACTATCCTTCTGACCACTGCTTGGCAGAGTCACTCTTAGCTTAAATCAAGTGAGAGTTTGCCTCTGGATTAGTTGGTCTATTCCATTGGTTTAGTTGGGTATTCTTCATGATATCATACTGTCTTTATAATCCAAGGTTTGTGTGTAATAGTTAAAAACGGGAGCTGTTTATGACTTTATGTTATTTTCTATTCCTATCTAAAAAGCTCCCTCAGGAGCTGGGCTTGGTGGTGTATTTCTGTAATCCCAACACTTTGTAAAGCCGAAGCAAGGGGATCACAGGCGGATTGCAAGTTAAAGCTTGACCTGGACAATTTAGCAAGACCTTGTTCAGAAAGAAAATCTACAAAACATCAACAACCCACAAACAAACACAAAAATGTTCTGGTGGCAATAGCTCAGTGTGAAGGCCTGGTACTGGAAAAAAAAAAAAAAACTCCCACTTTTTCTCACATTAACATGCCATTCTTGGCCTTTACATTGTAATTCAAACGTTACATATATTTTATATCTAAAAAGAACTCATGTTTTGATTTATATTTGATTTGTATTAGATTGGATCTCCCAATGAGTCTTGGGAGAACTGATATCTTTACTGAGTAGGCCAACCCATGAATATGTAGAACCCTACATTTATTTAGATCTTCTTTAATTTTAGGAATGTTTTATAGTTTTTCTTTAAAAGAGGATATGTGTATAATGTGGAATATTATGATTTATCTATGCATCCTTGGGATGAAGCCAGCTTTTTATGGTATGTGATCTTTTTAATAATTTGTTGCATTCTGTTTTGCACGTGTTTTTTTTTTTTTTTTTTTTTTTTTTTTTTTTTTTTTTTTTTTTTTTTTTTTTTTTTTTTTTTTTTTTTTTTTTTTTTTTTTTTTTTTTTTTTTTTTTTGAGACAGGGTCTTGCTCTGTAGCCCAGGCTGGTCCTGAACTCACTATGGAGCCCAGTGTGGCCTTGGACTCATGGTAATCATGTCTCAGCCTCCCAGGTGCTGGGATTACAGGCATGTGCCACCATGCCTGGCGTATGTGGTGCTGGGGAATCAAACCCGGGTACTTAGTGCTTGACTTAGTGCTTGCTAGGCAAGTGCTTTACCCACTGAGCCATTCCTCCAGCCCCTTTTTGCAGGTATCTTTTTGAGGATGTTTTGCATCTACTTTCATTAGGGAAATTGGTTTATAGTTTTCTTTCTTTGCTGGGTCTTTATCTGGCTTGGGGTGTTCCTTCTCTTTCAATTTCATGCAAAAGTTTGAGATGTACTGGAGCTAAATATTCCCTGAACTTTTGATAACTTTCTGTGGTGAATCCATCAGGTTCTGCCCTTTTCTTTTTTGGTAGACCCTTTATTACTGCCTGAATGTCATCTCTGGTTAACACTCTACTCAGGGTTTTTATACCTTTTTGGCTCAATTTTGGCATATCAGATGTGTCTAGGAATTTATCCATTTCTTCTGGGTTCTTGAATTTATTGGAAAATAGGTTTTCAAAAATAGCTTCTTATAATCCTCTGGATTTCACAGTGTCTGTTGTGATTTCCCTTTTTTCATTTCTAATTGCATCAATGTGAATCTTTTCTTTCCTTCTTTTTTGGTGAACTTGGCTAGAGATTTACAATCTTAGCATTTTGAAGAACAAACTCTTTGATTCATTGACTTTTTTGTATTTTTTAGTTTCAATTTAAATGATCGGTGTTTTAAACCTTGTAACTTCCTTCTTTTTACTGCTTTTGGCTTTGGCTTGTTCTTGTTTCTGTAGGACTTCGAGCTGCATCATTAGATGGTTTATTTGAGATTGCTCTGTGTTTTTCCATATGTGTATTCATAGCTATGACTTTCCCTCTTAGTACTGCTGCCATTATGACACATAGATTCTGGTAGGATGTGCTTACATTACATTAGGCCTTTTTTATTTTGAGACAGGGTCTTGCTCTGTAGTCCATCTGGTCCTGAGCTCACTATGTAGCCCAGGCTAGCCTTGAACTGAAGTTATGTGCTGGAGAATCAAGATTAGGGCCTTATGCTTGCTAGGCAAGCACTTTAACCACTGTGCTATTCCTCCATCTAGGAAGATTTTTAATTTTTTTTCCTGGTTTTTCCTCTGAACCATTGCTTATTCAATAATGTATTATATAATCTCATATTTATATAATTTCTGTAGTTTCTTTTGCTATTGATTTCTAGTTTTATTCCACTGTGACCTGGATGTATGCAGAAAATGATTTTAATTCTTTTGTATTTATTTAAGCATGTCTTACATCCAAGTATATGGTCTATTTTGGAAAAAAAATCCCATGTGCTCCTGAGAATAAAAATCTGTTGATGTTGGATGAGATACTCCTGTAAATATTTGTTAAGTCCATTTTTTTCCATGGCTTTAAGTAGTGCTGATATTTCTTTGTTGATTTTTTTTTTGTCTGGTTGACCTGTTTATGAGAGTGGGATACTCAAGTCCCCTAGATGATTTTATTAGGGTCTATTTGGCTTTTTATTTCTAGTAGTTTCTGTTGTATGTAACTGTGTACACCTACCTTAGGTGCATATATATTTGTAATTGTAAGCTCTTCCTGTTCGATTGTTCTTTTTAGTAATATATACTGTCCATCATTGTCTCTTCTGATATATTTTTGGTTTGAAGTCTGCAGTGTCTGAGAATAGTATAGCTACTCCTGTTTGATTTGGGGCTCCAGTTGTATGTGATATTAGAGTCCATCATTTCACCTTCAGTCTGTGTGCTTCTTTGTGGGTGAAGTGTGTCTCTTGCAGACAACAAATGGTTGGGTTTTGTTTTTGGTTCTGTTGTGCCAGTTTGTGTCTTGATTGGTGAGTTAAGACTGTTAGCATTGACAGTAATTATTGTTAAGATTTTTGCTGAAACCTATCATTGTCCTATACTTCTACTCTTGGTTTTTTCTTTTTGTTATATTTTCCATTTAGATGTTTTCTTTCTTCTGTATTCTTTGGTGCTGTTCTTCTGTCTCTCTCTATGTGTGTTCTTCAAGTATTTTCTGCAATGCTGGGCTAGTGGTTGGAAATTTCTTTTTTCCGACATTTTTATTAATATATATGTGATACATAATGTTTACATTGATAGTATTTTGTGACCATATATATCACATCAACTTCACAATCCCTTCCCATTTTTAGCCGTCTCATACCCTTACCATCCTCCCTAACTCCCACTATCATACCCATTTGGCTCTATAGAATGCCTGTATTCTGGGTTTCCCAAATCAGAGAAACCATGCAATATTTAACGTATTTAATCTTATACATCTGACTCACTTCTCCACTCAAATTACTACTCTTTAGCTCAGCTTCCCACTACTAGAATGGGCTGCAGTGGCCATATCCTGATGCTTCTTCTCTGAGTCCAGCAGAGCCCTGTATTGGGATATTTGCCCCAAGTTCTCTTTTTCTACATCTTACTATATCTTTGTTGAGATTCTTTAACTTTTCCTCACCCACCAGTCCATAGATGAAAAGAAAAATAACAGTGTATTTCATAAGGCTAGGATATGTGAGAAAGAAAAAGAGAGAAGTTAAATTTCAAATACCTTAGCTGAGAACTGAAAGGTAAATGTTTGTACATTTAAAAGATGTTCAGGTTATCATTACATCAATCAGTTTTCTTAGGATAAACTTACATCACAAACCATGTAAGTAAACTGCTACAATAAACAAACTTAAGTCTATATCAAATTGCTATTAAATGAACTTAAATCTATATCACATAAGTATATTACATTTAAAGCAATAGATATAATGGCATACTTAATTATTTCAGAGTTTTTTAACTTTCATAAATTATTTACTCACATTTCACTAATTGCGAACATTTTGCCAGATTTGGTTTATCATTTTATCTTCCTATTCATTCATAAATTCATGCATACATATTTATTTAAAAAAGATTTTATGCCAATTCCCCATGTTTAGTATATTATGTCTTGCAAACTAATATACTATTACAAATAATAATTATGTGGAGAAATTTCACAGATTTATAAAATAGCTGCTACTGTTTTAGAAGTATACCAATCAAATGATTCAAATGTCAATCTTTTTTTTGTTATACTTTCTCTTTAGATGTTTTCTTTCCTCTATTTTTTTCTTTTTTGTTTTGGTGCTGCTTGTCTCTCTGCCTCTCCCTAAGATTCCTCCAAGTATTTTCTGCAATGCTGGGCTAGTGGTTGCAAATTTCTTTAGGGATTCTTGGTCATGAAAAATTTTACTTCTCCTTCAATTTTTAGGGATAATTTTGCTGGATACAACAACATGGGTTGATACTTGCTATATTTTAAAGCTTGAAATATTTTGTTCCAAGATCTCCTGGTCTTTAAAGTTTGCATTGAGAAATCAGCAGTAATTCAAATGGGTTTGCCTTGGTAGAATAATGCCTGTTTTTTTCTTGCTGCTTTTAGTATTTTCTCTTTATGTTGTATTTCTGAGGTTTTAATTATATATCATGGCAAGTCTCATTGCTGGTTGAGGTTATTTGCTATTCTGTATGCTCTTTATACCTGAAAATTAATTCCTTTTTCTAAATTTGGGAAATATTCTTGCATGATTTCAGTGAATAAATTCTTTATACCTTTGATGCTGTCTTCTGCTCTTTCTTCCAAACTTATAATTCTGAGTTGGTTCTCTTTGAATCATCCATCAACTTTTGTGTGCAGTTACATTGTTCATTTCTAATATTGGAGTCTTGCCAAATTATAGCATTTGTTTCCTCAGCCTTGTATTCAAGGTCTGAAATTCTGTCCTCACAATGTTCAAGTCAACTTCCCCTGCTTTCAAATGAGTTTTTTGTATCCTGAATTTAAGCTAGATTTCTTTTCAAAATTTCCACTTCTCTATTAAAATCTTCCTTCATATCTTGCATTTTCTTATTTACTTCAGCCAACTTTTTATTTGTGGCTTCTAGGTGCTCAGTAAGTTTTATCTCCATTAGGACAGTTGGTAAGTTCCTTTTTAAGCCCTCTGATCAGTGCTTGCATTTCTTTGAGAATATCTTTTTTGAACTGGTTGTTCAACTCATTTATTTGCTTTTTGACTTCCTTCCCTATGAGTTCCACTATTTCAGGGCCCATGACATTTGTTTCTGGGGTCTCAGGCATGTCTGTGGGTGTCCTGTTGCCTTGTCTTCTTCCCATATTTCTGTTGTTGAGGGATTTGACTTGAAAGGCCTAGCTGAGAGGTTTCTTTGAATAAATATGAGGGTATTGGCGGTGGGGTGGGGGACTAGATTCTTCCAAGTTCTATGCTGGGAGTAGGCAATGAGGGACGACCTAACAGCCTTATGGCTGCTGAGGTGTCGTGTTCATTCCCAGCCTCATCAGCAAAGCTCTCCTACCTGTTCTGGCTTCCTTTCCCTGAGGGTAGGGCTCTGCACCCTCTGAGGTGCTCCCACTATACCCAGCCATTCAGGAGGACTGTGGCCCTTTTCTCCTCTCCACAGCTTTCTCTTGTGCCAGTTTTTTCCTAGGCACTGTTTAAGAGTGACCCCAAAACCCTGATGCACACTCTTCTGAGCTTCCTTTTACTCTAATCAGTTCAGTCTCGGGCTCTTTTTTTTTTTTTTTTTTAATGACTCCTGCTTACCTCATTGCTTGTTTTGGCTGCCGAGTGCTGCTTCTCTTATAGGCTCCAGGAGGCCTTTTGTAGGGGAAGCTCACAGTATGTTTGTGGTATGCACTACCCATAGGTTTGTTTTTGAAGGGTGGGGCGCTAGCTGCTATCAATTCCACTCTTCTGGACCTATGCTTACTTCTGTCTGAGGTTCCAGTCTCCATGCTTTCCTCCATCTGTGGATACCAGCAGCTCAGGGCCAAACTCTGTCAGCTGCTGTTTTCTTCTACTTCCAATATGTCTTCAGAATTTCTGACTTTCCTGTGGCCTTCTTTCAGTTGCTGGGGTGCTCCTTCCTCTCCTAGCTCAGTCAGAGGTTCTGGACTCCAAGCCAGCTGTCCTCTGTCTGCAGATGCTGGTAGCTCTCAGCTGTTCACAGTTGGCCTAGGCTGGCTTCCTGGGCTACTCTGTTTTTTTCTGCACTTCCAATGTTCCTTTGGGATTTCTGATCTTCCCCTGATCTCCTTTTGATTGTTGTGGCACTCCTCCTTGTCCTAGCTACATTGAACAGGTGGTTTTTGACTATATTATCAACTTTTTAAGTGGTTCCACAAGGAGACATTGTGTAGCTGTGTTACTTGGCTGCCATCTTGACTGGAAGTCTGGAAATTTCTTTAGTGTTTGTTGACTGTGAAAATTTTTTACTTCTCTGTCCACTTACAGGGATATTTTTGCTAGGTACAAAATCTGGGTTGAGACTTGCTTTCTTTTAAAGCTTGAAAGATTTTATCCCAGGCTCTCCTGGCCTTTAAAATTTGCATTGAGCAATCAGAAGTAGTTTGGATGGACTTGCTGTTGTGGAATAATGTCTGTTTTTCTCTTACTGATTTTAATATTCTCTATGTTGAATTTCTGAGATTTTTGATTATGAAATTTTGTGGTGAGATCATTTTCTGGTCAAGGTTATTTGATGTTCTATAAGATTTTTCTAACTCAATATTAATTTCTTTTTCTAGATTCAAGAAGTTTTCTGCCATGATTTAAGTGAGTACATTCTTGATACATTTTGTGCTATCTTCTGTTCTTTTTCCCACACCATTAATTCTGAACTTGGTTTTGAGTTATCCAAAAGCTGTTGTATCCAACTACTTTGCTTACTTATTTGGTGTCATGCCTGATTATGGCATTAGTTTCCTCAAGCTTGTCTCCGAGCCAACTTCTGCTCTCTTCTTTTGTCTTCAACTTTTGCTTTCAAATGTTTTGTACCCTGAACTTCAGCTAAATTTCTTTTTAGATTTTCCACTTCTCTATTACTATGTTCCTCATATCTTGTATTGCCTTATTTATCTCAGCAAGCTTTTTATTTGTGTCTTCTATATGCTTAGTAAGCTTTGTATTCATTAGAATCATTGTTTAGTAAAGTCCTCTTTAAGCTCACTGATCATTACTTGCATTTCTTTAAGAATGTCTTGTTTGAACTTACTGTTTGGAAAACCCAGCTGCTCTACTTGGGTTTTTACGTCTTTTCCTACAAGTTCTATTATTTTAGTGCCCATAACATTAGCTGCTGGGGTCTCAGGTGTTTCTGTGTGTGTCCTATTTGTCTTCCCATGATTATTCTACTGCTGAGGGACTTCACATTAATGGCCTACTTGAGAGGTTTCTTTGAATATGTATGAGGGTGTGTGGAGACAAAAGTCCACTAAGTCCTGGGATTAGGCAGGGAGGGGTGAGCCTAACAGTTCAATGCTCTCTAAGGTGTCTTGTTCACTCCCAGTACCCTCAACAAAGCTGTCCTGACAGAGCTGGCTTTTTCCCCCCACAGGAGGGGCTCTCTGTCCTCAGAGGTGCTCCCATTACTACCATGAAATATTCAGGAGGTTTGTGGCCTTTCACCCTCCTCTGCAATTGTTTTTTTTTTTTTTTTGTGACAGTTACTTTCTAAGTACTGATTAAGAGTGCCCCCCAAATTCTTGATGTGTGGCTCGTCTATGGTTTCTTTTACCCTAAACTGTTTAGACTTGGGCCACTTTCAAAATGGCTACTGCCTATCTCACTTCCGAGTATGTCTGCAGAGAGCTCCTTTTTCTAAGCTGGTCTGCTAAGCTCAGGGATGCCTTTTCAAGAAGAAGCTTGTAGTATGCTTGTAGTTTGCACTGCTTGCAGGCTTGTTTCTGGAGGCTGAGGCTACCAGCTGCTGTTAATTCCCCTGGCTCCTGGTTCCCCACTCACTTTGTTGTGTGCTGCTGCTGGCAGTTCATTCCCAGGTGGCCTCAGAAGGCTTTCCAGGCTGGTGTGTTGCTCAGCGTCTAAGGTGGCTATGGGGTTTCCAACTTTCCTGTGGCCTTTCAACTCTTGGATCTATCCTCCCTCTCCTAGCTAAGTCGAGCAGGTGGTATTTTAACTTTTTGAGCAAGCCTGGGAGGAGCCATTGAACAGGACTCCTACTAGGCCTCATCTTGCTTGAAAGTCTGTCTCTTCTCAATTCTCATACTGGTTGTTTTTTGTTTGTGTTGGCTGGGTCCCCCTCACCCCAGGACTGAGGCTCATACCCAGGCTGTTGCACTTAGCTATATTCTAGCTCTTTTAAAATTTGAGACAGGGTTTTCCTAAGTCTCTTTTTTAAAAATTAAAATACAGATGTTCAGACAGGGTCTCACTCTGTATCCCGGGCTGGCCCTGAACTCACTGTATGGCCCAGGCTAGCTTTGAATTCATTACAGTCCTCCTGCCTCAACCTCCCTAATGCTGGGATTACAGGTGTGCACCACCATGCCCAGCTTTATGTGGTGCTTGGGAAGGGGAATAGAACTCAGGGCCTTGTGCTTGCAAGGCAAGCACTTCAACCACAGTCCCATTCCTCCAGCCCCCTACCTAAGTCTCTAGGTTGCCTAGGCTTTGCTTGAAATTGCAGTCCTCCTGCCTCAGCCTCCTGGAGTGCTGGATTACAATCATGCACCACCATGCCCACTTGCCTGGGATTTTTTTTTTTTTGGTTGTTGTTATTGATATAGCATTTTGCTCTGTAGTCCAGGCTGGCCTGAACTCAGTATGTAGTGTAGGCTAGCCTCAAAATCACAGTAATCCTCCTGCTGCAACCTCCTGAGTGCAGGGATTATGGGTGTGTCCCACCATGCGTGACTATTATGTGGTGCTAGGGGATCGAACCCAGGGCCTTGTGTTTGCTAGGCAAGTGCTGTAATCATTGAGTTATGCCCCCAGCCTTGCCTGGTATCTTTAACAGCATATATAAATAATGGTGATAATAGGCAACCTTTAGAAGGTATGACTTTATAGCCAAGAAAAAGCAAATCCTAATTAAGTGATCAAAGCTAATAATGTTACAGGGAAAAAAAGACTATGATAAATATAAATTGCAAGACATCCTACAAATAACTGCCTGTAGTCTTTAAGGTTCAACATCATGAGAGTCAAAGAAAGACTGAGGAATGCCTCCAATGTGATTATTAAAGAGACACAATGACTAAAATGCAGAGTGTAATTCTTTAATCCTATTGCTACATGCTCTTTTTTTTTTTTTTGACAGGTTTTGCTCAGGCTGGTCCTAAGCTCATTGTGTAGCACAGAGTGGTTTCAAACTCATGGCATTCTTCATGCCTCAGCCTCCTGAGTACTGGGCTCACAAACATATGCCATCATGTCTGACTAATTTTTATGTGGTGCTGTGGAATCAAACTCAGGGTCTTTCACAGGTTAGACAAGTGCTGTAACCACTGAGTTATACCTCTAGCCTGTGAAGTGTATTTTTGAGACAAATTAAAATAGAATCCAGGCAGGTATTTAGATGGTAGAGATATATCGATGTTACTTTTCTGATTCTGGTGGAAATATTAATGTGTTTGGGGATTATAAATTACCATTTTTGAAATTTACTCTCAAATGGTTCAGGAAAATATTTTTTGTACTAGACTTATGATTTGTATGTAATTTTCCTTTGTAACTGTTTCAAAATTAAAAAAAATAGTTAAATAAAATATGAGCTGGGGCGTAGCTCAGTAGCACAGCAATTGCCTAGCTTGCTCAAGACCTCAAGACTCTTGGTTCAATCTCTAGTACTACAAGAAAAAAAAAGCTACAAGTTGTCATTAGTAGGGAGGTGGTACATGCCCATAATCCCAGCACTCAGAAGGCTGAGGCACGAGGATGGCAAGTTCAATGACAGCCTGCACTACAAAGAGAGTGAACCTGTGTTAAAATCCCTCCAAAATCCAATCTAAATTTCATTTAATTCCAAAGAGGACCACCAGGTGGAGCCCTTGGGCCACCAAGCTGGCTTCACTTCTTGGCTGTTTGCTAGTGTTAAAAAAGAGACAAACGTATATCAAGGGAAAGATACACAAGCTTCTCTTGCTTCACCACACACAGAGGGATCGAAATGAAACCACAGGGGGTTTTATATTCACTTTAGGGTAGCCTATGAAATAGCACATGTAAATCCTCCTGCCTCAGCCTCTCGAATGTTGGGATGACAGGTGTGTGCCACCACGCCCTGCTGAAGTGGTGCTGGGGTATCGAACTCGGGTACTTGGCACTTGACTTTGCTAGGCAAGTGCTTCCTTGACTTAGCGCTTGCTAGGCACTTAAGTGCTTTAGACGCTGAGCCATTCCTCCGGCATGTAATTTTTTTTGGTTTTGCTTTTTTTTTGGCCGAGATTTCTCAACGTCAGCGCCCTTGGCATTTTGGGCAGCACACTTGTTTCCCGGGTTACAGGGTGGCTAGCCACGCCCCGGCCTCCACCGGGGAGCTAGGAGTCCACCCCTCCAGCAGTCACAAGTGCCCGGACCTCCAGCGACCCTGGGGAGCACGAGCCTCACTCTGGTTGGAAACCGCGAGTCTGGCGACAGCTCTTCCCTACGCTGGGCGCTTGGCTCCCGGAGGGAAGCGAAGCCGGCACCGATCCTGTGGTGGGCCCCGCGGTGGGGTGGGGGTGGGGCTGAACGCTAGGGCCTCCGGTGGGTGGTTCAACGAGCTACCCAGCGGTGCTGTCCTTATGTGGCTAAGCCGCCGAGCCTAGCGTGTCAGGGAAGGCTCCGACACTGGGCAGCCTGGGGCTCAGGGAGGGAGTAAGCCGGGCAGGCCAGGTCGCCCTCCCCAGGTGGCCAGGGCCCAGCTGCCGCCAGCCGCGGGCGACGCCGGTGCTGGAGAGTGGCTGTGCTGCCTTATCCTCCATCATCATCTCTGCTTTTTTTTTTTTTTTTTTTTTT